>CM046368.1:21732877-21788194 GCA_025413025.1 Ficus hispida | reverse complement strand
TTTTTTATATAAGAGTCACCCAATCAAACAAAAATAAAACATACAGAGAAGAACAAAATAAAACCACACCTACTAAAACAAAATAGACCTCACCAAAACAAACCTAAGGAAACCTTAACCCCCTAAACTTGAACTAAACAGTGTCCTCACTGCTCGGGGAATAAAACACGAATAAACAAAACAAAAGAAAACAAAACAAAACATAAAGAGCAAAGGTTAGAACTCCTTGTGGAGGTGGGCAAGTGGCATATCCTCTAAGTCTTCCTCGTCGTCCTCTTCAACATCTTCTGTGTCCTCATCAGTAACAATCGGCTCCAGCACACTCTTCGAAGCTCAGGAAATGAAAATACGGGCTTCGTGAAGTTCTTTTCCAGGGATTTTCGCAAAGTAAAGCCCTTGTTTGGCATAAGCCTAATACTGCTGCTGTCGTTTTGTGCATTTGTTGCAGCATTTCCGTGCCTGATGCTGTTAAACCTCTTGAAGCTCACTCGTTGTTCTAACATTCTCAATGACTGGGTCAACTCAGCAAGTATGGATCTCCTACTACTCGATGCAAGTGGCATTTCTGCTAACGGTGGCTATGGTTGCTGGGTCTTGCTCTTCTTCATCATTGGGGGGCTGCTCCTGAGTTCCTTTGTTCACCTTGATTTGCTTTATCCTTGCTATAGAAATGGTGATGATGACTCTTTTTGACGATAACCATTCCTCAGTGATGAACACCTGCACACCACTACTAAAGCATAATCCTGAGCTGCTGCCCTCTTGCTGCGCCACAAGCACAGATCTCTTAGTAAATGATTTTACCCACGTTAATGGGTAGCCCGAGCTAATGGACTCCAACAGCAACACTCGATCCTTTGACATCGTCTGAACAATTGTGGACGACATTAGACGACTTGAGAAAATGATACCACACCGTGAATTGTGGTGTAAGATTGTTCCTTAGAATTGTCATTGCTCCTTGGGCACAAATGTTCCAGGCTCCCTTCAATACATATATGTTCTAGCATTGTTTGCAACTATATCTCATCAACATTTTCGAACGAAGTTCGTATGCCAATCTTTAGCCTTCTCTAAACCGTAAAACCTATTAATGTATCCTTTGTTAATCGGCACCTTTACACCATGAAAAAACACCATATTTTGCCTTTCCTTTATGAGATGGCATAAAATTCCCTAACTATCGGCACAACAGCAGCATGGTGGCGGTGGGAGCAAAATTGTCTCCACTTGTGCTTGGTAATCACTGACTGTATAAATTCATCATAACCCATAATAGGGGTGTCTTGCAACAGAAATCCTTTCTCAAGGCAAAATGATCATTCGAAAATGAATCTCTCATATCTGTCCTCAGCTTATTCGGATTGAAACATTCGATAGCTTGTTTGGTAGCTTTTGGCCTCCTACCTGCTTGCTTGTGGGCCACTTTCTTTATTCTTAGCATAGTGACATAGAAGAATGTTCGAAAATGGATTTGAAGGTGGAAATGACAACGAGCACCCCAAAACTTATGAGCACTATAAAACTTGTGGGTAACATGGAACAATGGAAGATGCCTAGACGTTTAGAAAAATGGTAATGGAAGTTGGGTAATACTGCAATGAGTGGCTGGGGTCCTGGATAAGTAGGGAGGTAAGGACGGCGTGGGTCTGGGCAGCTCTACGACGACAGGTGAATAGCTGGATCTTGTTTTTGGGTTAACGGCATAGAGAGGAAAGGGGGGGTATGCTAGGGTTCCTTTCGAAGAAGATAAGGAGAAAGTGACCTTTTTTTGTGACCTTCCCTTATTTAATAAGGACAATTAGCCTTCTTTCCTTTTCAGCCTATTATTATATATTATTATTATTATTATTATTATTATTATATTATACTTTATTTTATTTATATATATATATATATTTTTTTATAACTTTCCTCCTAAACACCTGAGACCCTCATGAAGTCTTTCTGCATTCTCACTGCTACTTGAATTGCTACAACATTTCTTCATGTCGAATAATTTTGCTACAGCAAAACCATCAAAGTGTAGCCTATGTCATGTGAATATAATTTTCCTCTTCCTGCTACCACCACCCCTGCAGAACACCTGAATTGCTCAAAACTCATAGCGTAATAGGAAAAAAAATTAGGAAATAATAAACAGAAAACAATTCAAAAGTAATTTCAAAAATAAAAGTATAGGGTTGCCTCCCTCAAGCACTTGTTTTAGCATCCTTAGTCTGACTGTGCTACCATTCATGCATCCTGTAACGAGATGAGTTTTCCTGACAGTTGAGCTCATCACCCCTAGTAGTACTTAAACCTCTGACGGTTGACTTTGAAAGTTCTCCCTTAATTTGCTGCAGCAATCTCTATTGCTCATGTGGGTAGGCTTGAAACTACCACAAAGGGCCCTGACCACTGTGATTTTAGCTTCTTTGGAATAACTTTAATCTTGAGCTGAAGAGTAGAACTTGCTATCCAGCCTCAAATTGCCTAGAGATAATTATGTTGTCATGCCACTTCTTAGTTTTCTCTTTGTATAAACTGGCACTCTCATAAGCGTAAAAACGGAATTCCTCTAGCTCATTCAGCTGCAACAAATGCTTCTCTCCTGCCAGTTTGGAGGTCCATTTTCAATTGCTTGACTGCCCAGTATGCCTTGTGCTCTAATTTCCACCGGTAGATGACATGCTTTCCCGAAAACTAATCGGAATGGTGATATTCCCAGTGGTGTTTTAAATGTTGTTCGTTATGCCCAGAGTGCGTCATTCAGCCTCAACGACCAGTCTTTGTGATTTGGTTGACCACTTTCTCAAAATCTGCTTATCTCTCTGTTTGAGATTTCTGCCTGCCCACTGGTTTTGTGGGTGGTATGCTGTAGCAATCTTACATTTCACTTCGTACCTGCCTAAGAGATTCTCAAATTGCCTGCTGTCAAAATGAGTTCCTTCATAGCTGATGATTGCTTTGGGGGGTCCCAAAGCGGGTAAAAATTTCTTGCGAAGGAATTTTACTACTAGCTTGGAATCGTTTGTTTGGAGTGCGACAACTTCCACCCACTTTGAGACATAGTCGACAGCTACCAAAATATACTGATTTTCCATAAGATGGAGGAAACAACCCCATGAAACCACCCCACACATCAAATAGTTTGACCTCTAGAATGTTGTTCAAAGGCATTTCATATCTGCAGGAGATGTTGCTAACCCTTTTACATTGATCGCACGTCTTAGTGAACTCATGAACATCTTTAAATAAATAAGGCTGGTAAAATCCTGATTTTAGGACTTTGATAGCTATTCTTGTTCCTCCAAAATGTCCACCGTAAGAGGATGAATAATAGTGCTACAAAATGCTCTAGAATCCCTCCTCTAGAATACATCTCCTGATAATTTGATCGGCACACTGTTTTATAGAGAAAAGGTTCATCCCATAAATAGAATTTTACCTCATGAAGGAATTTCTTCCGTCTCTGGCTAGTAAACTCTAGTGGAGACAACCCACTAACTATGTAATTAACGAAATTTGCATACCAGGAGGCAGTAGCTTGTTGCAAGGCCAAAATTTGCTCATCAGGAAATGTCTCACAAATGGATTCCTTCTTCTCAGCTTCAGTCTCTGCCTCAAGTCTTGACAAATAGTCTGTAACCTGATTTTCAGAACCCTTCCTGTCTCTGATCTCTAAATCAAATTCCTACAGGAGCAATATCCACATGATCAATCACGGTTTAGCATCTTTCTTGGCAATTAGATATTTAATGCTGAATTGTCCATGTAAACTATCACTTTGGTGCCTACTAGATATGCTCTGAACTTATCGAATGCAAATACCATAGCCAAGAGTTCCTTCTCAGTGGTTGTATAATTCAGCTGGGCCTCTGTTAGTGTTTTGCTTGCATAATAAATCGAGTGGAACACCTTTTCATACCATTGTCCCAACACCGCACCTACTGTGTAGTCGCTTGCATCGCACATCAACTCAAAGAAAAAGGTCGATTTTGCTCCAGCAAAGTGCACAACGACTTGTTCCAAATTCGCTAGGCAATCACCAAAAGAATTACTGGACACCAAAAGTCGTCCTAAAAACCTGCAGTGATTTATCCACCATATCAGTGAAATAGACATAATGCACCTCTAAAATGTTACTGGAGCATTATAGAGTCCGAACAGCATCTGCCTGAAAGCAAAAGTCCTATAGGGACGGGTGAAAGTTATGGTCTCCTGAACTTTTGGTGCTATAGCAATTTGATTATTGCCTAAGTATCCATTCAAGAAGCAGTAGTATTCCTTTCCTGCTAATCTGTCAAGCATTTGGTCAACGAACGATAGAGGAAAATGATCCTTCCTAGTTGCTTTGTTTAGCTTCATGTAGTCCATACATACCCTCCAGCAGTTACTATTATTGTAGGAATTAGCTCATTATTGTCATTTGTAACCATAGTGACTCCTTCTTTCTTTGGCACACATTGGACTGGACTGACCCAAGAGCTGTCTGAGATAGGATAGACAATCCCTGCATCTAGCCACTTAATCACCTCCTTCTTTACAACTTCTTTCATGATTGGATTCAACCTCATTTGTAGTTCAACAGATTTGTTGTAGCATTCTTCCAGCAAAATTTTACGCATACAGATCGATGGACTGATTCCTTTAATATTTGTAATGGTCCACCTAATTGCCCTTTTGAACCTCTTCAGAACATCTAATAGTTGAATCTCTTATAACCTAGTCAATCCTGAATAAATAATCACAGGCAAAGTGTCTGAATCACCCAAATAAGCATACCTCAAGTGTGAAGGTAAATGTTTTAGTTCCAAAGCAGGTGGTTCTTCAATAGATGGTTTATGCGATTGAGGGGCATTTCTGATAACTTAAGTGACTCGAATTGCCTCTCAGATCTAGCTGACATATGCCTACCCTCCACCCAAGATACTTGATCATTATTATTATCCTCATATGCATCAAAATCAGTTAGGTAATCTTTTTTTGTTAGCTTTGTAGAGCATGACTTCTTAAATTCTACAGCCACTAATGAATCCAAAACATTGATGGCCGAACACTCCTTAACATTATCAGCAAAATGCATCGCCTTGAATATGTTGAAAGTAACCTGCTGATTGTGGACTCTCATGGTCAATTCACACTTCTGCACATCTATTAATGTTCTGCCTATAGCCAAAAAGGGTCTTCCCAGGATGATCGACACCTCCTTGTCTGCTTCATAATCCAAAACAAAGAAATCTGTTGGAAAATTAATTTATCTACCCTCACTAGTACATATTAAATTTTCCCTTCTGGATGAGCAAATGACCTGTCAGCTAATTGCAGAATGACTATGGTAGGTCTTGCTTCCCCAATTCCCAACCTTTTGAAAATAGACATAGGCATCAGGTTTATACTTGCCCCTAAGTCGCACAATGCCTTTCCAAAATACTGATTACCAATGAAGCACAGTATGGTGAAACTCCTAGGATCTTTCAACTTAACTGGTAGCTTGTTCTTTAGTATCGCAATGTACTCTTCGGTTAGTGCTACCGTCTCAAACTCACCTAGCCTACGTTTCTTCAAAAGAATGTCTTTCATGAATTTAACATATCTAGGCATTTGCTCCAATGCTTCTATGAGTGGAATGTTGATGTGTAGTTGCTTCAACATGTCTAAAAACCTTCTAAACTGCTTATCCTATTTTTGAGTTTAAAATCTCTGAGGAAATGGTGGCAGAGGTCTCTCTGATCTGCTTTGTTATAGCATCTTGCACTGCTGTAGCATTCTGATCTATTTAGTTTCTGGTTGCTAACCCTTTTGATTTTGGATTGAAGAGGGTTCTTAATTTTTAGCAGATTATTAAATTAGTTGTTCAATTTGTCTGCCATTCCGAAGTGTGATAGCTTTGCAACACTCCTTGCCATCTCTCCTAGGGTTTTCTGTATCGTTAGGAAGCGATCCTTAAGGCCTATTGTTCAAAGCATTAGCTACTTGCCCCACCTGATTCTTTAAAGTCCTTAATAAGGTAGCTTGACTTTGAATAATGACTGACTGATTTTGAATTGTAGCATCATTCTTTCCCATGTACTCTTCAAGTAGTGCCTTAATGGGATTTGATTATGCTTGACACTACTGTCTTTGGTGTTGATGTTGTTGGAAACCTGGTGGGTCTATTGGTTTGCTTGGCCTTACTGAAGAACTAGCTCCTTGATTTGCCCAAGAAAAGTTTGGATGCTGCCTCCAACCTGGGTTGTAGGTGTTGGAATATGGATTATTAATCCTGTTAAAGTTGTTCACGTAGCATACCGAGGTTAGGTTGCTGCGCAGTTTTCAAATGAGTGCCCCTCACTGCAATAAACATAAGCAATATCAACAACTTACACTGAACTTGCTCATGCTACCATGTTCATGAATTTCAATATGTTGGCTAATGAAGAAACTTGAGCTGTCAATGCTGTCACAACATCCTCTCTATGAACTCCAGCCATGTGCCTTCCTACAGTAACTTTCTGTTGGAAAAAACGGATCCGATATCGGAGTTACGGCGCAGCGGAAGTTTTAAAATTTTTTATGCCGTTTCGAAAAGAATCTCATGATGCATATAACAATAAATTAAATTCATGATCAAGCGTACCTTATTCTCAGATTCCGGAATCACTAGAGCGTTTGACCAACGTGTCTTCTCTACTATTCTCGAGTTCCACGTCTCAGAGTGTGTGTGGGCACACGTTCTATGAATCCAAGCGACCGGTAATGTTTTCCGAAGTCTAGATCCCTCCTTCCCAATCCGATGTTCCTCGTTGAGAATACGATCCAACTTCTTTCTTCAAAACTACAAAACAGGAACCGGTTAACCTCCTATGAAAATTATCACTCGGTTTAACCTTCCTCACAGTTTTGAATCAATGGAATTTTCTCTCTTTTTCTTTCTCACAAGGTAGCCGAATTTTGTGAAGTAGAAGAAAACCAAATTATTTTTTCTTCTCTCCTAAAAAACGTTTTCCCCTTTGAAAATTATCAAAAATTGGTTTCTCAAGAATTCCTAGCCTTTATATAGAAGTCTAATCCTTTTCAAAATTTAATTCCTTCTTGAAAAATAATTAATAATTATTTTTGTGGATAAATTTTGAACCAAAAGATCATACAACTTTAGGGCTAGATTCATTGAACGTAGAAACGTTTTTTCAAGAGGAAATCTCCTCCAAAAAATTCGGCCACTTTAGGATAAATCTAGATTGGTAGTTCAAATTTTAAATCAAGAATCTAGACTAGTGAAAAGATCCTAGTCCTATCTAGATTCAAATTTCTTTTAAACCCTTTTTGAATTTAAATAAGATTCACTCATTTGAATTAATATTTTCCACAAACATCAACCATATTAATTAATTTAAATAAATGGAATATTTGAATTTTTTCTTCCTCAAAAATCCGTGCACCATATTTAAAGAAAAAAAAAATTCATCAAATAATCTCCATTATTTAAATCAATTAATAATTTAATGTTAGGAATATATTTGAACAATTTTGAAATAAAATTTTCTTCTCTCCACCTATCTAAAACCGTGCACCTCTTTTAGATTAGGAGAGAAAAATTTTGTTTTCAAAATTAAATAATTCAAACACAATCTTATTTCCAAAATTCAAGTTAACCAATCACGTGTTGACAAATCATATTATTTGTCTACACAAATCCTACATGTCCAATCCTTTTTCGGATTGCATGTTAGAGAGTACCATGTCTTAATAGACATTACAAAATTCCATTTAAATTTACCGATCTCTTTAGGAACAAATCCCGAGACGCTATTTAGAACTATATGAGCTAGTAGAGGGACCCGATGGAAATATGTAAAGAGGCTCCTATAATTGTGAAAAATTAATCCCAGACTAATTATTCATCAATTATCAACTTAAAACTATTCCACTAAGAGTTTGAAGCTGAACTCCTGTTTACATACCGTATTACGAAAGCTCTCTCACGCAGTGCTTCTTCCATGATTTATTCATCGCTTGTTTAATCCCCATATGTTATCCATGATTGAATTAAGGACTTTTTCCGTTTTACCTTTTCAATCATTTTAACTTAAAGTTCCATTATTCTCCATTGAAAGAACCACCAATTGTAAAACCATACAATTGGTAAACCATCAGAGAACACAAAGTAAACCGATGGCCAAGATCTTGTTATACTATCTTTCAATCCCCGAATAATGCCTTTAAGTAGATAACATGTACTATCATTAAGATAGCTATGGATTCCATATCTATGAATCTTGATTTCTCTATCCATAAGTCATGCACCCAAAACATAAGTATATTGACCATAAATTAACAGTGTCTCACCTGTAGTGCATTAAAGTACATAAGTCATGGATACGAACTCAAGTAATCATTTCAGGATTAAGATTAATACAGAATGATAATCAAAGCTTCATTGATTCTTATAAACGGAATTATTAAACCGAATCAATTAACACTTTAGGTCCAATCCAATGTCATACCTCAATACTGGTATACATTAAAGTTTCCACTCGAAACCAATCCGATGGTCAAGACAAACCATCCCTCCAAGGAAGTAGACAACTTGTACAATCTTATCATGAATAAGATCCCCAAATCTTATTCCATCGATTGCGGACTATTTATTTTGACTGTTATCAAATTACCATGTCTTCTATGTATACCCCGTATACATATGGTAATCCGATATATTTCCAACAGTCAAGGAGTATTTTATGTTTGCTCAACCATACAATCAACAAATGAAAGTAAATAGGACACAACTTATTAAACATGAATAACCTCCTCTTATTAATATCAAAATGTCATATTTACAGAAAATCCCTAATATTGATTTTCTATCCTTAGGGCACATATAGATCCCAACAATCTCCCACTTGCCCTAAGCGAGTAAATGTGACATATTACGCATCCCCATGCCTTCGACGTGTTCTTCGAATCTTCTGGCCACCAAAGTCTTCGTGAACGGGTCGGCAAGATTGTCCTCTGATGCGATTTTGCAAACCGTCACATTTCCACTCTCAACAAAGCCTCTGATGATGTGATATTTTCTGTCTATGTGCTTACTCCTCTTATGATGCCTAGGATCCTTGGTATTAGCTACTGCTGCACTGTTATCACAGTGAAGCACCATAGCTTTATCCATACCAGGAACGACCTCAAGGTCATTAAGGAACCTGCGAAGCCATACCGCTTCCTTTGATGCCTCACTGGCTGCCACATACTCGGCTTCCATGGTCGAGTCAGCAATGCAAGATTGCTTAATACTCCTCCACACAACGGCACCACCTCCAAGGGTAAAGACAGAACCTGAAGTCGATTTCCTTGAATCCTGATCTGATTGAAAATCAGAATCTGTGTATCCTATAGGAACAAGGTCCTGACCGGAATACACTAGCATATAATCCCTCGTTCTCCGTAGATACTTGAGTATATGCTTGACCGCAGCCCAATGGTTCGGTCCGGGATTCGACTGATATCGACTTACCATACCAACTGCAAAACAAATGTCAGGCCTTGTGCATAACATAGCGTACATTAGACTACCTACCGCAGATGCATAAGGTACATTTTTCATACGCTCCCTTTCTTCCGATGTCTTGGGACAGTCATCTCTAGAAAGCTTGATTCCAATCCTGAAAGGTTGGGCACCTTTCTTGGAATCTTTCATAGAAAACTTTTCAAGTACTTTATCAATGTATGAAGTTGGGAGAGTGCTATCGTTTTGTTTTTTCTATCTCTAAAGAGTTGAATTCCAAGAACATAACTAGCTTCTCCTAAGTCCTTCATGTCAAACTGTTTGGCTAACCAAACTTTGACAGATGATAACATTGCCACATCGTTTCCAATAAGCAATATATCATTCACATAAAGTACTAGGAAAACCACTTTCTCGTTCTTGATACATTTATAAACACATGGTTCATCAATGTTTTGTTCGAATCCATAGGTTTTGATTGCTTGATCAAACCTAATATTCCAAGAACGAGATGCTTGCTTTAATCCATAAATGGATTTAAGCAACTTGCATACCTTATCTTCTTGGCCCTTTGCCTTGAACCCGTCTGGTTGTATCATATAGATATCTTCCTCAAGAGAGCCATTCAAGAAAGCTGTCTTGACATCCATTTGCCAGATCTCATAATCGAGAGCAGCCGCAATGGATAAAAGAATGCGGATTGACTTGAGCATTGCTACAGGTGAGAAGGTTTCTTCATAATCGATTCCTTCTTTCTGCGTATAGCCCTTTGCTACAAGTCTTGCCTTGAAAGTTTCCACTTTCCCATCCACACCTCTTTTCCTCTTGTATACCCACTTACACCCAATCGGTTTTATGCCTTGGGGTAAGTCTACAAGTTTCCAGACCCCATTGGAATCCATAGATTCCATCTCGGTGTTCATAGCCTTTTGCCAAAGACTAGAATCAACATCCTCCATAGCTTCTTTGTACGTAGCCGGATCATCAACATGTTCTATGGATTCTGCTTCAAAAACTTCACCATTGAACATGTACCTTTCAGGTTCCCTGATAATCCTCCCACTACGACGAAGCTCCCGTGGTTGTTGATTCTCTAGTGTTTTTTTCACAGGGTTTTCTGTGACTTTAGGAATTTCCAATCCGAAGTCTTCTCCTCAAGCACTACTTTGCTACGAGGTTTAAAGTCTTCCATATAACTTTCCTCCAGGAATGTTGCATGTGTAGAAACAAAGACTTTATTTTGCTTCGGATTATAGAACAGACCACCTTTTGTCCCTTTTGGATAGCCAACAAACAAGCATACTTCTGATCGTGACTCCAATTTCTTCGCTTCCTTATCCAGGACGTGTGCCGGACAACCCCAAATTCGAATATGATTCAAATTAGGTTTCCTACTCATCCATAACTCGTAAGGAGTTTTAGGAACCGATTTGGAGGGAACGTTATTCAGAAGATAGCATGCAGTTTGTATGGCGTGCCCCCAAAATGACAAAGGTAATGTGGAATAACTCATCATAGACCGGACCATATCCAATAGGGTCCTATTTCTTCTCTCAGCTACACCATTCTGTTGAGGAGTACCAGGTGCAGTTAACTGGGATTGTATCCCATTCTCTATCAAATATCCTAAGAACTCATCCGATAGGTATTCCCCACCTCGATCCGATCGAAGTGTCTTAATGGACTTTCCTAATTGCTTCTCCGCTTCAGCCCGAAATTCTTTGAACTTGTCAAAGGCTTCGCTTTTGCGGGTCATTAAATAGACATATCCATACCTTGAGTAATCATCAATAAAAGTGATATAATACTCATACCCACCACGTGCTTCTATGTTCATGGGACCACAAACATCCGTATGCACAAGTTCTAAAAGTTCCTCGACACGACTATCCTTAGCAGCAAAGTGCCGTTTAGTCATCTTACCCTCCAAACAGGATTCACATTGTGGCCAAGGTTCAACCTCATACAAGTCAAGGCTTTCCTCCTTTACCATCCTTTGAATTCTGTTAAGGCTTATGTGACCAAGTCGTAAATGCCAAAGATATGATTTGTTAGAGTGAGAAGACTTAAGTTTTTTAGAGTTCTTTTCCAATTCTGTATCAAGCAGTGAGTGCATCTTAGGTTTGATAAAATAAAGATTTCCATGCATCCATCCATTACAGATAAGAGAATTGTTTTTCCTAATAACAACTTTATTATTAAAAGAAACTGAATAAGAATCTTTAATCAAACAAGCTACCGAAATTAGGTTCCTCTTAAAACTAGGAACATAAAAACAATGTCTCAAAACAATAAACCTAAATTCATCAAAATAAAGATGCACTTCTCCCACTGCTTCAGCTCGCACTAACGTCCCATCACCGGTTCTTAACGTGAAGTTCTCCTCACGCAGACTTCTCGTTACCTTGAACCCCTGCAGAGAAATACAAACATGGTTAGTGGCTCCAGAATCTATAACCCAATTGTCCTTAGATTCTTCCACTAAACAACCTTCAAGATACAGGACATTGAAATTACCTTTCTGCTTTTTCAAAGCCAGGTATTCTCGGCAATCCTTCTTGAAATGTCCTTTCTTCCCACAGTGAAAGCACTTAACCTTTTTGGGATCCACCTTTCGCTTCTTAGTCTTGGTAGACTTCTTAGAAACATGTGCATTTCCCTTGTTCTTCCCCTTTTCCTTCTTCCTTTTAGGATTAGGAGCAGGCGAACTAGGTTCAGCCACATTTGCCTCAGCTTAGATCCAGAACCCTTAAAAATGTTCTCAAAAGCTTGCAACTCTTTCATCAATTCCGTTAAAGACATCTCCTTCCGGTTAAGGTTGTAGGATGCCTGAAACAAATCGAAATCCTTGGATAAGGTTTGGAAAACCATAACCAATTGAGTTGCAGCATCGATCTCAGCCCCATTTGTCTGAGCCTCAGACAAATAAGCCATGACTTTCATCATGTGCTCCTTAATGGGAGTTCCAACCTTCTGCCTACAGTTCATGAGACCTTTGATAGCATCGGTCTTAGCCTGGATAGTTTGTTCACCAAACATCTCCTCCAAGTTATCCATGATATGCCTAGCAGTTTGATGTTCCTCATGCTGTTTCTGGAGCACGTTAGACATGCTCGCCCGAATATAGCACATAGCACTTAGGTTGGAATTGTCCCAGCGCTCAAGCGCTACAAATTCCCTATCAGGAGCATCGATCGCAGGCGTAGGTGGTCTTGGTTGGGTTAGGACAAAACTATGTTTCTCAAAGTTTAAGACGATAAGCAAGTTCCTTTTCCAGTCATTAAAATTTTCGCCAGTTAATTTGTTTTGCGTAAGTATCACAGATAAAGGGCTCGACATTTTGATCTATAATAAGAAAACATGTAATAAGTACAAGCAAACATCCTATCAGTTTATAAAATATGATTTTGTAATGAAACATAAAGATCTATATGCAATCTAAATGTTCATGTGTAAAACCCTTAAAACACATACCTTACAACGATAATTCCTAGCTTCTGCTTTCTAAGCTACCGAGGGGTAGTCATAGAATAACTAGCCAAGAACACGGGATCCCTTCCGATTAATACATATTCGTCCATGGAGCAAACTCCATTAAATATATATTAACTATCGTTTATTTGGCCACTACTTTACATATCAGAGCTCGAGGGAGGATTAATAAATAAAGTAGCATGAGTGTATAACCATCGTTTCCAATTTTGAATCCATATTTTACATCCGCCACCGAGGGGTGATCTAAACATAAAATATGCCAAAATTGTTATCCTCTCGGAAATCCAAATCAGTGTGCGCTCTAGGTAAGATACCTATCCGAAGGGAATTCCCAGGTCAAAACCGAGTAGTAGGCACTACCATGCGTAACTATTGGACCAACGATGGAGACCGTAGGTCTTAGTGTATAAAACCTTCTCCCACTCAATATTTTAAATTAGGGTTTTTGTTTTTCATGCATAAACAATATTTATTGAGTGGCACTCCCTAGTCTATATGGCATGTTATCAATACATCACGAAATAGTATAACATATTAATCTAGCAACACATCATCCATGGTTTGCAAAATATGTAAATAGCCGTGGATCATGATTCCATCCTAGAGAAAAGAAAATTGCAAAATTTACAAAAATTAACCGAAACATATATCGGCCTTCATTTGTAGATCCATGCCTTGTATCCTTCTTCAATATGTCTTCTTTCTCCAATGTCACATCTTTTTCAATTTAAATTTAAAATTCAAATCTCAAAAAGATTATGTGATTTTTAATTTTAATCAAAATTACAAAATATCAAAATTTAAATAAAAATCCGGTTTATTAAATTTTAAAATTAAAAAAAGTTTGAAATTTCAAATTTCAAATTTAAATCTCAAAATTTTAAAATTCATAATAATATCCATTAAATTTAAATTAAAATTTTTAATTTTGATTTTCAAATTATCAAGATCACATATCATTGGAAAATTAATTTTCAAAAAGATTTTGTGATTTTTTTTATTTTTTTATTAAAAAAACTTTTTTTTTATTGAAAATAACAAAAAACACAAAATCACATCCTTTGAAAATTTACATACCTTCGTTCATCTTCAATCTCCTCGAATCCATTGTATCCCGAATTTTACAAAAAAAATTCCTATACCGTTTCCGGCTTACAAAAATTCTAGGAATTGAAAGAACAACCTAGCGGTGATAATAGACCGCATCTATTACACTTGAACAACTTAGATACAAATTCTAACCTCTATGGAATCATGACCGGCAAAATTGAACAAGCATCATATATTATAAAACTAATATAAAGCATTCAATCATACATCTATTCATAATATATTTAACATACACAAAATAAAACCTAGAGTGCCAACTCTCTAAAATATTTCATTAATGCATAGAGAGAAATTTATTTGATCAAATAATTTATGTTATATGCATAATCATGAGTAGGCTCTGATACCAATTGTTGGAAAAAACGGATCCGATATCGGAGTTACGGCGCAGCGGAAGTTTTAAAATTTTTTATGCCGTTTCGAAAAGAATCTCATGATGCATATAACAATAAATTAAATTCATGATCAAGCGTACCTTATTTCTCAGATTCCGGAATCACTAGAGCGTTTGACCAACGTGTCTTCTCTACTATTCTCGAGTTCCACGTCTCAGAGTGTGTGTGGGCACACGTTCTATGAATCAAGCGACCGGTAATGTTTTCCGAAGTCTAGATCCCTCCTTCCCAATCCGATGTTCCTCATTGAGAATACGATCCAACTTCTTTCTTCAAAACTACAAAACAGGAACCGGTTAACCTCCTATGAAAATTATCACTCGGTTTAACCTTCCTCACAGTTTTGAATCAATGGAATTTTCTCTCTTTTTCTTTCTCACAAGATAGCGAATTTTGTGAAGTAGAAGAAAACCAAATTATTTTTTCTTCTCTCCTAAAAACGTTTTCCCTTTGAAAATTATCAAAAATTGGTTTCTCAAGAATTCCTAGCCTTTATATAGAAGTCTAATCCTTTTCAAAATTTAATTCCTTCTTGAAAAATAATTAATAATTATTTTTCTGGATAAATTTTGAACCAAAAGATCATACAACTTTAGGGCTAGATTCATTGAACCTAGAAACGTTTTTTCAAGAGGAAATCTCCTCCAAAAAATTCGGCCACTTTAGGATAAATCTAGATTGGTGGTTCAAATTTTAAATCAAGAATCTAGACTAGTGAAAAGATCATAGTCCTATCTAGATTCAAATTTCTTTTAAACCCTTTTTGAATTTAAATAAGATTCACTCATTTGAATTAATATTTTCCACAAACATCAACCATATTAATTAATTTAAATAAATGGAATATTTGAATTTTTTCTTCCTCAAAAATCCGTGCACCATATTTAAAGAAAAAAAAATTCATCAAATAATCTCCATTATTTAAATCAATTAATAATTTAATGTTAGGAATATATTTGAACAATTTTGAAACAAAATTTTCTTCTCTCCACCTATCTAAAACCGTGCACCTCTTTTAGATTAGGAGAGAAAAATTTTGTTTTTCAAAATTAAATAATTCAAACACAATCTTATTTCCAAAATTCAAGTTAACCAATCACGTGTTGACAAATCATATTATTTGTCTACACAAATCCTACATGTCCAATCTTTTTCGGATTGCATGTTAGAGAGTACCATGTCTTAATAGACATTACAAAATTCCATTTAAATTTACCGATCTCTTTAGGAACAAATCCCGATACGCTATTTAGAACTATATGAGCTAGTAGAGGGACCCGATGGAAATATGTAAAGAGGCTCCTATAATTGTGAAAAATTAATCCCAGACTAATTATTCATCAATTATCAACTTCAAAACTATTCCACTAAGAGTTTGAAGCTGAACTCCTGTTTACATACCGTATTACGAAAGCTCTCTCACGCAGTGCTTCTTCCATGATTTATTTATCGCTTGTTTAATCCCCATATGTTATCCATGATTGAATTAAGGACTTTTTCCGTTTTACCTTTTCAATCATTTTAACTTAAAGTTCCATTATTCTCCATTGAAAGAACCACCAATTGTAAAACCATACAATTGGTAAACCATCAGAGAACACAAAGTAAACCGATGGCCAAGATCTTGTTATACTATCTTTCAATCCCCGAATAATGCCTTTAAGTAGATAATATGTACTATCGTTAAGATAGCTATGGATTCCATATCTATGAATCTTGATTTCTCTATCCATAAGTCATGCACCCAAAACACAAGTATATTGACCATAAATTAACATGTCTCACCTGTAGTGCATTAAAGTACATAAGTCATGGATACGAACTCAAGTAATCATTTCAGATTAAGATTAATACAGAATGATAATCAAAGCTTCATTGATTCTTATAAACGGAATTATTAAACCGAATCAATTAACACTTTAGGTCCAATCCAATGTCATACCTCAATACTGGTATACATTAAAGTTTCCACTCGAAACCAATCCGATGGTCAAGACAAACCATCCCTCCAAGGAAGTAGACAACTTGTACAATCTTATCATGAATAAGATCCCCAAATCTTATTCCATCGATTGCGGACTATTTATTTTGACTGTTATCAAATTACCATGTCTTCTATGTATACCCCGTATACATATGGTAATCCGATATATTTCCAACAGTCAAGGAGTATTTTATGTTTGCTCAACCATACAATCAACAAATGAAAGTAAATAGGACACAACTTATTAAACATGAATAACCTCCTCTTATTAATATCAAAATGTCATATTTACAGAAAATCCCTAATATTGATTTTCTATCCTTAGGGCACATATAGATCCCAACACTTTCTCAGTAGGCCACGGGTAGTTGTTGTTGAACATTCTCTCCAAGATCTCATAGGCCTCATTGTAAGACTTCACAAGAAGGACTCCATTAGCTGATGCATCCACAATACATCCGATTTGAGCATTGAGTCCATTGAAAAAAGTCTCCATTTGTATCCAATAAGGAAGTGTGTGGTATGGGCACTTCCGTAGCACCTTTTTAAAGTGCTCCCATGCTTCATATAAAGTTTCTCCCTCCAACTGTTGGAATGATGTGATATCATTTCTGAGCTTGGCATTTTTACTTGGAGGGAAGTATTTCATTAGGAATTTCTCAACCAAGTCATTCCACGTTGTTACCGAATCTGGTAGTAGATAATTCAGCCATGCTCTAGCTCTGTCCCTTAGAGAATAAGGAAATAACTTGAGGTGAAGAGCTTCTTCAGTTACACCAGGCAGATTGAAAGAATCACCCACTTCAATGAATAATCTAAGGTAAAGATGAGGATCTTTAGTCGGAATTCCACTGAATTGTCCCACCATTTGGAGCATCTGAAACATAACAGGCTTCAGTCAAATTGTTGTGCTTGAATTTTGGGTCTAACAATGCTTGGATGCAGGCCATATAACATGAGTACATTGTAATCTCTGATCACTCTGTCTCTATCATCTGCCATTGCTACAGCATTTTTAACATTATTATTGGCTACTGCTCTCTCAACCATTTCTTCCATTCTTGCAACACCCTGATGTTCCATTCTTCTTGCTTTGAAGGTTCTTTCAATTTCTGGACCTAAGGGAACCAAGTCTGTGTCCCTTGGCCTATTCATGCAAGAAAGTTACACCTGGCAAACAAACAACTAGAGTTGAATGAGACTAAGGAGACCAAAATAAATGAAAAAGAAGAAAAAAAAAATTGGTTCCCATAATAATAATTTCAATATCACAATCCCTAGCAACGATGCCAAAAACTTATTCACCAAAAACCTATGTATGCAAATAAAACTACACAAGTATACGTAATCAAATAAGTAATATAGTAGTGAGTAAAGTATTATCTTCACAAGGATTAAATTACTAAAAGTTTTTACGGAATCCAAATGTTCTAAAATAATTTAAAGAGTGAATTAAGTACTAAATTTGTAAAAGATGATGAAAATAAACGGGTGTGATCAAAATGCAAACAAGAGGAAAAACTTAGCAAAATCTAAGTTACAGGTTGTGAATTAATGATGGGTATAAGCTAGAATTATTGATTTTCCTTCAGCTGTAAATCTGAATGCAAATGTTGTAGAAGTGTTATAGCAAAATTAGTCCGTCAACCTAAAATTCTGCATCATCCTCTTCCGAATGATTTATGCCTTCAGTTTCTGAAACCAAAATCAACATATTCCTATGCGTTTCAGTTTTCAAAACCTAAAATTAAACACCAATTTTAGTGGGCTGTACAAGGTAATAATATATTCCTATACCATTCACTTGTATTATCCAAGCTAGATCTAACTAAAACCAACTTTCTCAGAATTAATTTTAGTTTATGTTCTCTACCAACTGATGGCCAGTCAATCAACAGATATTAAACATACAGCACACATGAATAAACATGATGAAAATTATCAAGCAATTAAAATAACAATTAAATCTTCATTGCAACTTCGGTTCCATCAATAATCCTAGCTAAAGAAATTTAGTTCATGTTCAGTTCAATGAAATTAAGAATAATAATCACAACCAGTGGGTTCATGGTTCACAGAGAGAAAATGAAAAAAACCCAAAAGTATTGGATGAGCTAAAATCAGAAAATCCTGAGCTGAGTATGCTTGCCAATCGTGTGTCTCCTTGCCCAGCCAATAGTCCAAGGGTCGTGCTGTACTGCTCGCCTCTGAAGTTTCAGATCTCTCCCTCTTTTGTCCTGGTGTACCTCTCTCTTTTTCTTTGCTCTCTCAGCTTGTTTTTCCTAATTCGTGTGTCTACCTCCTCTCTTCCTTTTTTCAGCCCTTTCTTAACCTTTTATACTACAACAAGTTAAGTGCCCTAGTTACACGTGTCCCTCTAATAGCCAAAGTTGGTGGCCACCTTAGATACAGCTGTTCTATTCAGACAAAGTCAGTAAGTGAACCCACTACTAGTTGTAAAGAAAGAATTGCGTCAGCATGCGCTTTTGGCTGTTTCTTCGCTACTGCAACATTGCTGTAGCATCTGGTGTATTTCAGCTTTCTATTTCATTGCTTTCGCTTTTTCAGTGTGCCTTCACTAATTCTTCAATTAGACCTCCTGAATGGCAAAGCTCAGAATTAATATATATATATATTTTTATTAAAGTTGAAGACTAAGTTCATGATTAGGACGAGAGTTTTCTACAACTATCAACCTTTTTCAACTAAAGAAAAACTTCCTAATATTATATAAAATATTGAAAACTGAGGTACTTTACCTTGAGACATCGACAACTATAAAGCCTAAAAACATGATAAATAACTCTATTTCATAGAGTTATCAGCTAGATTATTATCTTTAAATATTATCATATTGTATGCAATACTTATAAACAATACTTTAAGGTCACGTTAATAATCATAAAATTATATGTGATATTTATTAAGTATCAACCTACATGCATGTAAAGAGCATCATGAAAATAAAACAAATTTATTTTAAAAGCAATAGTCTTAACATTAGTACAGAATGTGAATACCATGACGGTTTTTAACCCTCGTGGTAACATTTCTATGACGGTTTTCTAACCGTCGTGGAATCCATAATCATGGAATTTTTTTAGATTCCACGACGGTTTTTTACCCGTCGTGGAATAGGCAAAAAATAGGGTCTAAATATGGACATTTAAGAACATACCACGACGGTTCTATACAAAAAAACCGTCATGATAGGCGGACCTACCACGACAGTTTTTTTTTAAAAACCGTCGTGGTAGGTCCGCCTATCACGACGGTCCGAAAAACCGTCGTGGTAGGGTCCACCAAAAAAAATTTGTGAATTCATTTCATTTCCCACGGGTGGCAAATCTGGAAAATTTGTCTAACAAAATCAACATTTTTTATGGAAAATTCCCAAATTCATGCCTTACCCAATCAATTTTAAAGCAATCCAAATCACAACGACAATCAACAATCACCGAAAAGACGGATTTTGGACATTTTTCTATGGAAAATTCCCAAATCAACATTTTGGAAGGAACATTGTGGATTTTTGATATTTTGGACGGAAATTTCACAATCAACAACCACAATTAATAAGATTAACTTTTTGGACGGAAAATTCCCAAATCCGTGCCTTACCCAAGCAAGATACATTTCAACTTACCGGATTGTCGAGCGTGGGTACGGGCGGAGTGGTAAAGAATGTAAGGGACGGATGAATAGCGGTGAGAGGGATAGGGAAAATACTCGGAGTTATAGAGAGAGGAAGGAATGGCGGCTAGAGAGAGAGGGAAAAAGGATCAGAGTTAGAGAGAGAAAGAGGAATGACGGCGAGAATGTAGAGAGGGAGCGGAGGGAGATAAATGGAGGGAGGAAATGGGCGACTTTGGGTTTGGAGTTATAGTTTATATTAGAGAGTGAAAAAGTTTCGGAATGTAATGGGGTGGGAAAGATGGTGTTTTTTGGGTTTTAATATACGCTCCAAAAAGTTGAACAATTTCAAAAATTTTCAAAATTCCCGCATTCATACCTACCACGATAGTTTTTTGAAAAACCGTCGTGCTAGATGACCTACCACGATGATTTTTAGGAAAAACCGTCGTGATAGGATGAAAATTATAAATAAAAAAAAATTTTGAATTTTTCAAAAAAAAAAATTGAATTTTTTGACCTACCACGATGGTTTTTTCCAAAAACCGTCGTGGTAGATCTACCATGACGGTTTTTCCAAAAAACCATCGTGGTAGGTCAGAAAATTCAATTTTTTTTTTGAAAAATTCCCTCCTTCGTACCTACCACGACGGTTTTTGTAAACCGTCGTGGTAGCTAATTTTTAAATTCAACGACGGTTTTTTTTAATTAAAAAAAAATTTTATCAAAATTTTAATTGAGATACCACGACGGTTTTTTTAACCGTCGTGGTATCTCTAGCTTCCACGACGGTTTTCTATAACCGTCGTGGAAGCTTCGGCTTCCACGACGGTTTTTGGAAACCCTGTTTCGCTCCATGTTTTGGCCGCATTTTCCACGACGGTTTTTTAAAAAACGATCGTGAAAACTCTATCGTGGAATCTATATTTTGTAGTAGTGTAAACATCATATTCTTCATGCGCATCAACCCCAACAAAACGTCCCTTACGAGCTCGATCAAAACTTCTAAGAGGTTTTTTCTTTTCATTCGACTCATTGTTTTATTTTATTTTTTTACGCATCAAATTAAGTATCCAGCTCCGCTAACTTTTCCTCACGAACATCTCAAATGACAATTTCAAACTCTTTATGAACAGATATATGATTGTTGAGTTCAATGTTTACTTTAGAAATTTGTCATTTTTAAAAGTCCGTCATGCTTTCATTCTGCGAAACTATTTTCCTTGTTTTTTCTTAGACACTAGAATAAGGTTGTCATCATTCACTTGACAGCTCAGCTTTTAGTAGCAACCATACTTATCCCCTTTCAAATGTTGGACAAAGAAATTTGAAGCTCAAAGGTAATTAAGATAAATATTGGAAATATCTTACCTGGAATATTAATACTCTTAGATTTAGGAACTGCCCGTGGAAGTGTCGAACTTGTTTCACTTGACTTTGAACCATTGGTCAATAGAGGAATAGTTGTGAAATCTATTCGTAATGATTGAGGACTATTTTCAAAACTACTAAAAGCTCAAAGGTAATTAATATAAATATTCAAAGAACTTGTCAATCTGGTACTAGAATTTGTTACAATATATTTGGAGACTAGATAACTTGTCTAGGGTAATGAGTGGATTTTGGCATCCACCTCAATGGTTACTACTTCCTTACCTTTTATGTTGACTTCCCCATTTACAAATTTGTTGTATTTGTTGTTTTGTCTCTCTTTCTTGAGCTTGCTCCTTTCTCAGTTCTTGAGAAAAATAAGCAAAGCCGTTTGCTTTGAGAAAAAATAAAATGAATAGCTTGAAAAGACAAAAAATAGAATGAATTTTGCTTCTTTCTTGATTTGTTTCCTTTTGGTTGCTCTTCTAGTTAGTGTTGGTCTTTTTTTTTTCCTCTTTATTTCAAGTTTATAAATTCATCTTCCTTTATATTACCATAAAAATATATACATACATATATATATATATATATATTCGTATGAAAAACTATGATGACATTTAAATGTAGGAACAATGTAATAGCTATATAATTCAGCAGGTTTTTTAAAATTATTGCCTTATTTGTTGCCATGAAGTTCGTACATATAATTGATTGCAATCGAAAATATGAGAGTTATCAGTTTGTATGTTGAGATTTCCTTATATTTGTACTTGAAATCTACTTCTCAGTCTTGCACATATAATATTAGATCTGCAGAGTAATTTTTGTACAATTTGAACATGAAAAACTCGCACTTTAATTTTCCATAAATTTTTTGCCCCCTGTTTGCAAGTATATACATGCATGCAGGACATGCATTCTACTCTATTGATTTATGATTGGATATTTCCTTTTGTTTAATATTCTTTTCCTCATGAAAAAAACTTTAAAAAAAAATTCTTATTTAACGAGAGGAAAATGACTGATCGTTTCAGGGTGATCAAATGCTATATATATAGTCGTTGTTTATCAAGAAGTTTAAAAGATTTTTACTACCAAATATAGTAGGAAAACGATTTTAACATGATATCATTAGTGAATTTCCTAAAAACAAATTTAATGTTTTATTTAGATACAAATCGTTATTATAATATATGTGACATAGCTATATTTCTGGTCGAATTAATCCCTACCGCGTATTAAGTATATAGGTGTATGTAATATGTACATATATATATATATATATATATATGTAGTATGTGGGAAATTAATAAGAAATCTCATTTTCTTATGATTACTAATTTTCATTTAGTTTCTTTCGTTACGTATTCGTCGAGGGAAATCCTTTAAATTGGTTTTTTTTTTCTTTGGAATAAATGATGAGACGTAGCATCTAGCATCAAAATGTAACATGATCTTAATTAAGTTGACATCTTACAAAAATTATTAAGTAAAAAAATGATGACAAAAGGCGCATCCTGTCATAGAGAAATAAAACGCATGCAGGCATCAACAGTAAACAAAAGTAAACGAACACTCAACCGAGAATTGATCTCGAACATCAAAGACTATTAAACTCAGACCTTACTACCAATTCCAACTATACCAATGTATTCAAGATATATGCTTGTTTTTCTCTTCATATTTTTCCTTTTTTTTTTTTTTAATTGGAGAAACTTATGCATGAGCATGAACTCAAATATATATATATATATATATATATATATAACGAATACAAATATCTTTCAAACTCATCCCTAAATACTTCAGTTGAAACTGATGAAAAAAGTTTGTTAGTATGAATATCAAAAATGATTTAATTGTTAGTATGAATATCAAAAATGATCTAACTGAGGCTTATTTGAGAGGTTAATGAAACTGATAAAAAAAAGCCTGTTAATTTGAATATCAAAAATGATTTAACTAAGGCTTATTCGAGAGGTTAACAAGGAAATTAAAAAAATTAGCAAGAACCTGCAGCAATATTAGAATTGTGTTTTGAATTTGTAAAATTAATAAGAAAGGGGAGCTGGAAGCACAAGTTTTCAAACACTTTGCATGAGCATGAACTCAAATATGTATATAACGAATACAAATATCTTTCAAACTCATCCCTAAATACTTCAGTTGAAACTGATGAAAAATCCAGTTAGTATGAATATCAAAAATGATTTAACTAAGGCTTATTTGAGAGGTTAATGAGGAAATTAAAAAAATTAGCAAGAACCTGCATCAATATTAGAATTGTGTTTTGAATTTGTAAAATTAATAAGAAAAGGGAGCTGAAAGCACAAGTTTTCAAACACCTTCAAACAAAGTACAATGAAATAAAAGCAAAGCAAAGGAACACAAACTCCCAAGCACAAAGGCTGGCGTGGGAAAAAGGTGTGGATTACATATAATAACATAAACAATAAACAATAAAAAGAAAAAGGAAAAAAAAAAACTAAAATTAAAGCATAAGAATTAACATACATATACGTTTATTAAAGAAGGGCAATCAAACTTCATTTTCCATCATATAACAATCTGCGCACTAGCTTTCACAAATACAAAGCCTATATAGTATGGGCAATAAAGATTCACAAATTCCTGGTGATCATGATCATCAATGGTGGTACTAACAAACCTAGCAATACATATATATATATACACATATATATATATATATAGCTAGCTACCAAAATGAGTCTTCACTTGGGCATGAACAATTTGAATCATAATGATCATTAGGGTTTCCATGCTGAAGCCCAAACCACAGGCTCTTCTTTCCATGTCAAGTAAATCCCATATTGATCATTTTGTTGTTGTTGTTGTTGGCGTTGAGGTAGAACGAGTCCCCAGCCAGATGGGTATCTCTTAAGCAATGCCTTGACATCATCCACAACATCATCACTATACCCAACTGGGGAAAATAATGCCTTCTTCATCCTCTCACACCATTGTTGCCCCTTCTCTCTCCTCTCGTAGTCCCACCCCTTTCTGCCACCATCATTGACGACGGCGTGATTCTCATCTCCTTCTCTGCCTCCGCTGTCATCTCCTTCGTTAATTTGATCATCGTCGTCATCATCGCAAGCCAAAGCCCTAACTATCCCTCTTGAGCACTCTCTCTCCAGCATCAGCTTCTCGTTGCTCGTTGGCGCGAAACTCTCCTCTAGCATCTCAAAGTAGAGCGTGTAGAATCTAAGGCACTCTTCGAAGAGCCCCACAAAACCTTTTCCCAGCTCGTCATCGTTTCCCAAGGCGACAGCGGCGGCGGTGGCGGTGACCATATTGGCTTCTTCCTCGACGACGGTCACGACTTTAGGCTTGAGCGAGCGCAAGACCCTCATCACTGCTTCCCTCTCTTCCAATCCCGCTCTCCTCAGCGCCCCGACACAATTCACGGCGACAGCCTCGTCATCTCGGACTCCTAGCGCTTCCCTTGTAAGTCGAGTACCACTAGTTGGCTCTGATACCATGTTAAGTTCAAAGGGAACACCCATTAGCCTCGCGAACTTCTCCATCCTCTGACCAATTTCCTTCATCACCGCGCTGCCACCCGCCTGCACGTCTGCTGAAGAAGTACCGCTGGTGACGTCAACTACGGTGAGCCTCAGGCGCGGCGTCTCGTCGCTCCTTGTTGCCAAGGCTTCAAGCAAAGTAGGCCATTGGGTGCAAATGGTGTTGCTTATGTCAATTATGTGAAGATTGGTTTCCCCTTCAAAGGCCTCCAAAATAGCTCCATTTGAGGCAACATGACCAAAAGTCATCCATGGACTCACATCTTGAAATTTGAGAATGAGCTTTCTTGCGGAATCAAAAGAACGGCTCTTCTCAGCCACGGAGGTCAGCGTTCGGTAGCAGCGGAGACCGGAGCCCGTGGCCTTGCAGAAGAGAGCCTGCAAGAAGTAAGAAGCCAGCTTCTGATCAGAATCCCCGTAAGGGGAAGAGAGCTCGTTGAGCATCCAAAGAAGATGGTGGATTTTGGTGGAATCCTTTTCAGAGATTGCCCTCGCGCACTCGTTGAGAAGCCTTGAGGCCCATTTGCCGCCGCCCCACGGCGCCTCGGTTGCCGCCGCTGCCGCTGAGTCAGAGGAGAGGCCACCGCTGGTTGAGGTGTGGCTGTTGAGATGGCTATTAATATTGGTGGTGGTGGTTGTGGTTTGCATATTTCTAGTTATGGTTGTAGTCGTTGTCTGATCATTGTTGGTGATATTGACGATCTTCTTGTTGTTGTTGTTGTTGTTGATGATGGTGTTTATCAAGAATAAGTACTGAGCTTCTTTGGGAACAGTACCAGTACCGAAGAGGGTTATGTCCATGTTTTGGTGGTTATAAAGAAAGGGCCTAGACTCTCTTGATTGAGAGTCTGAGGCACCCTTTTGCAATAAGAACTCCTAATTGATATCATACTCCTTCCATTTGAGCTCATCAAGAAAAAAGTACGTCCTATTAAAAAGCCTTCATGACTTAGTAAAAGCCTCCAATTGGTACTATATATTCCATTTTTAAGTCCTTGTCATGGCATCATATTATTTTACTATATAGTATATATATATGTGTGTGTGTGTGTGAGTGTGTGTCATTTGTAGTTCTTATATAGTCATGATAATTAAATAATTCAAAGTCGGGATTGGTGGTTGTGTATGGTAGTGTGTACATCTATGTAATTACATTATATTATATTATATATATATATATATATATATTCAAGCAACTTTCCTAAATTTGAGGGTTTTGACTTATTAGTAATTTTGTTCGGATATAGCAATTTTTCCTTCCCGTAATGATAAAGTTGAACAAAAGTGGGTAATTTAAAGATGCAAATTTTGTGAGAAAATATGAAAACATATTCTCTCATCAATAATAACGTTTAATAGACGTAGGTAAAATAAATAAAAAAAAAAAAAAAAAAAAACAAACAAACAAACATATGTATCACTAAATTTAATAAATTTAAATTTTACTTCAATTTTTATTTCGTTATGATAAATTTCTGTTTTTTTTTTTTTTTTTTGATTTGGGGTTGTAAGAACTTTTTGTTTCCAATTTTTTCCCTAATTTTTTTTTTTTTTTTTGCTTAAAGAAAATTAATTTAACGGGTAGTGCAGCTTACCTAACAATCCCCTAACTTGGGAATATAAATGAGAATCTTTATGATGTTTAAATTAGAAAACCAAGAACTAATTTGGGAATAAGAGAACAAGAGAAAGTTAAGGTTTCTTATTCCAATCAATAAATAAAAATAGTACATCAAAAGAGGTTTGTATAGGTTAACTAGAAAATATAAGAGACCAATCTGCCTTAACTGTTGAAAAAAAAAAGAAACAAGCAATAAAATAATTATTAAACTATCTAATCTAACATTCCCCCTTAAACTCACGATACTGCTGCAAGTAGCATTGAGAGTTTGCCAAGTAAGAAATAAAAACGCGAAGTAGAAAGTGACTTGGTAAACATGTTAGTAATCTATATGGAAGAAGAATTGAAAGGCAATGCGATGGTGCCAAGTTGATAGTGACGTCGAGTGACATAACAATCAATCTCAATATGATTAGTTCACTCATGGAATACTGAAATGTGGGCAATCTGAATAGTACTTTGACTATCACAATATGAGGGAGTAGACTGATGAAGAAAAACAACCATATCTGTAAGCAACCGATGTAACCAAACTATCTCACATGTAGTAGAAGCCATGACACAATATTCTGCTTTAGTGGAGGATCAAGAAATAACATCTTATTTTTCACTCTTCTAAGAAATATGAGAGTCACCCAAAAAGACACAGAAGCCAGTGATGGACTTGTGATTTGTCAGATTACTAGCCCAATCAACATTATAGTAAGCATGTAGCTCTAAGGACGAAGTAGATGTAAGTAAAAAACTTTAAAACTGAGTGCCTTGAAGATATCTCAAAATGTGAAGAACTGCAGCCCAATGAACTGTAGTAGGTACAGTGACAAACTGGCTAACTTATGAACCGCATGTGCAATATCCGGTCGAGTGATAGTGAAATAAACCAAGCTACCGACAATAGTACAATATAAACTAGGATCTGGTAAAGGAGGACCATCAGAAGGAGAGTACCAAGCATTAGTCTCAACAGGTGTATCAACAATCTTATTATCAGTGAGACGTGCATGCTCAAATATAACAGCTATATACTTTGATTGGGAGAGAAGATAACCTTTCGGATAAGAGGGTATCTCAATGTCTAGAAAATAATGTAATGAGCCTAGATCTTTCATGGCAAAACAATGAGCTAACTCAATCTTCAGTACTACAATCTCGTTAACATCATTACCAGTAATAATCATATTATCAACATATAAAAACAAAAGAATATGACCCGCACCAGTATATCTGACAAACAAAGCTGAATCATGATAACTAGAGTAAAAGTCAAGCGAAGTAATCACTGTGGAGAACTTCTCAAACCAGGCTCACCCTATTTGAGACCATAAATGGCTTTTCTGAGCCAGTAGACTTCACCAGGTTGATGAGAAACACCAGGAGGAGGTATCATGTAAACTTCTTCATGAAGATCACCATTCAGAAAAACATTTTTTAACATCCATCTGAGATATGTGCCATTAACGAATAGAGACAACTGCAATGAGAGTGCGAATAGTAGTCATATTTGCAACTGGGGTGAAAGTTTCCTCATAATCCATACCATACTTTTGAGAGTAACCTTTAGCAATAAGTCGAGCTTTGTATCTTTCAATAGCATTAGACTTGGTTTTGATTTTATAGACAACAAGAACCAATTGCTCATTTACCTGGTGGTAAATGTATCAAGTCCCAAGTATGTGTCTGATGCAAAGCAGTAAGTTCCTCAGCCATAGCATCCTGTCAAAATAGATCACAAAAAACATATTTGTAGGATAATGGCTCAGAAAGACAATGAATAGAATCTAAAAAGGAAGTCAAAGAGCTAGAATAACAAGAGTAAGAAAAATCTAGTAGCTTAGTAGACTTAGGAGAACGTATAGAGTGATGAAGAGAAGGAGGAGAGTAGGAGCCGTAATCTTAGGAGGGATTGGGCAATCGTAGGAGGAGAGGAAGTAGTAGTGGTATCAAGAGCTAGAGTACCATAATCTACTGAGTTATCAGTAGGAATTCTGTGAGAAACATTATCTGAAACTGAATAAAGTGTTTGTGAAACAGTTTATGGGACTATGTCAGTGTCAAGAGTGAAATGATCAATATGTATGAGATCAAACTTGATCGCATTATGAGAACTAGCAGGAATAAAAAAAATGTGATATGGTCAAGGAACACAACATGACGAAAGACATATTGACTAATTAGATAAAAAGCACAATAACCTTTTTGACCTGCACCATAACACAAAAATACGCACATAACAGACCGCGATGACAATTTACTACCCTTGACATGAGGACGAAGGACAAAATAGGTGGAACAAAAAACACATAAGGAAGAATAATCATGAGCATATCCGTACAACTTTTCAGACAGTGACAACCCTAAATTTTGGGAGGTTGGAATCCTATTAATCAAATAAGTAGCAGTAAGAATTGCTTCTCCCCAAAATTTACTAGGAACACTAGCAAACAACAAAACAGAACAAGTAGTTTCAACAAGATGCATATGTTTCCTTTCAGCAATACCGTTTTGTTCCGGAGTATCTATATAAGAAGTTTGGTGAACTGTTCCATTGGAAGTAAGTAAATTAGAAAAATCATTAGAAGTATATTCTCCCCCTAAATCACAATGAAAAACTTTGTGATAGCTGAATGTTGAGTTTTTACAAGAGCTAGAAAAGTATTGAAAATAGTAAGAAAATCATAACGACGCTTCATAAGATAAACCCAACAGTATCGAGTGCAATCATCAATAAACGAAACATAGCATTGCGATCCCCCTTTGTGAGCAAAGGAGAAGGTCCACACACATCATAATGAATGAGATCAAATGGTGCAAGAGAAAAAGAAAGACTTTTACAAAATTGTAAAGTAGAAGATTTTTCCAGTTTGCAAACACTACAATCAGAAATATTATGAGTTTTTAAGTTGCATAATGCTTTTTAGAAGCTAAGAACTGTAAACTGAAACATGACCAATACGAGAATGCCATAACTAAAAATAAGGAGATGAATGACTCAGACAAAAAGATGACAAGTCCACACTACAAATTGCAACTTCTAGCACTTTGAGCTCATCCAAAACATAAGTCCCCCTTGCCTCTGACCTTTCCCAATCAGCTTCTGAGATTGCGGATCATGCACATAACAAGTGGAAGAAGAAAAATAGACTAAGTATCCCAACTCGCACAATTGACTAACAGAGACAAGATTTAAAGTAAGACTAGGAATGTGATAGATATTAGAAAGAGACATATAAGGTGTGACAATCGAACCAACACCTACTAATAGTATAGGAGTACCATTAACAGTCATAACTGACACAATGAATTAGGCGAGAAAAAAATAAAAGATGATAGATTAGGGAACATATGATGATAAGCTCCAAAATCTATGACCCCTAAGGAGGAAGATATACCTGAATGACTAGAGGATGACAAACCTATATGAGAGAAGGCAGACTTCACTTGTGACTGTATGGCAAGAAATTTCTGAAACTGCTCGAACATAAATGGATCTAATGACAATACAGCCCTTACATGATTTATTTGAGGTGGTCTGTATTTGCACACAAAAAAAAAAAAAAAAAAACAATCAAGACGTGCAGAAGTGAGCAAATAGAAGCAGGGAGGGATTGGACGGACGATCCAGAAAGAAAATGATGCTCTTGTAAGGACAAAGACACTCTAATATGGACAGGGGTAATGCATGATAATGTACGGACGTGTATGGATATTGTACGGATGGCAACGGAGTGCGGATGTGTATGGACGGGGCGAACGGCGGTTGAACTGATGTGTACGGACAGCGGTGCCCCCCCCCCCCCAAGCTAAAATCAACGAGGAATTTGATCGGCAAAAACTTTTACAGAAAATAAACATTCTCTAACAAGATTAACAAAATCCATAAGATGGTGGTTCTGATAACATGTAGAAAACCAAAAACCAATTTAGGAATAAGAGAAAGCTAGGATTTATTTTTCCTATCAATGAATCAAAATAATACATTATATGAGGTTCATATAAGCTAACTAGAAAATATAAAAATACTAATATACCCTTAACTGTAAATAAACAAAAAAATAATTATAAAATTATATAATCTAACAAAGCCAAGGAATAAAGCATTTAAATCGATGACCATTAGAAAAAGGCATGCGGGAATCCCTCCTATATAGTGACGACAACACTGAAATTGGTAAAGCTATAATAAAGCAAAGATAACAAACAACATATCTTCTTTTGGCCAACAAAAACAAAGAGGAGAAGATAAAAAGGCTATAGTACTTGAAGCCGACAAGAGTTTGTGGGATCAAAATTAACTTTATCCTTACAACTTTGTCAACTTTAACCATTGCAATATTCGGAACAACATAAATCACTTTCACATGTATTGGCTCCTTGTGAACTTAACAGTAAATAATTAGTTTCTGGGACATTGTATCATTTATAATCAATATTAGAAAATTCTGCATCTTAAGTTCCGAAAAAAAAAAAAAAAAAAAGAAGAAGAAGAAGAAAATTCTGCATTTAAAAAGTAAAATATATGAAATCTTTGATAGTGACAGTGATATGACGATTATAATAAATTATATTAATGGTTCTGACAATAACTAATATCCATATTCTGATTTTCAATATATCTAGATTTGTTTATAAACTTCCTAGAGTTTCCGTAATAAAGTTTGCTCCCTTATCACGAAGTTAATCCTCTGGACAATTTGGCACTCAAATAATTCTTTATTTATCAGTAGCACACGATTGTGTATATATGAGAAATCTCCCCCCAAATGTTTATCTACAATCTGTGTAATGATGCGATGTGTTAATTTAATTTCTGCCTAGAGTCCTTAAGTCAATTCAATCCTTCTATCAACGAATTAAGAAACTTCTTAATTCTTCTTAGCCTCGTCCATACATTGTTTCTAGATAATTAACTAGGGTAGGCCTTTTGTGTGACGACTTATTGCCGAACATATGATATCAAAAATATAATTACTTTTACGAGAGGCAAGTTAAAATTGAGAGCATCTCCAACAATAAATTTTCTTATTGAGTAAAAAAAATAAAAAATAAAAGGGCCTGTAATTGGAGCGTTCTTTTAGGTGTCAAAGTTGATTAATGTCAAATTTGATGACAAATTTACTATCAAGTATAAAAAAAAAAATGTTAAATTTAAAATATGATCGTTACTTGTAATGCCTTGTACATTTTCAATTAAATCATTGTTATGTTTATTTTTAAATTATTTAAATGTTAAAAATTTACCCCTTTTTTTTATTTCAAAATTTAATGATGATGATAGTGAAATGTAGATATAACATTAGAAATAGAATTATGTATCTCATATATATATATATATTCATACTTTTTGTTAATATATGGTATAGATCATATTGATATATACGTTGGAGATGGATTAAGTGGAGTTGCATTAAGATGTAATAAATTTTTACTTTCATATACTTGTATCCAAAGTTTTACTTTTATAAACAGAGTCATCATTAACTGCAGCGTCATCCATTCAATAATTCGTGCATCAAGACTAGCGTTAATTTTAGATGTGGTAGCCCTAAATTATTCAGCAATTAACAGACTAATTAATCCCGCAGGCTAAGTACGTGTTGGCGGCTAATTAAACAAACATTTAATATTTGGAATTTGCAGATTTTTCTTAGTTACATTAATACATAACACAATTTTCACATAATTAAGAAAAGTCTTGGAAGCTGGCTAATTAATATAACCAATCTGATCAAATGGTATCTGCTAATAACTTATTCCTTTCTCAATGATTAGACAAGAAGACAAGGCTGGGAGGCTCTTGTCCTAAGCACTCAATAATTAGACATGTCTTTACCTTAGCAGCTTCCTATCTGTCATTAATATATATATATATATATATTTATATAATATTGTATATATATACATATAGTTTTATTTGCTAATAAAGCGGTCTTCAATATTTAAGGCTCTCCCATGCACGCATTTAGTTAACTGGGCCCATTAAATTTTGCAGCTTTCGCTTGTCACCATGTGCTTCTCATATTTACTTTTATATACATTTAAAATTAGACTATTTGGATATATAGGGAAATCTAGAGTTTGATTGGCAATATGCATGTAAGCATTTGGCTATATTTTAGTCACAAACAATTCCTTTGAAAAAAAAATAATAATAAGGGTATATATTGTTGGCCTGCCAATTAAAAAAAAAAAAAAAAAAGATATCCCACGGTTATTATTCTTTGTGTTCTATTAAAATATCAGCACTTTTGTCCTTGTTATTTTTGTGATAAAAAGAATTATTCCGTGAAGATGCATTAAAAGAAAGAAGTCTCCCAAATGACCTGAAAAATATAATTAAAAATAAATAAAAAAAGATGCGCGCGCGTTGACTTGATGGATCAAATTTTTGAAAATATTAAAAATAGGGGAAAGTATCCCCAATTGCCCATATTAAAGTATTTTTTTAAAACATTAATTTTAACAAATTAATTCCAAAAACATTTTTTTAAAAAAAATTAAATGTACCGATTTCTACTTACTTTTCTCCTCCATAACAAAACCCACAAAAACCATTAAAAAATATAAAATGGAAAATCCAAAATGCCATTTTCTACTCAGTTTTACTCTCATTACCGAATCCATCGAATTGGAAGAATTGAAACCAAATTTGACGATGGGTTTGCGACTACTCAACTCTAGCTGCTTCAATCTCATCATCATCTTCTTCGTTATCTCTTCTTGGAGACTTGGAGCCAATGACGCTTCACGGGGGGGTGGGGGGGTTGTGCGGCGGTGGGATTGCCCATGTTACCCCCAGCTTTTTCCCTTTTTTATATGTTTTTTGTTTTTATTTTTTATTTTTTATTTTAATGTAGTAGATATGCGTATAAATTAGTCTTGACCCTCCCTTAAATTAAAAGTTCTTTATATTTTATGTCAATTTTATTTGCATTCATATATTGATAAATATCTCCACAAAATAAATAAAGATTTATAATGTATTTTTACCCTACAAGAAAATTACCTTAAAATTATTAAGAATGTTCATACTTCTATATACCTATAAATGAAAATATTTTTTTTTATGAAATATTTAAAAAAAATACACCACATTAATCATAAACAGAAATAATATTTTTTAAAAAAATAAAAAATCCTAAGAAAGTGTTCTAAATTCTAAATTGTTAATTTATAAACTATAAATTGTTCTTCATCAATTTCTTTTCTTAAGAAATTTTTATAACTACATGAAAATTTTCAATGGAGGATTCAAGTGAAATAAGAATTAAAGAAAGATGACTCTTGAAGAGCTAATAACTATTGAAATATGTATTTTTAATTTTTTAATTCATTAGTATTATGTGTTTTTTTTTCTTGTTTTCTTTGAAAATGATTCTATGTGATTTTTTATATGATTATTATTTTTATTTATTTTTTCTTGCTATGTTCGTCTACATGATTTTATATTTATGTATTTTTTTTTTAAATGTAGTATGAAATTCCTTGATTTTTAATGTAGACATTATTGGAGTTTTTTTCTTTACTATTTCCTCTCCTTTTTTCTAGGATTACTTTATGTTTTCTTTTTGAGAATGCGAATATATCTTTTTTCTTATTTAGATTTGTTAATTTATTTTTAACAAATTAAATTAAAACTAAAATAAAAGTGGGTATATGAGAGGGTTAAATATGATATTATATAAAAAGCATCTATAAACGATAGATTTACTGTGTGTATATTAGGAAATATTTATTAGGTGGGAATGTTTATCAATAATATGAGTGTAAATATAACTACTCATATTTTTATTGGACAAGCAATTTAGATTTTAAGAAATAAAACAGTTTTATTTAAGAAATAAACATATTAGTGGGCCTATAGTGACTTAATCGGAAAAAAAAAAAAAAAAAAAAAAAAATTTGGTCTCCCTATCAATAAATCCTGATTCCGTTTGTTGTTTGGACCCATCTTAAGACACACACCGCTTGCAGAACTCCGGCCACATATGTCGCGCCCAAGGTTATTGGAGCTGCTGCTCATCGTGGAGTGGGAGAAAGCGTATAGAGAGACATAATCCTGATATGTTTAAAAATATGATCACCCCTGATAATTTTTTTTTCTCTTATCTTTTTTAAAATAATATATACGAGAGACGAAATTTATTTCAATGTAATGCATGTGATAGTGAGATTTTCTGGTTTTGGTGTTGTAGTAATTACTAAAATTTACTTAAAGTCCTCTTTAAAAAAAAAAAAAAAAAAACTCAAAAGTACGTATGTGAAACTATGATTGAAATCCAATTTGTTTCTTTTTCTTTTTCTTTTTTTAAAGATAAAAGAAAGTGAGTGAACAACTAGTCTTATACTAAGTTCCCACTTAATTTATTAAAAGTGAAAAAAAAAAAAAAAGAGAGGTGAAATACCCCAAAGGGAAACACAAAACAAAAGGGCCGAAAATGCTTACAAATTTAAGATAATTAAAAAAAAAAAAAAAAAAACAAGATAGTGATGTGTTATCTAAAAATATCTACTTTTATGATCGCAAACATAACTTATCGATAATATCATATCTAACTACATATAAATTGATGCAGAGTTTGAATGCCCGTGTTCAAAAAGAGATTGTCTATTTTTCAACTTGAAATAAGTGAAAGAGATCTCATTGAAATGCTTAATTGATAAAATCCAACGGAAAAAATCCACGGAAGGGGTAAAATATGCGCACGATCTCCTTACAGCAAAAACTGAATATGTGACGAAAAAAATCATAATAAATCATAACGAGCACTTGATTTTTTTATTTTTTTATTTTTAAATTTGCAACTTGAATCCCTTCCACATGATCTTGACCGTACTAATTGATGAGTATGTATTTCTCATTAAATACACAACATGTAATATAGGGAATATATATATATATATATACATATTGAGCAATTAAAATAACATGTTGGGTCCTATACATCAAAAGGTGAGAAATTTGATGAAATGACGAAAATCTTTCAATTTTAGACGCTTTGGCAGTTCGGTGATCGTTTCACCTAAAGTAAAAGAATGAAAATTAAGTAGTCACCTATTAAACTATTTGGTAACTACTAGTGTCAAGCATATATAAATAGAGTAATGTGTGTCTATAGATAAAATGACTATATCCTATTTTAATGTAATCTAAATGAATAAACTCTTATTTCAAAGTTCCGATTTTTCGGAACATCTTGGAAACTGTTTTTTTTTTCTGTTATCAATTAGACAAAAGTCTTTCTTTCATATAAATGTAATGAGTATGTTCTTGTTTAAAAGTTTTTAAGCTCGAAATTTTTTTTAAAAGAAAAGTGAAAGTTTTTTGGATGTAATCCTAGCCCAAAGAAAAAGTCAAGAAAGAAATGGTCATATAAAATTGCTGATGAACATTCTAAGTTCATTTAATTATATTGATATCTATTTATGATATAATCATACTAAAAATATCGTTGAGTTATACTTGCAGTCACAAAGCTCAATTTGGCGAGTAGAAAATGTTTGCTTTCCCTCTCTTTTGGAGTGAATTTACAAGCTGGAATGATGACATGCAATTCATATATATATATATATATATATATATATAAGTTTGGAATCATAGGGAAATAGTACTGAAGTTTGTTTATTGACCATTAGAATTTTGATCTCGAGACGTCTCATCACAAGTTTAATTGTTTATTGGCCATTATTTAGATTGGAGGTTGGCGTGTTACAAGTCCCATCTTTTATGCTCCAATTATTGATTAATGTAAAATATAGAATTTTACAAGACTCAGATCGGCGGATCTTGCTTCATCACCAAATCAATATTTTTCGTCGATTGGCCTTTGTATATATGTATATACATATAAATACACGTATATATAGTTATAGGAAATGTCTTTTAGCCGCCCAACGGATACGTCCGGTAGAACCATGTTGGCCGTTGGATCAAAAAGCAACGGTTAGCCTTTCATTAAGAAATATAAGGGCGGGCCAAAAAATTCTGACCCTTATAAAGAAGGGTAGGCTGCAGGAAATTAATATTTTAAAAATAGGTATCCAACAGAAGAAACAATAAACAAAAGATTGTGAACCCATAGGGGTGAATGACTTGACACAAGAGACAATCTTAGGATCTCACCAACCAAGAGGTCGAGGGTTTGAATCCCATGCTAACTCAGGGAAGTGTAAGCCCTTCCTACGGGAGAGCAAAAAAGAAGAAATGATAGGACACCACCAGATATTTTTTAAAGGAAAAAAATGATTGGGAAGGAACGAGTTCAACACTAACTTGTTTTCTAGAGAGACACTATTACAAAAGTTGGTTTAGACGATAGAGATTACACAACTATTTAATAGAAACTGTCATCTAAAACTGAATTACATAACGGTTTACTGAAACTGGTTTCAGTAAACCGGAGATTACACGATAGTTAACAGCAAACCGTTGTGTAATCTCGGGTTTACACGACTGTTCAAAATAAACTGGCATGTAATCTCTAAATTTTAACAATCCCTACCAGCCCTTTTTTTTATTTTGCAGAACAGTTTCGCAGCTACAAAAAATAATACAGAGACCTCCGAAACTACATCCTCCGCTGCCATTCAACATCTTTACCACCGTCCACCATACCAACACTTTCTTATAGTCATTATTTGTAAGTGATTATTACTTATTCTTTTGAATTATTTTATATTAATTCATTGTAGATATTTTAGATATCTAAAATTGTAGATTCTCGTATTTTGTTTTTTTTTTGTTTTTTTTTTTTTTTTTGAAAGTATGATTTGTTAAATTATGTAAAAGCTTAATATGTATTATTTTATATGCAAAAACTTGGTTATTGAATGAATTTTATGATCTTTAATTTGGATTTAGGCCGAGTTCTTGCAAATGGATCTAAAATGGATGTGGGCTAATAGATTGATTAGAAAATATCAAGATGGTATTCAAGAATTTTTGTCATTTGTCAAAACTCACTTGAAAAATGAAAAGATTCAGTGTCCTCGTGTGGATTGTGGAAATCATAGGTCTCATTCAGTTAATGGAATTAGAAGACATTTTTTTGCACGTGAGATTATTTTTTCATACCAAACATGGTATTTATACGGTGAAATTTGTTTGAATCCAACATCGAAGAATAAAGGAAAAGAACCAATTGTTGAGGAAGATGTAGTAGATAATTTGCTTGATATGTATAATGATTTGGAAGACTACTTTGTGCACCGTCCAGAGTTATTTGATACAATGATGAATGATGTCGAGATGCTTTTGTATGACGGGTGCACCAAATATACGAAATTATTCGCATTGGTCAAGTTATGGAACATGAAGTCATCGGGAGGGTGGACAAATTCTAGTTTCACGACTCTTTTTGAATTTCTAAGAGAGGTTTTACCGGTTGATAATAAAATACCAGCTAGTATGTACGAAGCTAAGAATATGTTAAGCACTTTGGGAATGGAATATGAAAAAATTCATGCATGTCCAAATGATTGCGTCTTTTACTGAAATAGGTATGAGGATTTGGATGAATGCCCGGTTTATAAAGAGTCAAGATGGAAGAAGGACAAAAAGCCAACGAATGGTGGCAAAGGAATGCCAGCAAAGGTGTTAAGGTACATTCCTCCGGCGCCACGTCTGCGGCGTATATTCAGTAATACCGATCACAGCAAGAATTTGACTTGGTACCATGATAAACATGTTGAAGATGGCATGCTTAGACATCTAGCCGATGCACCACAATGGAAGACCTTTGATAACGATCATCCTAAATTTAGTGTGGAACCATGAAATCTACGTCTTGGTTTATTAGCAGATGGAAGGAACCCACATAGTAATATGAGTAATAGGCATGGTACTTGGCCCGTCATACTTATTAACTACAATCTCCTTCCGAAATTGAGCATGAAGTGGAAGTTCTTGATGTTGACTTTATTGATCTCTGGTCCTCAACAACTAGAGAATGACATTGATATGTACTTGGTACCGCTAATCGATGATCTAAAGAGCTAATGGAAAAAGGGGATCAAAGTTAAAGATGCTTACCATCAAGAGACATTCACACTTCGTGCAATGTTGATGTGGACAATTAATGGCTTCCCCGCTTATGGAAACCTATCTGGTTATTCAGTAAAGAGTTATATGGGTTGTCCCATTTGTATGAAAGAAACATTTCCATTCGGTTGAATAATGGTAAGAAAACCGTTTACCTTAGTTATAGGAGATTCTTACCAAAAATCATCTATACCGCAAATAAAATAAGGGTTTCGATAGTAATACCGAAAAAAGAATCCTTCTCTAGGTTTTGATAGGTGAAGATGTATTTGAGATGGTTAAATATTTGAAAGTAACGCTTGGGAAAAGAAAACGAAGTAACAAGGATTTGGTGGTTGATGGACCTTGGAAAAAAGAGGTCAATCTCCTACTAACTTCCATATTGGAGGTCACTTTTCATTCGTTATTGCTTGGATATTATGCATATTGAGAAAAACATTTGTGAATCAATAGTGGACATGTTGCTTAACATTCCTAATAAGACCAAAGATGGTGAAAAAGTACGATTGGATCTTCAGGATTTGAAAATTAGACTTAATTTGCTCCCTACGAAAAGAGGGAATGCCACTTACTTACCTCTGGTAAAGTACACATTATCTAGATAAGAAAAAAGAAAGCTTTGTAAATGGCTCGCTTCTATAAAAGTGCCCAACGGGTATTCTTCCAACTTTAAAAAGTTAGTGTCTATGAAGGATTTAAGGTTCATTGGAATGAAAGCACATGATCGTCATATCTTGATGCAACAATTATTACCACTTGCCTTGCGAGGAGTTTTAACAAAGGATGTGAGATTCACAATTATCAAGTTATGCTCATTTCTCAATTTGATATGCTCCGAGGTAATTGATCCAACTGTGTAAGATTCGCTACAATCAGAGTTGGTTAAGATATTGTGCTTGCTTGAGAAGTATTTTTCACCATCTTTTTTGACATAATGATTCATCTAACAGTGCACTTAGTACATGAAGTTAAACTATGTGGACCAGTGTACTTGAGATAGATGTATCCTTTTGAAAGATACATGAAGGGTTTGAAGGGTTATCTCAAGAACCGAAATAGGCCGGAATGATATATAGTAGAAAGTGATTACGCCCAAACGTGTACAAAAACAAGCGGTAGATTGTAGCACAATTAGGACGGTCGATCCCATGAGGAGGTGATAAAAACAAACAAAAAAATATTACACTACTACATAATGCGGATTCCACGACGGAGCTTCAACGACCATTTTTTTTTTTTAAAAACGTTCATGGAAAGTGAGGCAAAAACATGGGGTCGGACCACGGTTTTCAAAAACCATCGTGGAAGCCGAGCCTTCCCATCGTGGAAGATTCATGCTTCCACGACGGTTTCAAAAAACTGTCATGGAAGTCCCGGCCATCCACGACGGTTTCTTGAACATCGTGGAAGTATGAACCTTCCACGATGGTTTCTAAAAAACCGTCATCGAATCTTAACCGTCATCCAAATAATTTTAATTTAAAACCGTCGTTGTAGGTCACAAAATTTTTTAAAAAAATTCTTGGAACCTACCACGACGGTTTTCCCCAAAAACTGTCATGGTAGGTCCCAGGATTCTTTTTGTTTTTTAATTTTTGTAACCTACCATGACGGTTTTTCCCAAAAACCTTCGTGGTAGGTCCCAGGAATTTTTTTAAAAAAATTTGTGACCTACACAAAAACCGTCGTGGTAGGTATGAAGGCGGGAATTTTGAAAATTTTTTAAATTATTCAACTTTTTGGAGCGTATATTAAAACCCAAAAAATTACCCTCTTTCCCACCCTATTACATTCCGAGTCTTTTTCACTCTCTAATACAAACTCTAACTCCAAACCCAAAGTCGCCCATATCCTCCCTCCATTTGTCTCTCTCCGCTCCCTCCATACATTTTCACCGTCATTCCTCCATCTCTCGTCACAACCCTTTTTCCCTCTTTCTCTCATCACAACCCTTTTTCCATCTCTCTCTCGCCGCCATTCCTCCGTCCCTTAATTCTCTGCCACTCTGCCCGTACCCATGCTCGACAATCCGGTAAGTTGAAATGTATCTTGCTTGGGTAAGGCACGGATTGGGAATTTTCCATCCAAAATGTTGATTTTATTGATTGTGGTTATTGATTGTGAAATTTCTGTCCAAAATATCAAAAATCCACAATGTTCTTTCCAAAATGTTGATTTAGTTGATTGTTGATTTGGGAATTTTCCATAGAAAAATGTCCGAAAAATGTCCAAAATCTATCCTTTCGGTGATTATTGATTGTCGTTATGATTTAGTTACTTTAAAATTGATTGGGTAAGACACGAATTTGGGAATTTTCAGAAAAAATGTTGATTTTGTGAGTTAAATTTTTCAGAATTTTCTAGATTTGCCATCCGTGGGAAATAAAATGAATTCGAAATTTTTTTTTTCGGCAGATCATACCACGACGATTTTCTTGAAAAACTATCGTGGTTGGGTTCCCTACCACGATGGTTTTCTTGCAAAAGCATCGTGGTAGGTCCGCCATCACGATGGTTTTTTCATAGAACCGTTGTGGTATGTTCTTAAATGTCTACATTTAGGTCCTATTTTTTGCCTATTCCATGACGGGTAAAAGACTGTAGTTGAATCTGAATAGATTTCACGACCCTGAATTCCACGACGGTTAGAAAACCTCATGAAAATATTACCACGATGGTTAAAAACCATCGTGGTATCCACATTCTGCACTAGTATTAGCGGAACAAAAGCGTTAGAGAAATAAGTAATCAAATTAAAAAAAAAAAAAAGAAGTAGTATTTTTGTGATTTTGAAATAAATTTAAAGTTAACGTAATTTAAAAAGAATTAAATTCAATAATCAAAAGGTGTTAAAGCATCAAGAATCCCTCACGTGTATTGTTTTCAAATTTTAGTTTTGATTCAACAAAAGTATTCAAATGAATTAAACGTCTCACATTAAGATAAAAAAGATTATTATTATAAATTATCTAAAATCGACAATATATCAAATTGACAATATTACAGTAAAAGATCAACTCATAAAATAATTCTAGTTACAAAACATTACATGAAAAAATTTACATAGAAAAAGCATGACTGAATCTATATAAAAACTTAGCACCTAATATTTTGCATTCAAAAAAAATTAGAAAATGGAGAAGAATAATTCACTCAAATATATATGCATTATAAAACCAAACAAATAAAACCTCAATTCGAATACTCAACACATGAGTTCATCTCTAGCTTCACTGAGAGAAAATAGCCTAACATGCTCAACATTCTTTACAAAACTCTCACGAAAATGGGAGAAGAAAAGATAAAAATATGACTATATCTTGGCTCTAAACTCCACCAAATATTGGTTAGAAAAAACATTTTTGCTCGCTACAAAGTCTTGCTTTTATAAGCCTCAATGTCTAGCCTCTAAAGAGGATTTTCGGCCTAAAAATTATACTGTCAGGCATGTAAATTGAGTAGAGATTCACAGTAAACTAGCTAGAGGAAATGAATGGCTTGGGATTCGCAACCCAGGAGTCATGCGGCTGAGAAATTGGTGGCCTGAGATTCGCAGCCCAGAAGTCACGCGGCTGGGATCACGGGCTGGAGTCACGGGCCTGAGAGGCATAGCCCAGAAGTCATGCGGGCTGGGATCACGGGCTGAGAAGCGCACGCGGGCTTGGACTGACAACTGGAATCACGGGCCTGGGATTACTCAGGCTGGGAAACGTGAGCTGGGTCCACTCGGGTTAAGGCGCACGTGGAGGAGGAGCTGGGGCCCGCGTGTCTGGGTAGCGACATGTGGCTAGGAGGAGCTGGGCAGCTTGGCTTGGCTCGACAGCTAGCTGTCGGCATGGCTCAATGGCTGGGTCATTTGGGCTTCATTTCTTGGGCTTTGTTTGACTGATTTGGCTTGTAATTTTGACCCAAATGTCTTATCTCCCTACAAAATAAATTAAATTAAATTAAAACTAAATATTTCCAGACAATAATATTTAAATTAAATTCATGAGAAATATTTAATTAAAACTTAATTTATTTGATAATTATGTATAATAAAAATGTATTTTTGTGCATTTATCAGAAAACTACATAGCGGAGGAATCGGTTGAATCTTGCTCTGAGTATTTGTCCAATGCAGAAGCAATTGGGTTGCCAAAGACTACAATCATTGACTCGAAAGGACTATCCGTCGGCATTCCTTCTTCGGTAAATCGAGGTGAAAGGGAGCAAGCTTGTCACTACACTTTACATCATAGGGTTGAAGTTGAGCCTTTTATTGAGGTTTACCTAAAGGAATTAAGATATACAAATCCAAGAAGAGGAAGAAATGAAAAGTGGTTGCAAGATAAACACAATCGGACATTTCATCTGTGGATAAGAAGACATGTGTTTGAAAAGGCCGGCATTTTGCAAGACTTAATGAATTACTAGAGGACTGTCGATAATAGTTACATGATATACATCATACTTTGGCAATGGTTATGCATTCTACACTCATGAAGAGATGAGAAGCATCCCATTCAAAATAGTGCATGAGTATTCGTGCTGAGGCTATGCATATTTTATTCGCAAAGGACAAGAATCCAGTATATAGAACCATGAACTACTTCGGTTTTATTGAAGACATTTGGGAACTTGATTACTGTGGATTGCAAGTTGAACTCTTTGAGTGCAAGTTGGCCGACAATAATTATGTCAAGATTGACAGCGATGGCATCACAGTGGTGGACTTTAGACGATTGGGATGCAAAAATGATCCGTTCATTGTGGCATCACAAGCAGTCCAAGTATTTTATACAACGGATCCCAGTAATTTTGAGTTGTCCTTAGTTGTGCTGATGAAGCAAAAAATGATTCGTGATGGACAAGAAAATGAGGAAGATTGCACCGACATTCCATCATTCACAAATGGATTGCCACCGGTTGAGGAGATTGCTGATTTCGATGATGATGTTTCTCACTTGCTTGACTCGATATTAAGTGGACACGCGTTGAGAAAGCAAAGAAAAAAAAGAGTAAAACTTGAACATTTTGTCATTTGTATATCATTACTATTAATTGACTCCTTTTGATTACCATATTATTTTAATTCGTTATGTATAACATTAGTGTTGAACATGGATCAATACTATGGCTGTTTGGGTCACTGTTTAAATAATACACGGGGTAGTACGCCGTGCGATGACAGAAAAAAGAAAAAAGAAAAAAAAAAAGGAGAATGGGAGAAGTGTCTTGAGATTATACAAAGGTTTCTGGCCGAAACCGTCATCGTATCTACACAAAGAGAAGGATTACAAGATGGTTTTTTCAAAAACCCATCATGTAATCCAGAGGATATGCGACGGTTTTTGTAAAAAATCGTCGTCGTATGTAAGGATTACATGACGGTTTTTGCAAAAAACCATCGTGTAATCCTGAGGATACGACAATAGTGTTTACAAATAACTGTTGTTGTATCCGCCAGGAGGATTAGATGACGGTTTCAGTTAGAAACCGTCTTCTTGTACTCCTTTAATTTGAACCTTACAAGACTTCATTCTTTCTTAGTCCCCATTCACTTATTAAAGTGATGTTGTTTTATACTTTTTCTTGAAGGTACGTCATTTCGATTATTAAATATGACATCCTTTTATATAACTGAATATTCACTCTCCCACTATATATGTATATATATTGAAAATTTATGACAATAACCTTTCCATTGACGAGATTGAATATATTTACACAAATTACAAATTTTATCTTTCCTAATCCAATTAATTGTCTTGAATCAAGGGCTTTTGCAATCAAATAAATTTAAAAATAAGAAACAAACTAGATAACTACAAACCTAAATTGTTTCGCAAAACATTACAAATATATATCTAAACTCAATAATAGTTACAAGAATACATAAGTAAACAAATATATACATTTATTTTTATTTATATACGTTTGTATTTTTATTTTTATTTTTATTTTTATTTTATGTTAGAAAAGAAAACACGTTAAAGTCATGTAAAAGTGATGAACAAAAGCAAAAATTTGGTGTCTCTCTTTATCCAACATGTCACAATTCATATGCGGATGTCCAAAGGAGAGAGAGACAGAGAGTATGACCCATGCAGATGCATGAAATGCAAAAAAGAAATAATATATCATATATATATATATATATATATGTATGTATGTATGTATAAAAGCTAAAAGCAAGTTGGACCTCAGGTTCAATCAATAAAAATTGCTCAGATATCTAGACACGATAGGGCAATGTGGAGTCCTAAACTAACGAATAAAAGAATTGCAACTTTTTCAGTCACGCAGATATTGATAAAATCAATTGAGAAAGTATAGTATTCACAATTTAAGCATTTTAACAACCCCCAAACTTGAGGATTGAATTCTATACCTTGAAGTTAAGGGAGTAGTCATATACAATATTACTGTTATATTATACATGTAATCTAACACTTTATTCAATTGATATCTTCATATTCAAAAATATATATACATATATATCAAATTATGTGATAATTGTTTTTTAAGTTTAAATATCCTTTATGCCCTTTTTAAAATAAAAATACAAAACCGGCCTTCGCCACCATTGGGATGTGACTTTGGCTTGGTTGAGATTGGGAAGAATATTGGAATTGGAGGCTTCTTTTAGATATGAGCGTTTTCCAGGGAGCCCACCGTCAAAGTTAGATGTTAATTAAAGCTTGGGCATTTAAAAGAGCCGAAGAAGAGGGAGAGGAGGAGAATAGGGAAAGAACTTTTACAGTTTTCACTTTTTTTTTTTTTTTTTTTTTGCGGCGGCGGCCGGGGGTGGTTGTGGGGGTGTGTAAATTTTTACAGTTTCATCTGTGTAGTACCAAATATCAGTACCTGTTATTGGGGTTTGAAGAACTTTGAAAGATCAATTTATTCAATGAGAGGAGAAACTGTTATTGACCAGATGATCAAGAAAGATATTCCCTCTTATAATATCTACAACTAATGGGACATTGTCTTTATTTTTTAATCTTAATCTTAATTTATTTTTTTGGCTGGAAGCAATGTCTTTAGTTGATGTGCATATTATGTTTTTGAGAATCTAAAAGATATTGAAGGAAATAAACATTAGTTGTCCATGAACGTAACTACACAAGCTAAATGCCAATAACAAAGAGACTAAAAATTTGATGCGTCACCGAAACCCTATTCAGAAAATGCCACCAACTATAGTGCCAGATAAACCAACTTTTCAAGTGTAATGTTATGAAACCCATATCTAGCTAGTTTCTACAGGGACATATGTATTAACAATATTTATTCTTTATTTATCTACTTATTTACACAGAGACCCAAATTAAATAAAATAAATAAATAAAAAGAAAAAACGTCAACAATTGTGGTTCAATAGCTAACAAACGTCAAGACAGAATGCCTCAAGTTTTTTCTATAAAATACACCATCAACTTTTCGTTGGTTCACCAGTTAAATAGATATTGAACTTTCTAATGTTAACTTCAGACACAGTAATTGATGTTTAACATTCATTTTCAATTTGATTCCGTTCAAGGATTGTCTAATTCATGTTTTAAATGTCAAAAATAAAAGTTTAGAGTTCGCCGTACAAGTGATGAAAAACTCGAGGTGCACCCGTGCAAATTACCCTCTATGTTAATGTGTCTAACAACCTCATGATACCTTTAGAAACAACACTAGGGAATTCCGTATGCATCTTTATGGCCATAAAGCAAATGGAAAACGGCAAAATAATAATAACCATAAACAAATGAAATAAATAAATTACAGTAGCATATATTTTCTTGGTAAGTAATAGTAATAATAGTATGGCATCTAAGCAATCTAGCTTTGAATAGGTTTATCTACTATTGCATAAGATTTTAAGAATTAGAACCTTAAATATCACCGAGAGCAATAATAATCATAAAAATAAAAAGATAAATAAATAAATAAAAACAAATAAATAAATAAACAAACACAAACAAGATAGTCCTATATTGAGACTGTCTTGTTTTAGTCACTGCAGTAATTTACTATAATGATCAAGAAGTTTATAAGAGAAATTACAGACCCTCACTCTGTATTTTTCTTAACCATCTCTAATCTCTTTGCACAAAACATTTTGGTGATAAGGTTTTAATTAGGGGTTCACAACTTGACAAACTTAACATCACTCATATTTAAAACTAGTGGTGATTTTTTTTTTTTAAAGATAATTAGTGGTTAGTAGAATTCCTCACTAAATAAAGCTTAAAGTTGAGGTATTAGGCAACATTATAAAGATTAATATTAGAGACACTTATGTTAGTCTTAATTTTTAAGTGCGTGAATTACTCATGTTAAATAAATTGACAAGTAAAATTTAAAATTAAAGCTGATATTTTAACACTGCTCTTATTAATAATGTGACGTGGCAGTGCCACTGCCGAGTAGGTTGAATTAGTCATACAAAAAGGAGCATATAAATTATGCATGTATCTAAATTAACATATCTAACATGTTGCAACACGATCTTCATCGAAAGAATCAATTCATATGTTTTTGCGGTGACAACGGCAGCAAATTTAAAAGCGACTTATTCAATTACCTGTTCAAAATATCTAAACTATTTAATGCCGTTTTTTTTTTCCTGAAATTTAATGCCGTTTATTCCATAGAATGAATTATACATTTACATAAAATAAAGTTATAAATGCATTACGCCCTCACTGGAATGCTCTCCAACAAGCAAAACAAAACAAAAAACAAAAGCAAACGACAAAAACAAAAGACAAACTGTTTAAGAGAGGGGGAAAATGTCATATCTTGCTTCGATCACAACCAAACTATTAAAGTTTGGACATCTAGTTTTAGCAAGTTTGTATTGCTATGAATTTTGCTACTGAACATGGAATAGAATTTACAATATTTTTACAACCTTAAGGAGTGTGTTTGCAGAAGTGAAAAATGAAAGAAAGGAGAGAGGTGGAGAGATTAGCAAAAAGATTTTGACAATTATAGTTGTTTGTTAAGAGAGAAGAGAAGAATGAAAGGATTAGGGGAGGGACTCCCAATCCTTTAAAAAACCTTAATTTTGATCCCCACAAATTGAAGAATTTTTCGAGGGATTCAATCTATAGGTTAAAGATAATATAGTTATTTTACAAATAAAATTTATTATTTTCTTTCCTTTGTTTCCCTATACCAAACAAGGGAGATGATTTTGTTTGTTTCCTTTTTGTTATACCAAGCATCATGAATGTTGATGTTGAAAATCAACCTCAACACCACATATGGATGCGCACAGTGGTCGGACTGGTACTCTGCCTAATAAGCCTACAAGGAAGAAAAGAAGAGCTTTAGAGTAAGGAGAACACCGATGGGGTATCTACCGAAAGCATTCCGATACTCAAGTTAGAATAGTGAGCTAAGGGCTAAAGGGCTTGGAGTGAGGTAGGGTATTTGATAGGTAAAAGAGTCTGTACCTGACAATCTACTTAAGCTTGGTATTTATAGGATGCTAATTGGGACAGGTCCAAGACAGATCCTACCCGATAGAATTAGGATGCCTTGAAGAGGTAGTTAACCTAGGAAACTGGAGATCCATTATATTTCTGCTGTGTCCGGAGTGTGAATGTCGTCGTAGGCCGTTCCAAGAAGTGCGAGATACAGTTGCGGAGAACACAAACTAGGCACCACGTGTCCCGGGTGTAGATTCCTTGGGTCGGGCCATTAGCATACAAATTGGGTGGTCCCCAAGTCAGTTGTAACAAATCTCATCTTCCTTGCACGTGTCGGGGAGTAGGAGAAGGTCCTGTGGGGTAGCAGTGTTCGTCACCAATTGATCTTAGATTCTGAGGGAAGGTCCCATGGTCATCTTCCCATCTTCCCATGAGCCAAAGAAGAAACGAACAGAGCGAAAAATAATATCAAAAAAAAAAGAAAAAAAAAAAAACCCCCAATTAGAACACGGAACTCACCATTTCCATCCTAAGTACCCCAATATTTGTTGCGACTACTAAGGGCATGTTGGGCCAAGGCCCAAGCTCCATGGGTCAATGTGCTACCCTCCACCTCAACCCAGAAAGGATATAATTCATAATCAGAAATATAGAATTAAGGTGGCTAGCCAAGGTATCATTTGTTGTCCATTAAAAGATACTGAAGTACAGCCTTCATGGCGGTTATCTCATTATAATTTTATATCACCGAAGAACAGATGCTATGTATAAGGAGGTTTCCCATTTATTTCAAATTTTATAGATATTGAAAACTTTGCTTCCACCAGCTCCTAAATATTCCATAGGGAATGAAAAAAAAAATATATATATATATATATATATATATCTAACATTTCAGAAAAATTTCTTTATGCTTGAGTCAGTCATTATTTTACATCAACTTTATATGACTGCATAAATGATGATAGTAGAGCAGGTCTCGGTGGGGGAAGTGCATGCTCAATAGTCCCATTTTGTAAGACCTAGAAGACCTTGAACAACTGCATAACTTATTCCCTGATGAAAAAAAAGAAAAAAAAAAAAAAAAAAAAAAGCTATTAGGAACCCAAATAATGCCATGTAATATAAGACCCATTTGACATAGATTTTATTCTTGCTTTGTCAATAGAATAAGAGAAGTAAAAACTACGACTTTTCATTAAGGATATGTTTGGTAGAGGTACGAGAAAAGTGAAAGGAAGGAGTGGTAGATCACCTAGGGGAGGAAGATAGGGAAGGAGGGAGATAGGGAAGGAGGGAGAGGTTCTTTCCTTCGTGAAGTTTGGTCAACCATAAAGTCAAAATCCTTCCAACTTCGTGAAGTTTGGTTAACTATAAATGTCAAAAATCCTTCCACCATTCCATCAATCCCTTTCCTTCCACTTTTCTCTCATACCAAACATACTCAAGTGGTTGGGAACCACATTTTGTAAAGAGTTTTTGAAGTCAAAGTGACTTGAAAGTTTTCTAATAAATAATAACAATATTAAAATAAAGTTTATAATGTCACTTAAATTTTGAAATCTATTCAAAGAGTTTTTTCCAAGTCATATTTTCTAGTTTTCACAAGAAGCTTTTTTGAAAATCAAAACTCTTCTGATAGATCATCCAAACACTTTCAAAAGCAGCTTGTTGAGTCAAAAAGTCAAAAGCAACTTCCAGAAAACTCTACCAAACTGGCCCATAAAGTGAGTTGGTAATGATAAAGATAAAGCTGCCTCTTCTTTTCTTTATTTAACCAATTAATTAACTATTTATTTGGATAACAAATGAACTAATTAATTCATCATAGAAAAGAAGGAAAACAATGACAATAAGTGAAGCTTCTTCATGAGCACATTCATTTTTATGAACTGAATTTTATTGAAAATACTTGAAACAACAAAGGAAAATGATAGACCAAAGCACACAGAGAAGCAAAATAACAGAAAATATTGATAGAAATACCATTGAATTTTGAAAATTAAGGAAATACAATTTCTGAGCATTCGAGAGGCCCAGTACTCTCCCACAGACCCCACTCAAGATCTGCCTAACGAACTCTTCACACTCCCCGATCCTATTCTAGCTACTAAGAGAATTTCCCGCTTCCCAATGCACTCAATTGACCAAACTAACCCCCACACACACACCTATTCAGTCAATTCACATGGCTTGGCACACCTAGCATAAGTGAAGCGTATGTCAGGTGATAAGTGCTTAATTCTTCATTATTTTATATAAATTCTCCTAGGTTTATTTGTTCGTTTCTTGAGATTTTTGCGTGTTTATTAGTGTTTTCATGTTTTGTAGGTGTTTTGGATGTGAAGGAACGAAAAGGTGATGAAAACGTGTTAAAATGGACGAATTGGCCCAAGTGGCCGAGTGCCAAGCGCTGCGGCACTGCCTTATGGGCGTCGTGGCGCTAGTAGAAAAAATAAATGAGCGCCACAGCGCTGGCTGCCGAATCTCCGCCAACAGATCGGTAGCACCTCAGCACTGTAAACTAACATTTTCAAATTTCAAATTGGACCCTTGCTTTTCTCTTTCCCCAACTTTGGGAGCCTATAAATAAGTCATTCTAGGATTTGTTTTAATTAAGTATAAATGAGATTCTTTTGAGAGAAGCCAAATGAGGTTCTTTAAAGCATTGGTTCAGTGGTCGAGAAATAAGAGATTTTAATTGGACAATATAGTTAATTTTTCCAACATGTTTGATTTAAAAATTTGGTATTATGTACAGCAGGAGATCAAGGGAGCTTTGAGCTCTTTCAACTAGTTGAAACTGAAGTGCACTGATAGTATTTTGGATCATATAAGCCTCATGAACGTTAAAAACTCCTTTTACCTCCGAAACTTTGAATTTAACCTAACTTTACACTTTCTATCATAATTTCAAGTAAACACAAGGAAAAAAATTCAATTAAGTGCAATTATTTGATCTATTAGCATTTGTTTTAAGTAAAAATCCTCACATAATGGACTTACTAAGATTAATTCCTCAATTTTCTTTCAGTTTTTAACTGAAATTTTGATAAAAAGGATAAAGTGACGGTCAACTTCAACATCAAGGGACAAAGAGGTAGTTTTTAAAGTTTGAGAGTGACATAAAATTCAGGGACATGGATTTAGTACATTTGTTTCATAATCAAAATACTCAATAATTTTCTAGTGGCCGTAAAATTCAGGAATATATCATGCAAGTTGATTAAATACTCAATAATTCAACCGCACTAACCGCTTTACATAGAAAAAACAATGTAAAGCAAAAACTAAGAAAGCAAAAACACAGAGTATTTTGATCATCAAAAAATAAAAGCGCTCCATCAGAAAAGTCCAGCCTCCACTACTAAAAAGAAACACAGAGAGTAAAGCTCATGAATAGGAATGAATGTCTCTTAGCAAAAGAAAATATGAAAGTATTTAAATCGATGGGAACATCAGAACCTGGGTTGGCCAAAAAGGATGCACAAGCGGAAAAAACCGGTAAAATTCCGTCGCCTCACCAGGGAAGTTATGCTCATAGACATATGGTTCCTATGGGATAACAAGACAACATCAACTCTTGAAAAAAAAAAAAAAAAAAAAAAAAAAAAAAAAAAAAAAGACAACATCACCATCATTTGGGTGAAAACCCACCACGTGAATATTTTCTTCACTCTCGTGTATATGTATATCACGTAGATCATAATTCCTCAGAATATCATGCTTCAAACACCACGTGTCAACATCATTATCATAATTCATATGAGTTCCCGAACTTTGACAGTGAATAGGCCCCGGAACGGAAGGATAACTGAATAGGAACTCCGTAGCCGCCCCTTGCATGAACCAAAGCATGTCTCATTCTGCATGAAATGATAGGATGGAAGTTCAGGCGGTCGATCAATGTAATCGGTTGAACAAATCAAATGCAAAGATTCCATTAACAAGTTGCAATCCGTCAAGCCAGTGTAGCATCCCACTGGCAAACACAACCACATGCATATTCCAGGCTCCGATATCAGGAAACAACCGTCGAGGAGAAGAGACCGCAAACATGTCCCATTTTCCAGTCTCAGAAGAAAAGATGGTCATAATGAATCAATTGGTATAGCCGATAAAGCAAGAAAAGAACCCGAAAAGAAAAAGTAAGAAAAGAAAGAAAAGAAAAATTAAAAACCCGAAAAGGAAGAAGCGAGCGGTTACTAATTTCACCTGTTTTTAGGGGTCATTATAAAAGTTCAAGGGACCAAAATAAAATACTTTTTGTACATATACCTCCTAAATTTTTCAAATTTGATAATTTAATCCTTAAACTTTTTTCCTGGGCAATCCCCCCCCCCTAAATTCATAATTTTTGCTTAAATTCGTAAAAATTTAAACAGTTTTTTACATATATCATGCAGATTATAGTCCAAGAAAAGCATAGTTGATCAATTTTGCTTAACTTCAATACAATTTCCTTTAAAAATTTGAATCTAATTTCAATTATACTAGAATATAAACCTAAACTTTAAAAGAAATTTGTGTTAAAATTAAACAAAAATGATCAACATTGTCCCTTTTAAGCAATAAGGTGTAAGTATTGCGAAAAAAAAAAAATTGTCTTAATTTTAATGAATTTAAGTAAAAATTGTTGAATTACCAAAAATAAGAAGTTTAGGGGGTTGATTGCTAAGGAAAAAAGTTTATGGACTAAATTTTTAAATTTGAAAAGTTTAAGGGGCATTCATGTAAATAAGTCGAAACAAAATCCTAAAATTTAGATAAATTTCAAATTAAAAAAATAAGGATAATTTATTGGTTTACTCCTTAAATTATGTATGAATTTTTATTTTGGTAAGTTAATCTTTAATTTTTTATTTTTGACAGTTGTGGTCCCTGATATTGATGAAATAATTTTTAATTTATTGTATATAATGCTATCTCAACTCCAAGTTAAAATGAAATTTTAAAAAAATACACTAAGTAAAAAAAATTTCCTCCTTATTCTTATTAAAACCCTCAAAAACTAAGATATTTTGAACTTACTGTAATAATTTCTTCAAAATTTCTGGTTATTATGCGATTGGAATAAAATTACCTATGTTAAATTTCAGAAATCATCTATTAATTTTAATATGAGGGACTAAAATTATCAAAAATTAAAAGTTCAGGGACTAAATTGATCAAAATCAAAAGTTTGGGGGACCAAAATGACATAATATTCATAGTTAATGGACTAAACAGACAAATTATCCTAAAAATGCGTGCCTTATTGCTAAATAAAAATTTAGGACATGTTTGGTATACCATATTAACACAACGTATTAAATTATTTAAAATAATCTAATACAATATGAACTGTGATATCTGATATGACAAAAAAAAACCTCTATTTAGGTCGATTGTACAACATAATCTAAATGATTACATCAAAAAACATACCATAATGGATTTTAGTTCGGAGCTTGGAGTTGGGTTTTGGTACAAAGATTGAGTCAAGTTTTCGGGACATGGGGTCATGGTTGAGTTACGGAACATGAATGATTTTTGGGTTTTGAGATGGGGTTAGGAGTGGGTTCGAGATAGGGGGTTGAAGTTGGATTTCGAGAACTAGGTCGGGTCAAGTTTATGGACAGGAAGTGTCAGGATGGGAAATGCTGGGACATTTGTTCAAAAGAGGATGGCAGAAGGAAAGATGAGAGAAAAATAGATGGAAAATGATGGAGTTGGTTGATATATAAGAAGGAAAAGGAAAAGGATAATAGGATGAATTGTAGCCCACTAATTTAAATCCACCTAAAATCAGGTGGAAAATCCAATCTACGTAATGATGATTAAAATAGTTTTTTATCATTGTTTTTAGGGGAAAAAACATGAGTAATACAAATTTAAATAACATTACACCAACATGACATAAAAATTTGACACTAGACTATTATGACACAAAAATAAAACTAAAGTCATGTTGATCAGTAGCAGAAAATTATGTTATGTTGGTTAATCGATTAAAAAAAATAATTATTTAAGTAATTTTCTCTTGCTAAATGGTAATTCATAAATTCTTTATTTCTTTTCTTTCTATTTACTAAACAACTTAAAGAAAAAACTAATCTTATTTCTATTATTCTAATTTTTTATCTTTTATAAGTTTTCTCTCCCTTTTATTTTCTTTCCTTTCTATTAAAATTCGTAAGGGAAAACTTACGTAAGAAAATATATTTTTTTTTTACCTATTAAAAGGTGTTGTTATTTTAGTCACTAAATTAGATTTCAAAGGTCTAATATATAAATGTGCACATTAAAATTTATAAGATGACAAAATTACTTTTGACTATAAATTAAATTATTAAAAAGTTAGACAAGATGTTAAAACAGAAGGACCAACCACAAGGATAAAAGTCCAATTTTTTTTTAAAAAGTTTTTCAAATTTTAATATTTTTGAAAATCTAATTAACTAGTATAGATAATGAATTTTAAATGATTAAAAAATAATTAAAAATTACGCTGTTACAAATACAAAATAAAGAACATTTTTCTCATAATTTCTAATGACTATTTAAAAAATATATATATTGATTAGTTTTCTAAATGGAAATTTTGGACTATTTATCTTCGCAAACGTCTCTTAAAGCTTAAGGTGTAAAATTAAAAACTCAGGATCAAAGTGAGAAAAAGAATATATTTTGATGGCTATTTGTGATTAAAGTCCAATTGTTATTGTAAGTTTTCCAAATTTTAATACATTAAAATCTCCAATTAACTAGTATGGATAATGAATATTAAATTATTAAAAATAATTAAAAATCAGGGTGTTACAAAGTACAATATAGAGGACTTTTTTTTTCCCTCATAATTTCTAATTTCTTTTAAAACTATTGATTGTCTTTTTTTCTCATTTTTAATGTTGACTCATTATCTTCTTTTTTAATACTGACTACTTATCTTCACAATGGTATCTTAAAGTTTAAGGTGTAAAATTAAAAAATTCAAGAATCAAAGCGAGAAAGAGGGACATTTGTCAAGATATCTGGAATGCCTAAATTTCAAGGCTGAGTTTTTAGCAGATTAAAGAAATTAATCAACTAAGCAGACCCGTTCCTTCTTGGTTCTTTGGTTTTCTAATGCTCTTTTAAGTTGCTTTAACTTTTACCTTGATCCTTCCTGACCTGGTTGGCGACCTCGGGCCGATGGGGCCCGGGTCCCGACCCTGATCGACCTTTATATAGAAAGTATCGGTGCACTATATATTGAATTGATTATA
>CM046368.1:21659546-21732777 GCA_025413025.1 Ficus hispida | reverse complement strand
GCCACTAAAATTGGTGTTTAATTTTAGGTTTTGAGGTTTTGAAACTGAAACGCATAGGAATATGTTGATTTTGGTTTCAGAAACTGAAGGCATAAATCATTCGGAAGAGGATGATGCAGAATTTTAGGTTGACGGACTAATTTTGCTATAACACTTCTACAACATTTGCATTCAGATTTACAGCTGAAGGAAAATCAATAATTCTAGCTTATACCCATCATTAATTCACAACCTGTAACTTAGATTTTGCTAAGTTTTTCCTCTTGTTTGCATTTTGATCACACCCGTTTATTTTCATCATCTTTTACAAATTTAGTACTTAATTCACTCTTTAAATTATTTTAGAACATTTGGATTCCGTAAAAACTTTTAGTAATTTAATCCTTGTGAAGATAATACTTTACTCACTACTATATTACTTATTTGATTACGTATACTTGTGTAGTTTTATTTGCATACATAGGTTTTTGGTGAATAAGTTTTTGGCATCGTTGCTAGGGATTGTGATATTGAAATTATTATTATGGGAACCAATTTTTTTTTTTCTTCTTTTTCATTTATTTTGGTCTCCTTAGTCTCATTCAACTCTAGTTGTTTGTTTGCCAGGTGTAACTTTCTTGCATGAATAGGCCAAGGGACACAGACAGACTTGGTTCCCTTAGGTCCAGAAATTGAAAGAACCTTCAAAGCAAGAAGAATGGAACATCAGGGTGTTGCAAGAATGGAAGAAATGGTTGAGAGAGCAGTAGCCAATAATAATGTTAAAAATGCTGTAGCAATGGCAGATGATAGAGACAGAGTGATCAGAGATTACAATGTACTCATGTTATATGGCCTGCATCCAAGCATTGTTAGACCCAAAATTCAAGCACAACAATTTGACTGAAGCCTGTTATGTTTCAGATGCTCCAAATGGTGGGACAATTCAGTGGAATTCCGACTAAAGATCCTCATCTTTACCTTAGATTATTCATTGAAGTGGGTGATTCTTTCAATCTGCCTGGTGTAACTGAAGAAGCTCTTCACCTCAAGTTATTTCCTTATTCTCTAAGGGACAGAGCTAGAGCATGGCTGAATTATCTACTACCAGATTCGGTAACAACGTGGAATGACTTGGTTGAGAAATTCCTAATGAAATACTTTCCTCCAAATAAAAATGCCAAGCTCAGAAATGATATCACATCATTCCAACAGTTGGAGGGAGAAACTTTATATGAAGCATGGGAGCACTTTAAAAAGGTGCTACGGAAGTGCCCATACCACACACTTCCTTATTGGATACAAATGGAGACTTTTTTCAATGGACTCAATGCTCAAATCGGATGTATTGTGGATGCATCAGCTAATGGAGTCCTTCTTGTGAAGTCTTACAATGAGGCCTATGAGATCTTGGAGAGAATGTTCAACAACAACTACCCGTGGCCTATTGAGAAAGTTTGGGATCTATATGTGCCCTAAGGATAGAAAATCAATATTAGGGATTTTCTGTAAATATGACATTTGATATAATAAGAGGAGGTTATTCATGTTTAATAAGTTGTGTCCTATTTACTTTCATTTGTTGATTGTATGTTGAGCAAACATAAAATACTCCTTGACTGTTGGAAATATATCGGATTACCATATTATACGGGGTATACATAGAAGACATGGTAATTTGATAACAGTCAAAATAAATAGTCCGCAATCGATGGAATAAGATTTGGGGATCTTATTCATGATAAGATTGTACAAGTTGTCTACTTCCTTGGAGGGATGGTTTGTCTTGACCATCGGATTGGTTCGAGTGGAAACTTTAATGTATACCAGTATTGAGGTATGACATTGGATTGGACCTAAAGTGTTAATGATTCGGTTTAATAATTCCGTTTATAAGAATCAATGAAGCTTTGATTATCATTCTGTATTAATCTTAATCTGAAATGATTACTTGAGTTCGTATCCATGACTTATTACTTTAATGCACTACAGGTGAGACACTGTTAATTTATGGTCAATATACTTGTGTTTTGGTGCATGACTTATGGATAGAGAAATCAAGATTCATAGATATGGAATCCATAGCTATCTTAACGATAGTACATGTTATCCTACTTAAAGGCATTATTCGGGATTGAAAGATAGTATAACAAGATCTTGGCCATCGGTTTACTTTGTGTTCTCTGATGGTTTACCAATTGTATGGTTTACAATTGGTGGTTCTTTCAATGGAGAATAATGGAACTTTAAGTTAAAATGATTGAAAAGGTAAAACGGAAAAAGTCCTTAATTCAATCATGGATAACATATGGGGATTAAACAACGATAAATAAATCATGGAAGAAGCACTGCGTGAGAGAGCTTTCGTAATACGGTATGTAAACAGAGTTCAGCTTCAAACTTCTTAGTGGAATAGTTTTGAAGTTGATAATTGATGAATAATTAGTCTGGGATTAATTTTTCACAATTATAGGAGCCTCTTTACATATTTCCATCGGGTCCCTCTACTAGCTCATATAGTTCTAAATAGCGTCTCGGGATTTGTTCCTAAAGAGATCGGTAAATTTAAATGAATTTTGTAATGTCTATTAAGACATGGTACTCTCTAAATGCAATCCGAAAAAGATTGGACATGTAGGATTTGTGTAGACAAATAATATGATTTGTCAACACGTGATTGGTTAACTTGAATTTTGGAAATAAGATTGTGTTTGAATTATTTAATTTGAAAAACAAAATTTTTCTCTCCTAATCTAAAAGAGGTGCACGGTTTTAGATAGGTGGAGAGAAGAAAATTTTGTTTCAAAATTGTTCAAATATATTCCTAACATTAAATTATTAATTGATTTAAATAATGGAGATTATTTGATGAATTTTTTTTTCTTTAAATATGGTGCACGGATTTTTGAGGAAGAAAAAATTCAAATATTCATTTATTTAAATTAATTAATATGGTTGATGTTTGTGGAAAATATTAATTCAAATGAGTGAATCTTATTTAAATTCAAAAAGGGTTTAAAAGAAATTTGAATCTAGATAGGACTAGGATCTTTTCACTAGTCCTAGATTCTTGATTTAAAAATTTGAACCACCAATCTAGATTTATCCTAAAGTGGCCGAATTTTTGGAGGAGATTTCCTCTTGAAAAACGTTCTAGGTTCAATGAATCTAGCCCTAAAGTTGTATGATCTTTTGGTTCAAAATTTATCCAGAAAAATAATTATTAATTATTTTTCAAGAAGGAATTAAATTTTGAAAAGGATTAGACTTCTATATAAAGGCTAGGAATTCTTGAGAAACCAATTTTTGATAATTTCAAAGGGAAAACGTTTTTGTGAGAGAAGAAAAATAATTTGGTTCTTCTACTTCACAAAATTCGGCTATCTTGTGAGAAAGAAAAAGAGAGAAAATTCCATTGATTCAAACTGTGAGGAAGGTTAAACCGAGTGATAATTTCATAGGAGTTAACCGGTTCCTGTTTTGTAGTTTTGAAGAAAGAAGTTGGATCGTATTCTCAACGAGAACATCGGATTGGAAGGAGGGATCTAGACTTCGGAAAACATTACCGTCGCATTGGATTCATAGAACGTGTGCCCACACACACTCTGAGACGTGGAACTCGAGAATAGTAGAGAAGACACGTTGGTCAAACGCTCTAGTGATTCCGGAATCCGAGAAATAAGGTACGCTGATCATGAATTTAATTTATTTTATATGCATCATGAGATTCTTTTCGAAACGGCATAAAAATTTTAAAACTTCCGCTGCGCCGTAACTCCGATATCGGATCCGTTTTTCCAACAATTGGTATCAGAGCCTACTCATGATTATGCATATAACATAAATTATTTGATCAAATAAATTTCTCTCTATGCATAATGAAATATTTTAGAGAGTTGCACTCTAGGTTTATTTGTGTATGTTAAATATATTATGAATAGATGTATGATTGAATGCTTTATATTAGTTTTATAATATATGATGCTTGTTCAATTTGCCGGTCATGATTCCATAGAGGTTAGAATTGTATCTAAGTTTTCAAGTGTAATAGATGCGGTCTATTATCACCGCTAGGTCGTTCTTTCAATTCCTAGAATTTTTGTAAGCCGGAAACGGCATAGGAATTTTTTTGTAAAATTCGGGATACAATGGATTCGAGGAGATTGAAGATGAACGAAGGTATGTAAATTTTCAAAAGATGTGATTTTGTGTTTTTTGTTATTTTCAATAAAAAAAACGTTTTTTTAATAAAAAAATAAAAAAAATCACAAAATCTTTTTGAAAATTAATTTTCCAATGATATGTGATCTTGATAATTTGAAAATCAAAATTAAAAATTTTAATTTAAATTTAATGGATATTATTATGAATTTTAAAATTTTGAGATTTAAATTTGAAATTTGAAATTTCAAACTTTTTTTAATTTTAAAATTTAATAAACCGGATTTTTATTTAAATTTTGATATTTTGTAATTTGATTAAAATTAAAAATCACATATAATCTTTTTGAGATTTGAATTTTAAATTTAAATTGAAAAAGATGTGACATTGGAGAAAGAAGACATATTGAAGAAGGATACAAGGCATGGATCTACAAATGAAGGCCGATATATGTTTCGGTTAATTTTTGTAAATTTTGCAATTTTCTTTTCTCTAGGATGGAATCATGATCCACGGCTATTTACATATTTTGCAAACCATGGATGATGTGTTGCTAGATTAATATGTTATACTATTTCGTGATGTATTGATAACATGCCATATAGACTAGGGAGTGCCACTCAATAAATATTGTTTATGCATGAAAAACAAAAACCCTAATTTAAAATATTGAGTGGGAGAAGGTTTTATACACTAAGACCTACGGTCTCCATCGTTGGTCCAATAGTTACGCATGGTAGTGCCTACTACTCGGTTTTGACCCGGGAATTCCCTTCGGATAGGTATCTTACCTAGAGCGCACACTGATTTGGATTTCCGAGAGGATAACAATTTTGGGCATATTTTATGTTTAGATCACCCCTCGGTGGCGGATGTAAAATATGGATTCAAAATTGGAAACGATGGTTATACACTCATGCTACTTTATTTATTAATCCTCCCTCGAGCTCTGATATGTAAAGTAGTGGCCAAATAAACGATAGTTAATATATATTTAATGGAGTTTGCTCCATGGACGAATATGTATTAATCGGAAGGGATCCCGTGTTCTTGGCTAGTTATTCTATGACTACCCCTCGGTAGCTTAGAAAGCAGAAGCTAGGAATTATCGTTGTAAGGTATGTGTTTTAAGGGTTTTACACATGAACATTTAGATTGCATATAGATCTTTATGTTTCATTACAAAATCATATTTTATAAACTGATAGGATGTTTGCTTGTACTTATTACATGTTTTCTTATTATAGATCAAAATGTCGAGCCCTTTATCTGTGATACTTACGCAAAACAAATTAACTGGCGAAAATTTTAATGACTGGAAAAGGAACTTGCTTATCGTCTTAAACTTTGAGAAACACAGTTTTGTCCTAACCCAACCAAGACCACCTACGCCTGCGATCGATGCTCCTGATAGGGAATTTGTAGCGCTTGAGCGCTGGGACAATTCCAACCTAAGTGCTATGTGCTATATTCGGGCGAGCATGTCTAACGTGCTCCAGAAACAGCATGAGGAACATCAAACTGCTAGGCATATCATGGATAACTTGGAGGAGATGTTTGGTGAACAAACTATCCAGGCTAAGACCGATGCTATCAAAGGTCTCATGAACTGTAGGCAGAAGGTTGGAACTCCCATTAAGGAGCACATGATGAAAGTCATGGCTTATTTGTCTGAGGCTCAGACAAATGGGGCTGAGATCGATGCTGCAACTCAATTGGTTATGGTTTCCAAACCTTATCCAAGGATTTCGATTTGTTTCAGGCATCCTACAACCTTAACCGGAAGGAGATGTCTTTAACGGAATTGATGAAAGAGTTGCAAGCTTTTGAGAACATTTTTAAGGTTCTGGATCTAAGGCTGAGGCAAATGTGGCTGAACCTAGTTCGCCTGCTCCTAATCCTAAAAGGAAGAAGGAAAAGGGGAAGAACAAGGGAAATGCACATGTTTCTAAGAAGTCTACCAAGACTAAGAAGCGAAAGGTGGATCCCAAAAAGGTTAAGTGCTTTCACTGTGGGAAGAAAGGACATTTCAAGAAGGATTGCCGAGAATACCTGGCTTTGAAAAAGCAGAAAGGTAATTTCAATGTCCTGTATCTTGAAGGTTGTTTAGTGGAAGAATCTAAGGACAATTGGGTTATAGATTCTGGAGCCACTAACCATGTTTGTATTTCTCTGCAGGGGTTCAAGGTAACGAGAAGTCTGCGTGAGGAGAACTTCACGTTAAGAACCGGTGATGGGACGTTAGTGCGAGCTGAAGCAGTGGGAGAAGTGCATCTTTATTTTGATGAATTTAGGTTTATTGTTTTGAGACATTGTTTTTATGTTCCTAGTTTTAAGAGGAACCTAATTTCGGTAGCTTGTTTGATTAAAGATTCTTATTCAGTTTCTTTTAATAATAAAGTTGTTATTAGGAAAAACAATTCTCTTATCTGTAATGGATGGATGCATGGAAATCTTTATTTTATCAAACCTAAGATGCACTCACTGCTTGATACAGAATTGGAAAAGAACTCTAAAAACTTAAGTCTTCTCACTCTAACAAATCATATCTTTGGCATTTACGACTTGGTCACATAAGCCTTAACAGAATTCAAAGGATGGTAAAGGAGAAAGCCTTGACTTGTATGAGGTTGAACCTTGGCCACAATGTGAATCCTGTTTGGAGGGTAAGATGACTAAACGCACTTTGCTGCTAAGGATAGTCGTGTCGAGGAACTTTTAGAACTTGTGCATACGGATGTTTGTGGTCCCATGAACATAGAAGCACGTGGTGGGTATGAGTATTATATCACTTTTATTGATGATTACTCAAGGTATGGATATGTCTATTTAATGACCCGCAAAAGCGAAGCCTTTGACAAGTTCAAAGAATTTCGGGCTGAAGCGGAGAAGCAATTAGGAAAGTCCATTAAGACACTTCGATCGGATCGAGGTGGGGAATACCTATCGGATGAGTTCTTAGGATATTTGATAGAGAATGGGATACAATCCCAGTTAACTGCACCTGGTACTCCTCAACAGAATGGTTAGCTGAGAGAAGAAATAGGACCCTATTGGATATGGTCCGGTCTATGATGAGTTATTCCACATTACCTTTGTCATTTTGGGGGCACGCCATACAAACTGCATGCTATCTTCTGAATAACGTTCCCTCCAAATCGGTTCCTAAAACTCCTTACGAGTTATGGATGAGTAGGAAACCTAATTTGAATCATATTCGAATTTGGGGTTGTCCGGCACACGTCCTGGATAAGGAAGCGAAGAAATTGGAGTCACGATCAGAAGTATGCTTGTTTGTTGGCTATCCAAAAGGGACAAAAGGTGGTCTGTTCTATAATCCGAAGCAAAATAAAGTCTTTGTTTCTACACATGCAACATTCCTGGAGGAAAGTTATATGGAAGACTTTAAACCTCGTAGCAAAATAGTGCTTGAGGAGAAGACTTCGGATTTGGAAATTCCTAAAGTCACAGAAAACCCTGTGAAAAAAACACTAGAGAATCAACAACCACGGGAGCTTCGTCGTAGTGGGAGGATTATCAGGGAACCTGAAAGGTACATGTTCAATGGTGAAGTTTTTGAAGCAGAATCCATAGAACATGTTGATGATCGGCTACGTACAAAGAAGCTATGGAGGATGTTGATTCTAGTCTTTGGCAAAAGGCTATGAACACCGAGATGGAATCTATGGATTCCAATGGGGTCTGGAAACTTGTAGACTTACCCCAAGGCATAAAACCGATTGGGTGTAAGTGGGTATACAAGAGGAAAAGAGGTGTGGATGGGAAAGTGGAAACTTTCAAGGCAAGACTTGTAGCAAAGGGCTATACGCAGAAAGAAGGAATCGATTATGAAGAAACCTTCTCACCTGTAGCAATGCTCAAGTCAATCCGCATTCTTTATCCATTGCGGCTGCTCTCGATTATGAGATCTGGCAAATGGATGTCAAGACAGCTTTCTTGAATGGCTCTCTTGAGGAAGATATCTATATGATACAACCAGACGGGTTCAAGGCAAAGGGCCAAGAAGATAAGGTATGCAAGTTGCTTAAATCCATTTATGGATTAAAGCAAGCATCTCGTTCTGGAATATTAGTTTGATCAAGCAATCAAAACCTATGGATTCGAACAAAACATTGATGAACCATGTGTTTATAAATGTATCAAGAACGAGAAAGTGGTTTTCCTAGTACTTTATGTGAATGATATATTGCTTATTGGAAACGATGTGGCAATGTTATCATCTGTCAAAGTTTGGTTAGCCAAACAGTTTGACATGAAGGACTTAGGAGAAGCTAGTTATGTTCTTGGAATTCAACTCTTTAGAGATAGAAAAACAAAACGATAGCACTCTCCCAACTTCATACATTGATAAAGTACTTGAAAAGTTTTCTATGAAAGATTCCAAGAAAGGTGCCCAACCTTTCAGGATTGGAATCAAGCTTTCTAGAATGACTGTCCCAAGACATCGGAAGAAAGGGAGCGTATGAAAAATGTACCTTATGCATCTGCGGTAGGTAGTCTAATGTACGCTATGTTATGCACAAGGCCTGACATTTGTTTTGCAGTTGGTATGGTAAGTCGATATCAGTCGAATCCAGGACCGAACCATTGGGCTGCGGTCAAGCATATACTCAAGTATCTACGGAGAACGAGGGATTATATGCTAGTGTATTCCGGTCAGGACCTTGTTCCTATAGGATACACAGATTTGATTTTCAATCAGATCAGGATTCAAGGAAATCGACTTCAGGTTCTGTCTTTACCCTTGGAGGTGGTGCCGTTGTGTGGAGGAGTATTAAGCAATCTTGCATTGCTGACTCGACCATGGAAGCCGAGTATGTGGCAGCCAGTGAGGCATCAAAGGAAGCGGTATGGCTTCGCAGGTTCCTTAATGACCTTGAGGTCGTTCCTGGTATGGATAAAGCTATGGTGCTTCACTGTGATAACAGTGCAGCAGTAGCTAATACCAAGGATCCTAGGCATCAAAGAGGAGTAAGCACATAGACAGAAAATATCACATCATCAGAGGCTTTGTTGAGAGTGGAAATGTGACGGTTTGCAAAATCGCATCAGAGGACAATCTTGCCGACCCGTTCACGAAGACTTTGGTGGCCAGAAGATTCGAAGAACACGTCGAAGGCATGGGGATGCGTAATATGTCACATTTACTCGCTTAGGGCAAGTGGGAGATTGTTGGGATCTATATGTGCCCTAAGGATAGAAAATCAATATTAGGGATTTTCTGTAAATATGACATTTTGATATTAATAAGAGGAGGTTATTCATGTTTAATAAGTTGTGTCCTATTTACTTTCATTTGTTGATTGTATGGTTGAGCAAACATAAAATACTCCTTGACTGTTGGAAATATATCGGATTACCATATGTATACGGGGTATACATAGAAGACATGGTAATTTGATAACAGTCAAAATAAATAGTCCGCAATCGATGGAATAAGATTTGGGGATCTTATTCATGATAAGATTGTACAAGTTGTCTACTTCCTTGGAGGGATGGTTTGTCTTGACCATCGGATTGGTTTCGAGTGGAAACTTTAATGTATACCAGTATTGAGGTATGACATTGGATTGGACCTAAAGTGTTAATTGATTCGGTTTAATAATTCCGTTTATAAGAATCAATGAAGCTTTGATTATCATTCTGTATTAATCTTAATCTGAAATGATTACTTGAGTTCGTATCCATGACTTATGTACTTTAATGCACTACAGGTGAGACACTGTTAATTTATGGTCAATATACTTATGTTTTGGGTGCATGACTTATGGATAGAGAAATCAAGATTCATAGATATGGAATCCATAGCTATCTTAACGATAGTACATGTTATCTACTTAAAGGCATTATTCGGGGATTGAAAGATAGTATAACAAGATCTTGGCCATCGGTTTACTTTGTGTTCTCTGATGGTTTACTAATTGTATGGTTTTACAATTGGTGGTTCTTTCAATGGAGAATAATGGAACTTTAAGTTAAAATGATTGAAAAGGTAAAACGGAAAAAGTCCTTAATTCAATCATGGATAACATATGGGGATTAAACAAGCGATGAATAAATCATGGAAGAAGCACTGCGTGAGAGAGCTTTCGTAATACGGTATGTAAACAGGAGTTCAGCTTCAAACTCTTAGTGGAATAGTTTTGAAGTTGATAATTGATGAATAATTAGTCTGGGATTAATTTTTCACAATTATAGGAGCCTCTTTACATATTTCCATCGGGTCCCTCTACTAGCTCATATAGTTCTAAATAGCATATCGGGATTTGTTCCTAAAGAGATCGGTAAATTTAAATGGAATTTTGTAATGTCTATTAAGACATGGTACTCTCTAACATGCAATCCGAAAAAGGATTGGACATGTAGGATTTGTGTAGACAAATAATATGATTTGTCAACACGTGATTGGTTAACTTGAATTTTGGAAATAAGATTGTGTTTGAATTATTTAATTTTGAAAAACAAAATTTTTCTCTCCTAATCTAAAAGAGGTGCACGGTTTTAGATAGGTAGAGAGAAGAAAATTTTGTTTCAAAATTGTTCAAATATATTCCTAACATTAAATTATTAATTGATTTAAATAATGGAGATTATTTGATGAATTTTTTTTTTCTTTAAATATGGTGCACGGATTTTTGAGGAAGAAAAAATTCAAATATTCCATTTATTTAAATTAATTAATATGGTTGATGTTTGTGGAAAATATTAATTCAAATGAGTGAATCTTATTTAAATTCAAAAAGGGTTTAAAAGAAATTTGAATCTAGATAGGACTAGGATCTTTTCACTAGTCTAGATTCTTGATTTAAAATTTGAACCACCAATCTAGATTTATCCTCAAGTGGCCGAATTTTTTGGAGGAGATTTCCTCTTGAAAAACGTTTCTAGGTTCAATGAATCTAGCCCTAAAGTTGTATGATCTTTTGGTTCAAAATTTATCCAGAAAAATAATTATTAATTATTTTTCAAGAAGGAATTAAATTTTGAAAAGGATTAGACTTCTATATAAAGGCTAGGAATTCTTGAGAAACCAATTTTTGATAATTTTCAAAGGGGAAAACGTTTTTTAGGAGAGAAGAAAAAATAATTTGGTTTTCTTCTACTTCACAAAATTCGTCTATCTTGTGAGAAAGAAAAAGAGAGAAAATTCCATTGATTCAAAACTGTGAGGAAGGTTAAACCGAGTGATAATTTTCATAGGAGGTTAACCGGTTCCTGTTTTGTAGTTTTGAAGAAAGAAGTTGGATCGTATTCTCAATGAGGAACATCGGATTGGGAAGGAGGGATCTAGACTTCGGAAAACATTACCGGTCGCTTGTATTCATAGAACGTGTGCCCACACACACTCTGAGACGTGGAACTCGAGAATAGTAGAGAAGACACGTTGGTCAAACGCTCTAGTGATTCCGGAATCTGAGAAATAAGGTACGCTTGATCATGAATTTAATTTATTGTTATATGCATCATGAGAATCTTTTCGAAACGGCATAAAAAATTTTAAAACTTCCGCTGCGCCGTAACTCCGATATCGGATCCGTTTTTTCCAACAGAAAGTTACTGTAGGAAGGCACATGGCTGGAGTTCATAGAGAGGATGTTGTTACAGCATTGACAGCTCAAGTTTCTTCATTAGCCAACATATTGAAATTCATGAACATGGTAGCATGAGCAAGTTCAGTGTAAGTTGTTGATATTGCTTATGTTTATTGCAGTGAGGGGCACTCATTTGAAAACTGCGCAGCCAACCCAACCTCGGTATGCTACGTGAACAACTTTAACAGGATTAATAATCTATATTCCAACACCTACAACCCAGGTTGGAGGCAGCATCCAAACTTTTCTTGGGCAAATCAAGGAGCTAGTTCTTCAGTAAGGCCAAGCAAACCAATAGACCCACCAGGTTTCCAACAACATCAACACCAAAGACAGTAGTGTCAAGCATAATCAAATCCCATTAAGGCACTACTTGAAGAGTACATGGGAAAGAATGATGCTACAATTCAAAATCAGTCAGCCATTATTCAAAGTCAAGCTACCTTATTAAGGACTTTAAAGAATCAGGTGGGGCAAGTAGCTAATGCTTTGAACAATAGGCCTTAAGGATCGCTTCCTAACGATACAGAAAACCCTAGGAGAGATTGCAAGGAGTGTTGCAAAGCTATCACACTTCGGAATGGCAGACAAATTGAACAACTAATTTAATAATCTGCTAAAAATTAAGAACCCTCTTCAATCCAAAATCAAAAGGGTTAGCAACCAGAAACTAAAATAGATCAGAATGCTACAGCAGTGCAAGATGCTATAACAAAGCAGATCAGAGAGACCTCTGCCACCATTTCCTCAGAGATTTCAAACTCAAAAATAGGATAAGCAGTTTAGAAGGTTTTTAGACATGTTGAAGCAACTACACATCAACATTCCACTCATAGAAGCATTGGAGCAAATGCCTAGATATGTTAAATTCATGAAAGACATTCTTTTGAAGAAACGTAGGCTAGGTGAGTTTGAGACGGTAGCACTAACCGAAGAGTACATTGCGATACTAAAGAACAAGCTACCAGTTAAGTTGAAAGATCCTAGGAGTTTCACCATACTGTGCTTCATTGGTAATCAGTATTTTGGAAAGGCATTGTGCGACTTAGGGGCAAGTATAAACCTGATGCCTATGTCTATTTACAAAAGGTTGGGAATTGGGGAAGCAAGACCTACCATAGTCATTCTGCAATTAGCTGACAGGTCATTTGCTCATCCAGAAGGGAAAATTTAATATGTACTAGTGAGGGTAGATAAATTAATTTTCCAACAGATTTCTTTGTTTTGGATTATGAAGCAGACAAGGAGGTGTCGATCATCCTGGGAAGACCCTTTTTGGCTATAGGCAGAACATTAATAGATGTGCAGAAGTGTGAATTGACCATGAGAGTCCACGATCAGCAGGTTACTTTCAACATATTCAAGGCGATGCATTTTGCTGATAATGTTAAGGAGTGTTCGGCTATCAATGTTTTGGATTCATTAGTGGCTGTAGAATTTAAGAAGTCATGCTCTACAAAGCTAACAAAAAAAGATTACCTAACTGATTTTGATGCATATGAGGATAATAATAATGATCAAGTATCTTGGGTGGAGGGTAGGCATATGTCAGCTAGATCTGAGAGGCAATTCGAGTCACTTAAGTTATCAGAAATGCCCCTCAATCGCATAAACCATCTATTGAAGAACCACCTGCTTTGGAACTAAAACATTTACCTTCACACTTGAGGTATGCTTATTTGGGTGATTCAGACACTTTGCCTGTGATTATTTATTCAGGATTGACTGGGTTATAAGAGATTCAACTATTAGATGTTCTGAAGAGGTTCAAAAGGGCAATTAGGTGGACCATTACAAATATTAAAGGAATCAGTCCATCGATCTGTATGCATAAAATTTTGCTGGAAGAATGCTACAACAAATCTGTTGAACTACAAATGAGGTTGAATCCAATCATGAAAGAAGTTGTAAAGAAGGAGGTGATTAAGTGGCTAGATGCAGGGATTGTCTATCCTATCTCAGACAGCTCTTGGGTCAGTCCAGTCAAATGTGTGCCAAAGAAAGAAGGAGTCACTATGGTTACAAATGACAATAATGAGCTAATTCCTACAATAATAGTAACTGCTGGAGGGTATGTATGGACTACATGAAGCTAAACAAAGCAACTAGGAAGGATCATTTTCCTCTATCGTTCGTTGACCAAATGCTTGACAGATTAGCAGGAAAGGAATACTACTGCTTCTTGAATGGATACTTAGGCAATAATCAAATTGCTATAGCACCAAAAGTTCAGGAGACCATAACTTTCACCCGTCCCTATAGGACTTTTGCTTTCAGGCAGATGCTGTTCGGACTCTATAATGCTCCAGTAACATTTTAGAGGTGCATTATGTCTATTTTCACTGATATGGTGGATAAATCACTGCAGGTTTTTATGGACGACTTTTGGTGTCCAGTAATTCTTTTGGTGATTGCCTAGCGAATTTGGAACAAGTCGTTGTGCACTTTGCTGGAGCAAAATCGACCTTTTGATTTTGATGAGTATGTTAGAAGGCGTTCTGGAGTTGAAAGGCGGTTAGTTCTGCATCCATCATCATTTCACCTGATTGGTCATCTTTGAGTTGATGTGCAATGCAAGCGACTACACAGTAGGTGCGGTGTTGGGACAATGGTATGAAAAGGTGTTCCACTCGATTTATTATGCAAGCAAAACACTAACAGAGGCCCAGCTGAATTATACTACCACTGAGAAGGAACTCTTGGCTATGGTATTTGCATTCGATAAGTTCAGAGCATATCTAGTAGGCACCAAAGTGATAGTTTACATGGACAATTCAGCATTAAATATCTAATTGCCAAGAAAGATGCTAAACCGTGATTGATCATGTGGATATTGCTCCTGTAGGAATTTGATTTAGAGATCAGAGACAGGAAGGGTTCTGAAAATCAGGTTACAGACTATTTGTCAAGACTTGAGGCAGAGACTGAAGCTGAGAAGAAGGAATCCATTTGTGAGACATTTCTTGATGAGCAAATTTTGGCCTTGCAACAAGCTACTGCCTCCTGGTATGCAAATTTCGTTAATTACATAGTTAGTGGGTTGTCTCCACTAGAGTTTACTAGCCAGAGACGGAAGAAATTCCTTCATGAGGTAAAATTCTATTTATGGGATGAACCTTTTCTCTATAAACAGTGTGCCGATCAAATTATCAGGAGATGTATTCTAAAGGAGGGATTCTAGAGCATTTTGTAGCACTATTATTCATCCTCTTACGGTGGACATTTTGGAGGAACAAGAATAGCTATCAAAGTCCTAAAATCAGGATTTTACCAGCCTTATTTATTTAAAGATGTTCATGAGTTCACTAAGACGTGCGATCAATGTAAAAGGGTTAGCAACATCTCCTGCAGATATGAAATGCCTTTGAACAACATTCTAGAGGTCAAACTATTTGATGTGTGGGGTGGTTTCATGGGGTTGTTTCCTCCATCTTATGGAAATCAGTATATTTTGGTAGCTGTCGACTATGTCTCAAAGTGGGTGGAAGTTGTCGCACTCCAAACAAACGATTCCAAGCTAGTAGTAAAATTCCTTCGCAAGAATATTTTTACCCGCTTTGGGACCCCCAAAGCAATCATCAGCTATGAAGGAACTCATTTTGACAGCAGGCAATTTGAGAATCTCTTAGGCAGGTACGAAGTGAAATGTAAGATTGCTACAGCATACCACCCACAAACCAGTGGGCAGGCAGAAATCTCAAACAGAGAGATAAAGCAGATTTTGGAGAAAGTGGTCAACCCAAATCACAAAGACTGGTCGTTGAGGCTGAATGACGCACTCTGGGCATACAGAACAACATTTAAAACACCACTGGGAATATCACCATTCCGATTAGTTTTCGGGAAAGCATGTCATCTACCGGTGGAATTAGAGCACAAGGCATACTGGGCAGTCAAGCAATTGAAAATGGACCTCCAACTGGCAGGAGAGAAGCATTTGTTGCAGCTGAATGAGCTAGAGGAATTCCGTTTTTACGCTTATGAGAGTGCCAGGTTATACAAAGAGAAAACTAAGAAGTGGCATGACAACATAATTATCTCTAGGCAATTTGAGGCTGGATAGCAAGTTCTACTCTTCAGCTCAAGATTAAAGTTATTCCCAAAGAAGCTAAAATCACAGTGGTCAGGGCCCTTTGTGGTAGTTCAAGCCTACCCACATGGAGCAATAGAGATTGCTGCAGCAAATTAAGGGAGAACTTTCAAAGTCAACCGTCAGAGGTTTAAGTACTACTAGGGGTGATGAGCTCAACTGTCAGGAAAACTCATCTCGTTACAGGATGCATGAATGGTAGCACAGTCAGACTAAGGATGCTAAAACAAGTGCTTGAGGGAGGCAACCCTATACTTTTATTTTTGAAATTACTTTTGAATTGTTTTCTGTTTATTATTTCCTAATTTTTTTTCCTATTACGCTATGAGTTTTGAGCAATTCAGGTGTTCTGCAGGGGTGGTGGTAGCAGGAAGAGGAAAATTAGATTCACATGACATAGGCTACACTTTGATGGTTTTGCTGTAGCAAAATTATTCGACATGAAGAAATGTTGTAGCAATTCAAGTAGCAGTGAGAATGCAGAAAGACTTCATGAGGGTCTCAGGTGTTTAGGAGGAAAGTTATAAAAAATATATATAAAAATAAATAAAATAAAATAAAGTATAATAATAATAATAATAATAATAATAATAATAATAATAATAGGCTGAAAAGGAAAGAAGGCTAATTGTCCTTATTAAATAAGGGAAGGTCACAAAAAACAAGGTCACTTTCTCCTTATCTCTTCGAAAAGGAACCCTAGCATACCCCACCCTTTCCTCTCTATGCCGTTAACCCAAAAACAAGATCCCAGCTATTCACCTGTCGTCGTAGAGCTGCCCAGACCCACGCCGTCCTTACCTCCCTACTTATCCAGGACCCCAGCCACTCATTGCAGTATTACCCAACTTCCATTACCATTTTTCTAAACGTCTAGGCATCTTCCATTGTTCCATGTTACCCACAAGTTTTATAGTGCCTCATAAGTTTTGGGGTGCTCGTTGTCATTCCACCTTCAAATCCATTTTCGAACATTCTTCTATGTCACTATGCTAAGAATAAAGAAAGTGGCCCACAAGCAAGCAGGTAGGAGGCCAAAAGCTACCAAACAAGCTATCGAATGTTTCAATCCGAATAAGCTGAGGACAGATATGAGAGATTCATTTTCGAATGATCATTTTGCCTTGAGAGAGGATTTCTGTTGCAAGACACCCCTATTATGGGTTATGATGAATTTATACAGTCAGTGATTACCAAGCACAAGTGGAGACAATTTTGCTCCCACCCCACTGCTGCTGTTGTGCCGATAGTTAGGGAATTTTATGCCATCTCATAAAGGAAAGGCAAAATATGGTGTTTTTTCATGGTGTAAAGGTGCCGATTAACAAGGATACCATTAATAGGTTTTACGGTTTAGAGAAGGCTAAAGATTGGCATACGAACTTCGTCGAAAATGTTGATGAGATATAGCTGCAAACAATGCTAGAACATATATGTATTGAAGGGACCGCCTGGAACATTTGTGCCCAAGGAGCAATGACAATTCTAAGGAACAATCTTACACCACAATTCACGGTGTGGTATCATTTTCTCAAGACTCGTCTAATGTCGTCCACAATTGTTCAGACGATGTCAAAGGATCGAGTGTTGCTGTTGGAGTCCATTAGCTCGGGCTACCCCATTAACGTGGGTAAAATCATTTACTAAGAGATCTGTGCTTGTGCGAGCAAGCAGGGCAGCAGCTCAGGATTATGCTTTAGTAGTGGTGTGCAGGTGTTCATCACTGAGGAATGGTTATCGTCAAAAAGAGTCATCATCACCATTTCTATAGCAAGGATAAAGCAAATCAAGGTGAACAAAGGAACTCAGGAGCAGCCCCCCAATGATGAAGAAGAGCAAGACCCAGCACCATAGCCCACCGTTAGCAGAAATGCCACTGCATCGAGTAGTAGGAGATCCATACTTGCTGAGTTGACCCAGTCATTGAGAATGTTAGAACAACGAGTGAGCCTTCAAGAGGTTTAACAGCATCAGGCCACGGAAATGCTGCAACAAATGCACAAACGACAGCAGCAGTATTAGGCTTATGCCAAACAAAGGGACTTTACTTTGCGAAAATCCCTGGAAAAGAACTTCACGAAGCCCGTATTTTCATTTCCTGAGTTCTCGAAGAGTGTGCTGGAGCCGATTGTTACTGATGAGGACACAGAAGATGTTGAAGAGGACGACGAGGAAGACTTAGAGGATATGCCACTTGCCCACCTCCACAAGGAGTTCTAACCTTTGCTCTTTATGTTTTGTTTTGTTTTCTTTTGTTTTGTTTATTCGTGTTTTATTCCCCGAGCAGTGAGGACACTGTTTAGTTCAAGTTTAGGGGGTTAAGGTTTCCTTAGGTTTGTTTTGGTGAGGTCTATTTTGTTTTAGTAGGTGTGGTTTTATTTTGTTCTTCTCTGTATGTTTTATTTTTATGGTTTGATTGGGTGACTCTTATATAAAAAAAATAAAAAAAATGTAAGTTCAGTATTTTGGTTATGTATGCATAAATGCTTTGGTTTTGCTACAGCATTGTTGGTTCGAGGAAATTCAATTAAAAGTAGTAGTGTTTTAAAACTTTCAGCTTATGGAATGAATTAGCATGAATTGAGCATTGGTGATGACTATTATTTGTTTGCTGTTGAGTGAGATTACTCAAAATTTTGCACAATAGACTATATATTTGTTTTCTTGTGGAAATCCTAGGAAATTCTGAATCATCGTGAAAGTTTAGGATTTGAGAACTGATTGTGTGAAACCTTGAGGTGAAACTCTAGGGAGCCAAACATGCTAGGGAGAATTGATGTGCATTAAAAGTAATACAATCTTAAAAAGACTGATGTTTAAGGGTGTCTTGTTAAAAAAAAAATCCTCTTAAGAATAAAGAACTCCGCTATTCTGAGCTGTCTAGTAACCCGGAGTAATATGTGCCCCATGTGTACTTTTGCATCGAACAACGATTCAGAATATGAGAGTGTCTTCATCACCAATGTTGGCACTAAGTTAGAAAGGTAACAGTGACATAATGAAATATATATATATATATATATATATTTAATAAATTCATACACCCAGTCCTACGCCTTAAGTAACCTATGGAATACGTCTAACCATAGGTGTTTCATTAACTGATGTTAGTGGAGAGGGAGTCATGTAATCAGCTTATTAGATCATAAACTAGGCTCAATGATCATGATCCGAGTGACTTAGGTGATTCAAAGATGCTTAGCTATAGTCTCACACACACCTATGGAGGATTCTCATTTGGGAGTGAGCTTATAAAGGATGGAGCTGATATTTAATGAGTGCTGATTTTGAAAATGAGCCGAGAATTAAGAAGCATTTGTGAGAATGAAGAATCAACTTGTTTAGCAGCTAGAGAAATTTTTTGTTTTGTGCATTAAATCTTTTTGTGTGTTTCATCTTGTGCTGTTTGTGGAATTACTCAAAGATGAGCAATGACTCAAGTTTGGGGGTGTGATAACTTTATGAAATAAGAGTTATTTATCAAGCTTTTAGGCTTAATTGTTGTCGATGTCTCAAGGTAAAGTACTTCAGTTTTCAATATTTTACATAATATTACGAAGGTTTTCTTTAGTTGAAAAAGGTTGATAATTCTGGAAAACTCTCATCCTAATCATGAACTTAGTCTTCAACTTTAATTAAAAAAAAATGTTAATTATGTGCTTTGCCATTCAGGAGGTCCAAATAAAGAATTGGTAAAGGCACACTAGAAAAGCGAAAGCAATGAAATGGAAAGATGAAATACACCTGATGCTATAATAAGCACTACTACAAAATATAGATACCACGACGGTTTTTAACCGTCGTGGTAACATTTTCACGACCGTTTTTTAACCGTCGTGGAATCCATGGTCGTGGAATCTTTTCAGATTCCACGACCGTTTTCGGAACCGTCGTCGAAGGTAACAATGAAAAAAAAAAATTTGCGAATTCGTTTCATTTCTCCAAACATATTTAAATCACAAAAGCATCATTTTTTCCCGGAAAATTCACTGATAATGTAGGGCATGGATTTTAGCCATTTCGGACGGAATATTCCCAATTCAACCACCTACAAAATTAACATTTTGGATTTTACCTGGAAAATTCACAATCAACAACCACAATCAACAAAATCAATATTTTGGACAAAAATTTCCCAAATTTGTTCAATACCCAAGCAATATACACTACAACTTACCAGCTTGTCGAGTGTGGCCGGTACGGGCGGAGTGCGGCGAGAGAGAGGGAAAGTTGTGTTAGTTCCTTGGTAGACCCGTCAGAGAATGGAGGAGGCCGCGTGAGTGGTGGAGGAGGCCGTCGGAGAATGGAGCCAAGAGAAAATTTTGAGAGGTGAGAAAGAGAGAGGAGGCGCGGTGAGATAAAGAGAGTTTTTGGAAATTTTAAGTAAGGAGGGAGCGGAGGGAGAGCGCGCGAACCGAAAAATAACAAAAAACCGTCGTGGAAGCAGGCCACTTCCACGACGGTTTTAAGTAACCGTCGTGGAAGCTCAAGCTTCCACGACGGTTTTCAGTAACCGTCGTGGAAGCAGGCAGCTTCCACGACGGTTACGAGAAACCGTCGTGGAAGCTTGCGCTTCCACGACGGTTTTCGGAAAAATTTTTCCGCTCCGTGTTTTTGAGTTTTTTCGACGACGGTTTTTTAAAAAACGGTCGTCGAAGGACAGTCATGGAATCCCATTTTTGTAGTAATGAAGGTTGCAGCAGTGAAGAAACAGCAAAAAGCACATACTAACGCAATTCTTTCTTTATAGCTGGTAGCGGGTTCACTTGCTGACTTTGTCTAAATAGGAACATATATATCTAAGGTGGCCACCAGCCTTGGCTATTAGAAGGACACGAGTAAATAGGGCACCTTAACTTGTCCTAGTATAAAAGGTTAAGAAATGACTGCAAAAAGAGAAAGAGAAGGCAGACACACAAATTGGGAAAAACAAGCTGAGAGAGGGAAAAAAAAAAAGAGAGAGAGAGGTAAATCATGAAAAAGGGAGAGAGATATGAAACTTTAGAGGCGAGCAGTACAGCACGGCCCTTGGACTATTAGCTGGACAAGGAGATGCACGATTGGCATATTTTAGCTCATCTAATACTTTTGGATTTTCTCGTTTTCTCTCTGTGAACCATGAACCCACTGGTTGTGATTGTTATTCTTAATTTCATTGAAATGAACATGAACTAAATTTTTTTATCTAGGATTATTGATAGAGCCGAAGTTGCAATGAAGATTTAATTATTAGTTTTAATTGCTTAGTAATTTCCATCCTTTTTATTCAAGTGTGTTGTATGTTTAATCTCTGTTGATTGACTGGCCATTAGTTGGTGGAGAACATAAACTAAAATTAATTATGGGAAGGTTGGTTTTAGTTAGATCTAGCTTGGATAATACAAATGAATGGTATAGAAATATATATATATATATATATATTTAATAAATTCATACACCCAGTCCTACGCCTTAAGTAACCTATGGAATACGTCTAACCATAGGTGTTTCATTAACTGATGTTAGTGGAGAGGGAGTCATGTAATCAGCTTATTAGATCATAAACTAGGCTCAATGATCATGATCCGAGTGACTTAGGTGATTCAAAGATGCTTAGCTATAGTCTCACACACACCTATGGAGGATTCTCATTTGGGAGTGAGCTTATAAAGGATGGAGCTGATATTTAATGAGTGCTGATTTTGAAAATGAGCCGAGAATTAAGAAGCATTTGTGAGAATGAAGAATCAACTTGTTTAGCAGCTAGAGAAATTTTTTGTTTTGTGCATTAAATCTTTTTGTGTGTTTCATCTTGTGCTGTTTGTGGAATTACTCAAAGATGAGCAATGACTCAAGTTTGGGGGTGTGATAACTTTATGAAATAAGAGTTATTTATCAAGCTTTTAGGCTTAATTGTTGTCGATGTCTCAAGGTAAAGTACTTCAGTTTTCAATATTTTACATAATATTACGAAGGTTTTCTTTAGTTGAAAAAGGTTGATAATTCTGGAAAACTCTCATCCTAATCATGAACTTAGTCTTCAACTTTAATTAAAAAAAATGTTAATTATGTGCTTTGCCATTCAGGAGGTCCAAATAAAGAATTGGTAAAGGCACACTAGAAAAGCGAAAGCAATGAAATGGAAAGATGAAATACACCTGATGCTATAATAAGCACTACTACAAAATATAGATACCACGACGGTTTTTAACCGTCGTGGTAACATTTTCACGACCGTTTTTTAACCGTCGTGGAATCCATGGTCGTGGAATCTTTTCAGATTCCACGACCGTTTTCGGAACCGTCGTCGAAGGTAACAATGAAAAAAAAAATTTGCGAATTCGTTTCATTTCTCCAAACATATTTAAATCACAAAAGCATCATTTTTTCCCGGAAAATTCACTGATAATGTAGGGCATGGATTTTAGCCATTTCGGACGGAATATTCCCAATTCAACCACCTACAAAATTAACATTTTGGATTTTACCTGGAAAATTCACAATCAACAACCACAATCAACAAAATCAATATTTTGGACAAAATTTCCCAAATTTGTTCAATACCCAAGCAATATACACTACAACTTACCAGCTTGTCGAGTGTGGCCAGTACGGGCGGAGTGCGGCGAGAGAGAGGGAAAGTTGTGTTAGTTCCTTGGTAGACCCGTCAGAGAATGGAGGAGGCCGCGTGAGTGGTGGAGGAGGCCGTCGGAGAATGGAGCCAAGAGAAAATTTTGAGAGGTGAGAAAGAGAGAGGAGGCGCGGTGAGATAAAGAGAGTTTTTGGAAATTTTAAGTAAGGAGGGAGCGGAGGGAGAGCGCGCGAACCGAAAAATAACAAAAAACCGTCGTGGAAGCAGGCCACTTCCACGACGGTTTTAAGTAACCGTCGTGGAAGCTCAAGCTTCCACGACGGTTTTCAGTAACCGTCGTGGAAGCAGGCAGCTTCCACGACGGTTACGAGAAACCGTCGTGGAAGCTTGCGCTTCCACGACGGTTTTCGGAAAAATTTTTCCGCTCCGTGTTTTTGAGTTTTTTCGACGACGGTTTTTTAAAAAACGGTCGTCGAAGGACAGTCATGGAATCCCATTTTTGTAGTAATGAAGGTTGCAGCAGTGAAGAAACAGCAAAAAGCACATACTAACGCAATTCTTTCTTTATAGCTGGTAGCGGATTCACTTGCTGACTTTGTCTAAATAGGAACATATATATCTAAGGTGGCCACCAGCCTTGGCTATTAGAAGGACACGAGTAAATAGGGCACCTTAACTTGTCCTAGTATAAAAGGTTAAGAAATGACTGCAAAAAGAGAAAGAGAAGGCAGACACACAAATTGGGAAAAACAAGCTGAGAGAGGGAAAAAAAAAAAAGAGAGAGAGAGGTAAATCATGAAAAAAGGGAGAGAGATATGAAACTTTAGAGGCGAGCAGTACAGCACGGCCCTTGGACTATTAGCTGGACAAGGAGATGCACGATTGGCATATTTTAGCTCATCTAATACTTTTGGATTTTCTCGTTTTCTCTCTGTGAACCATGAACCCACTGGTTGTGATTGTTATTCTTAATTTCATTGAAATGAACATGAACTAAATTTTTTTATCTAGGATTATTGATAGAGCCGAAGTTGCAATGAAGATTTAATTATTAGTTTTAATTGCTTAGTAATTTCCATCCTTTTTATTCAAGTGTGTTGTATGTTTAATCTCTGTTGATTGACTGGCCATTAGTTGGTGGAGAACATAAACTAAAATTAATTATGGGAAGGTTGGTTTTAGTTAGATCTAGCTTGGATAATACAAATGAATGGTATAGAAATATATATATATATATATATATTTAATAAATTCATACACCCAGTCCTACGCCTTAAGTAACCTATGGAATACGTCTAACCATAGGTGTTTCATTAACTGATGTTAGTGGAGAGGGAGTCATGTAATCAGCTTATTAGATCATAAACTAGGCTCAATGATCATGATCCGAGTGACTTAGGTGATTCAAAGATGCTTAGCTATAGTCTCACACACACCTATGGAGGATTCTCATTTGGGAGTGAGCTTATAAAGGATGGAGCTGATATTTAATGAGTGCTGATTTTGAAAATGAGCCGAGAATTAAGAAGCATTTGTGAGAATGAAGAATCAACTTGTTTAGCAGCTAGAGAAATTTTTTGTTTTGTGCATTAAATCTTTTTGTGTGTTTCATCTTGTGCTGTTTGTGGAATTACTCAAAGATGAGCAATGACTCAAGTTTGGGGGTGTGATAACTTTATGAAATAAGAGTTATTTATCAAGCTTTTAGGCTTAATTGTTGTCGATGTCTCAAGGTAAAGTACTTCAGTTTTCAATATTTTACATAATATTACGAAGGTTTTCTTTAGTTGAAAAAGGTTGATAATTCTGGAAAACTCTCATCCTAATCATGAACTTAGTCTTCAACTTTAATTAAAAAAAATGTTAATTATGTGCTTTGCCATTCAGGAGGTCCAAATAAAGAATTGGTAAAGGCACACTAGAAAAGCGAAAGCAATGAAATGGAAAGATGAAATACACCTGATGCTATAATAAGCACTACTACAAAATATAGATACCACGACGGTTTTTAACCGTCGTGGTAACATTTTCACGACCGTTTTTAACCGTCGTGGAATCCATGGTCGTGGAATCTTTTCAGATTCCACGACCGTTTTCGGAACCGTCGTCGAAGGTAACAATGAAAAAAAAAAATTTGCGAATTCGTTTCATTTCTCCAAACATATTTAAATCACAAAAGCATCATTTTTTCCCGGAAAATTCACTGATAATGTAGGGCATGGATTTTAGCCATTTCGGACGGAATATTCCCAATTCAACCACCTACAAAATTAACATTTTGGATTTTACCTGGAAAATTCACAATCAACAACCACAATCAACAAAATCAATATTTTGGACAAAAATTTCCCAAATTTGTTCAATACCCAAGCAATATACACTACAACTTACCAGCTTGTCGAGTGTGGCCGGTACGGGCGGAGTGCGGCGAGAGAGAGGGAAAGTTGTGTTAGTTCCTTGGTAGACCCGTCAGAGAATGGAGGAGGCCGCGTGAGTGGTGGAGGAGGCCGTCGGAGAATGGAGCCAGGAGAAAATTTTGAGAGGTGAGAAAGAGAGAGGAGGCGCGGTGAGATAAAGAGAGTTTTTGGAAATTTTAAGTAAGGAGGGAGCGGAGGGAGAGCGCGCGAACCGAAAAATAACAAAAAACCGTCGTGGAAGCAGGCCACTTCCACGACGGTTTTAAGTAACCGTCGTGGAAGCTCAAGCTTCCACGACGGTTTTCAGTAACCGTCGTGGAAGCAGGCAGCTTCCACGACGGTTACGAGAAACCGTCGTGGAAGCTTGCGCTTCCACGACGGTTTTCGGAAAAATTTTTCCGCTCCGTGTTTTTGAGTTTTTTCGACGACGGTTTTTTAAAAAACGGTCGTCGAAGGACAGTCATGGAATCCCATTTTTGTAGTAGTGAAGGTTGCAGCAGTGAAGAAACAGCAAAAAGCACATACTAACGCAATTCTTTCTTTATAGCTGGTAGCGGGTTCACTTGCTGACTTTGTCTAAATAGGAACATATATATCTAAGGTGGCCACCAGCCTTGGCTATTAGAAGGACACGAGTAAATAGGGCACCTTAACTTGTCCTAGTATAAAAGGTTAAGAAATGACTGCAAAAAGAGAAAGAGAAGGCAGACACACAAATTGGGAAAAACAAGCTGAGAGAGGGAAAAAAAAAAAGAGAGAGAGAGGTAAATCATGAAAAAAGGGAGAGAGATATGAAACTTTAGAGGCGAGCAGTACAGCACGGCCCTTGGACTATTAGCTGGACAAGGAGATGCACGATTGGCATGCATACTCAGCTCAGGATTTTTTTATTTTAGCTCATCTAATACTTTTGGATTTTCTCGTTTTCTCTCTGTGAACCATGAACCCACTGGTTGTGATTGTTATTCTTAATTTCATTGAAATGAACATGAACTAAATTTTTTTATCTAGGATTATTGATAGAGCCGAAGTTGCAATGAAGATTTAATTATTAGTTTTAATTGCTTAGTAATTTCCATCCTTTTTATTCAAGTGTGTTGTATGTTTAATCTCTGTTGATTGACTGGCCATTAGTTGGTGGAGAACATAAACTAAAATTAATTATGGGAAGGTTGGTTTTAGTTAGATCTAGCTTGGATAATACAAATGAATGGTATAGAAATATATATATATATATATATATTTAATAAATTCATACACCCAGTCCTACGCCTTAAGTAACCTATGGAATACGTCTAACCATAGGTGTTTCATTAACTGATGTTAGTGGAGAGGGAGTCATGTAATCAGCTAATTAGATCATAAACTAGGCTCAATGATCATGATCCGAGTGACTTAGGTGATTCAAAGATGCTTAGCTATAGTCTCACACACACCTATGGAGGATTCTCATTTGGGAGTGAGCTTATAAAGGATGGAGCTGATATTTAATGAGTGCTGATTTTGAAAATGAGCCGAGAATTAAGAAGCATTTGTGAGAATGAAGAATCAACTTGTTTAGCAGCTAGAGAAATTTTTTGTTTTGTGCATTAAATCTTTTTGTGTGTTTCATCTTGTGCTGTTTGTGGAATTACTCAAAGATGAGCAATGACTCAAGTTTGGGGGTGTGATAACTTTATGAAATAAGAGTTATTTATCAAGCTTTTAGGCTTAATTGTTGTCGATGTCTCAAGGTAAAGTACTTCAGTTTTCAATATTTTACATAATATTACGAAGGTTTTCTTTAGTTGAAAAAGGTTGATAATTCTGGAAAACTCTCATCCTAATCATGAACTTAGTCTTCAACTTTAATTAAAAAAAAATGTTAATTATGTGCTTTGCCATTCAGGAGGTCCAAATAAAGAATTGGTAAAGGCACACTAGAAAAGCGAAAGCAATGAAATGGAAAGATGAAATACACCTGATGCTATAATAAGCACTACTACAAAATATAGATACCACGACGGTTTTTAACCGTCGTGGTAACATTTTCACGACCGTTTTTTAACCGTCGTGGAATCCATGGTCGTGGAATCTTTTCAGATTCCACGACCGTTTTCGGAACCGTCGTCGAAGGTAACAATGAAAAAAAAAAATTTGCGAATTCGTTTCATTTCTCCAAACATATTTAAATCACAAAAGCATCATTTTTTCCCGGAAAATTCACTGATAATGTAGGGCATGGATTTTAGCCATTTCGGACGGAATATTCCCAATTCAACCACCTACAAAATTAACATTTTGGATTTTACCTGGAAAATTCACAATCAACAACCACAATCAACAAAATCAATATTTTGGACAAAAATTTCCCAAATTTGTTCAATACCCAAGCAATATACACTACAACTTACCAGCTTGTCGAGTGTGGCCGGTACGGGCGGAGTGCGGCGAGAGAGAGGGAAAGTTGTGTTAGTTCCTTGGTAGACCCGTCAGAGAATGGAGGAGGCCGCGTGAGTGGTGGAGGAGGCCGTCGGAGAATGGAGCCAAGAGAAAATTTTGAGAGGTGAGAAAGAGAGAGGAGGCGCGGTGAGATAAAGAGAGTTTTTGGAAATTTTAAGTAAGGAGGGAGCGGAGGGAGAGCGCGCGAACCGAAAAATAACAAAAAACCGTCGTGGAAGCAGGCCACTTCCACGACGGTTTTAAGTAACCGTCGTGGAAGCTCAAGCTTCCACGACGGTTTTCAGTAACCGTCGTGGAAGCAGGCAGCTTCCACGACGGTTACGAGAAACCGTCGTGGAAGCTTGCGCTTCCACGACGGTTTTCGGAAAAATTTTTCCGCTCCGTGTTTTTGAGTTTTTTCGACGACGGTTTTTTAAAAAACGGTCGTCGAAGGACAGTCATGGAATCCCATTTTTGTAGTAGTGAAGGTTGCAGCAGTGAAGAAACAGCAAAAAGCACATACTAACGCAATTCTTTCTTTATAGCTGGTAGCGGGTTCACTTGCTGACTTTGTCTAAATAGGAACATATATATCTAAGGTGGCCACCAGCCTTGGCTATTAGAAGGACACGAGTAAATAGGGCACCTTAACTTGTCCTAGTATAAAAGGTTAAGAAATGACTGCAAAAAGAGAAAGAGAAGGCAGACACACAAATTGGGAAAAACAAGCTGAGAGAGGGAAAAAAAAAAAGAGAGAGAGAGGTAAATCATGAAAAAAGGGAGAGAGATATGAAACTTTAGAGGCGAGCAGTACAGCACGGCCCTTGGACTATTAGCTGGACAAGGAGATGCACGATTGGCATGCATACTCAGCTCAGGATTTTTTTTATTTTAGCTCATCTAATACTTTTGGATTTTCTCGTTTTCTCTCTGTGAACCATGAACCCACTGGTTGTGATTGTTATTCTTAATTTCATTGAAATGAACATGAACTAAATTTTTTTATCTAGGATTATTGATGGAGCCGAAGTTGCAATGAAGATTTAATTATTAGTTTTAATTGCTTAGTAATTTCCATCCTTTTTATTCAAGTGTGTTGTATGTTTAATCTCTGTTGATTGACTGGCCATTAGTTGGTGGAGAACATAAACTAAAATTAATTATGGGAAGGTTGGTTTTAGTTAGATCTAGCTTGGATAATACAAATGAATGGTATAGGAATATATTATTACCTTATACAACCTATTAAAATTGGTGTTTAACTTTAGGTTTTGAAAACTGAAACGCATAGAAATATGTTGATTTTGGTTAAGGAACTGAAGGCATAAATCATTCGGAAGAAGATTATACAGAATTTTAGGTTGATTGGACTAATTTTGCTATAGCATTTCTACAACATTCACAATCAGATTTGCAATGAGGGAAAATTTGTAATTCTAACTTACACCCATCATTGATTTACAACCTGTAGATTAGATCTTGCTAAGTTTTTCCTCTTGTTTGCATTTTAATCACACCCATTTACATCATGTTTTACAAATTTAGTACTTAATTCACTCTTCGAATTATTTTAGAACATTTGGTTTCTATAATTAATTTTTAATAATTCAATCCCTGTGGAGACGATACTTTACTCACTACTATATTACTTATTTGATTATGTATACTTGCGTAACTTTATTTGCACACATAGGTTTTTGGCGAACACTAACATTGTCCGTAACTAAATAATTTAAATTGAGATATTTAATTAATCATTACTAATATGGTATCATCTCCATTGTGAATGAGATAACCTCATCCAGATTGTTATTGAAGTGTCATTGGGATGAAAGTACTTTATATGATATAATTATGTATGACGGGAACACAATTAATTTAAATCTCTAATAATCTCCTTGGAAAAAAAAAAAAAAAAAAGGAAGAAGGAAAAAGACAGACAAACAGAGACAGACAGATAGAGATATTTTCCAAAAATCATTGTGCCTAAATCTAAGTCCATATTTTTTGCGAACCCATTGTCATGAATATCAAGTTCGAGCGAAGTTTTCTCTAACTTTACTCCCCTAAATTTCAATTTATAATTTAGTAATAATGTTGGTTTTGTGGTGTTGGATTTTTTTTATTGTTCTCGCATTTTGATTTCGGAAATGTTTTAGTTAAATAATCTAGGATTGCAATAGAGCCCATCTCTAACTTTGGTTAGTGTCTTAATGCTCCAAATTAGTTGGCTACTAGGTGATGTTGTTAAACATGATATTGGGAAATGAACTTCTTGTTCTTGATGAATAATATGCAAATTGGAGTATGAATATATCCTTAGTATATGTGTAGTCATTGTGGATACTTGATCTTAATAATTTTATGTTGATTAATTTATCTCATATGAATATATGGTTTTTAATTAATGTGAGTGTGCCAATTAGTTTATCGGAAGAGTCTATTGGGTAAATTAGTGCATTCGACTAACAATTTGATTAATTGAAAGTAATCAATTATAGAGTGAAATTAATTCAAATGAATTTATTTGGATAAAATTGCGATCCTAGAACCTAGGTTATTGATTTTAATTCCATTAGTTTTGTTTATTTATTTCAGGCATCGGGCTTTATTAGTTTTAGTTTTGGTTATTTAAATAATTGTAGAGTTAACAAATTTCGGTAATTAATTAAAATTAAATGTAATTCTCATGCAATCGACAACCTTATTTATCACTCCATTAATTATTCGACTCGTATACTTGCAAGCAGATTTTCTGTATAGAACTGTTACGGAGGATTGATCAATATGTTATGATTATATTAACTTACAATTCAAACTCCTTGAGTAAATAATATTTAAAATTTTAAGAGTGCAATTCCAAAATTATAATGGAATAACTTTGAAATTAATTAATTGATATATTAATTAATGAGTTTAATCATTTGTTATATTTAATTAGAGCTTGAAATTATAAGTCTATAGTTCCTCGCGTGTCATCTCCATAATACAACTTGAACCGTTTGTATCTAATTGGATTGATTAGTTTAGAATTGATGAATTCTATATTAATACATACTCATTTTATATGATGAATTAATTGTAATTAATTGAATAACTTAAATAATTTTATTATCTGCATAAATCTTAATTGGACGATCCCGTTTGGAGATCCACACCGCAGGTGGCACCTACACCATAGGGAGAGTCCCTGTGTGCGATGTGCAGCTTTTTTATGTGATATGTTTTCTATTTTGAATTTAAATATGTGTATACAAAAATCATGTCTCTATCTAGATATTTGCACGTAAAAAATGTTCAAATGTCGAACAAAGGAGAAAAGCAGATCTCCTCCAGTGGAGAAGATCTCCACCACCAACACCAGGCTGGGTGGCAGGAGGCTCACGCCACCTCCTCTAAAGGGAGTAGTAAATTTTTTTTTTTTTTTTTTTTGTTAATATTAGTTTAATTTATTTAAAAGATTATCCAAATAGGTATTTCTAACGGCACTGTAGATAGATGATTTATTTCATGAGATTAAAACGTTTGCTTCTTTTCTGAAAGAGAAAGCCCTATAGAGAATGGTTCATATATAGCACTTTTTGCTTCTCTCATGTGTTGAGAATTTTGAAAAGCAAAGAATGCATAAGGTGAGATAATGATCATACCCTACTAAGATACATATATGCCCAATAATATGATCTTTTATTTTTAATAGTACTTTGCTTATTCCAAAAATCTTTCACTATATATGATCGAAGTATGAATTGAACCATTTATAATATTCTCATAACCTGAATTTGCTTTCTAATTGATTAGTGATATGGTGCATGATACACCATAGTATATTAGAGTATACGAAGATACATGCTTGTATATATGCCCAATAATATTGTGAACGCAAAAAAGGCGCGTGCACCTAATTTGAAGTGGGCGCATATATATTAAGTTCAACCTCATAACATTTTGACCATCATTAGCAATCGAACGTCATTTCTATTGACTAGCTGCAATATCCAAGGTATCTGTATGGTTCTTCTATATATATATGTGTATATACATATATATAATAAAAAATCAGTTATAAGAGTAGTAAAAGAATCAATGTAAATTTGGAAAGCCCTTGGTTTATATATGATGTTTACCTTGCCAAATTTAAATTAAGAGTTTGACATATATTTTGCAAAATTATAGCAGCTAGTCTTTTGGTCATATATATATTTATATATATAAATATATATATATGTATATAAATATATATATATATGTATATAAATATATATATATGTCCCTTACACATGCTTCAATGATGATTGATTTTTACCCTAGCTTTTTATATACCACATCAGTTTGAGAAGATCTTAACATTCTTATTCTGATGGACCTAGCTAGCAATGAGTCTCTAACGTGAAGAGCATTGACATATGTAAGGGAGCTGCAGCAGCATGTATATATGTATGTGTGTGTGTGTGTGTGTGTGTGTGTGTGTGTGTAGATATACATATATATATATATATATAGATATACGGATGGTGATGCAAGGATATCGGAACCTTTTTATAATAGTAGAGGCCTATATAGCAGGAAGATATCTAGATATATGACTTACTACGACATATATATTAAGTGAAGAATAAAACAAGTATTTGACATGATGACTGGTACTGGACAAATGGATCGCGACTACTTAAAGTTGGGTTCCTATGTACAAAGAACAAATACTAGTTCCTATGTACAAAGAACAAATACTAGTTCCATGAAGAAAAATTTTTAGTTAGTTGAGATCAAAGGTTTTTCCTCTCTCTCTCCCTCTCTCTCTCTCATGTTTGCTGGATTGGGATCAAAGGAATTAGCTTGGAATATATATGTGTGTGTGTGTGTGTGTCCATCGCAAAGAAGTATCAGCAAAAGAAGAAGAAAACATGGGAGAAAAGTTCAAAGGAAGTAGACTAATGAGTGGAAGTATGCATATCAATTTGACATACAAGTTAAAAGAAGTGAAGGGGCCACCAAGTAAGTGCAATGCAACGTCCCCCCTCCACTTGGTGGCCGGCAAACAGAAGCCCACCAACAAGATCCCATATTGTTTGCCTTCTTGTCTTGTGTCTTTTGATTTGAATAGAATCTATATATATATATATGTGTGTGTGTGTGTGTGTGTGTGTGTGTATTTGCCTTTAATTAATTACCAGCATACTCATGGATTGGCTTTAGCCCAACATTACATAGTGGGAAGTCACCTTTCTCTAGTTTTAGATAAGACTTTGGTTGCTTGCATTTATTGTTGTCACCTAGAACAGTGTGTTTTCCTTCCTCTCTCTCTCTCTCTCTTCTATATCTTTTTGTGTGTAATTATATGCTTATCATTTCCTCTTTGGCTGCAAATGGGCAACTAATATTTTTCCTTTTGGCTGTGAATGGCAGCTTCTATTCATTTGCTTTCTTTTTGTTGCACTCATTCAGGAGAATGTCTCGCGTGCCAATACTTATGTACGGCATACTTTTTTTTTCCCTTTTTTCTTTTTTGTATTTATGCGTATATTTTGAGTACCGTTCTATTTTAAAGTGAAATAATTGAATTTTCATTAGATAAAATTATGATGGAGAATGCAAAACAGTTTTTTTTTTTTTTTTTTTTCGTTCAATCGCATTGTTGATAACTTATGAAGAATATTACATATAATGAGATATCAGAATAAAAATTATTTGGATTTTTCGTAATGTGCTATTTAATAAAGAATTCAACTTCAGGATTTCAGTGACTTAATACCGAGATTAATAATTAAATAGATAATTACTTTAAAATTATTTTTTATCTATTAGTATGTAACTTGCATTATACATATATCCATCGTGTTTATTTACTAGCTCACAAAATTATCAAAAAGCGAATTAGAATAATTAGCTTACAATTGGTTCAGTAAATAGCATGCAACAGAACCGGACCCAAGAACAGGCCCTCCAAGATTGTAGGCGCATTCATCTTGCATTTTTTGGAAAGAATTAAATTTTTATTAGATTCATTAATTATAAAAGGTTAAGGAGGCGTCTTTCTAACACATCTCTGTCTACTTTCTCTATTCCTTTCTTAAATTATTCATTAATTAAAATTTAAATGTTCATTATTACTTACTACACACATCTTATTATTCCAAAATAATACATACAATTTAATTCTACTTTGATTCTTTTTGTGCCCACCAACCAATAAATCACCCATATTATTTTAGATAATCCTTTCTTTACGATTTATTTTTTCTTATTTTTTGATTTTTTTTTTTAAGAAATCGAATATTTTTTTTTTCTTTGAAATAAGAGTAAGATTTAATGAAACTAGAACAGTCGTAGTTTTATAATTTTTTTTAGTACTTTTTTTTTTTTGCATCATAGATATATATAACGTCAGAGATATATTTATATTTATAATAATGATAAAGTCGTACACATATTGCAAATCATTGTTCGTAATTTTTATTGTTGAAAAATGTTGTTACAAAATAATTGTACAGAAGACGACAAAGTTATAAGAATATTATTCTTTTGTAGTTCATTTGCTATTTCATATATCAAAAGAAAGATGATTAATTTGTTGGGAATACATTAATTTTTTGGAACAAAACAAATAAAGTTTTTGTTTTTTAATTTATCTCCTAAAGATGAATGAAGATTTTTTTTTTTTCATTTTCAGAACAAATATCAAGATTTTAATTTTTGTTTTAAAAGAAAACATTACTTCTCAAAAAATTACTCCTAATACTATGGTCTCACAAATCTTTTTTAAGATAACACCTGGATACCTAAAAAATAATAATAACTGGGATTTTCAATAAGAAGAAGAAGAAGGATTGTTTAAACAAAAAAAAAAAAAAAAGAATTGAATTGTAGGGCTTTTTTGGAATAATAAGAGGCATGTAACAAGTAATAATAAATATTTAAATTTTAGTTGATGGGTAATTTTAGAAAGTGAGTGAGGAAAATAGATGGTGGGGTGTCAATAGACGTCCCCAAAGGTTAAATATGAATTAGATAGTTGTTATAATTATTGTTAATTAAATTATGAATCAAACTTCAACTAAGATGATTGTCTTGTTGGTGAAAAAATAAAATATCAATATAAACTGTAGTTCCAAATTAAAAAATATAAGTAAAAAAACTGTAGTTGGAACTATTTAATTTTGTAAAATAAATAATTTACTAAAACCTCAATTACAGTATTTTAAGAAAGATAAATATGAATTAAATAATGTAAAATAATAATTGTTCATTTAATTTTCTATCAAATTTAAACTGAGATAATTATTTTTTTGGTTGAAAAATTAGAAGATGAATATAAACTATAGTTGGAATTGATTATTTGTATATAGTATAAAATAAATAATTTATTGATATCCTGATTGAATAATTAATTTGATTTAAAAGAATACTCGTCTTTAATTAGACAATTGCGATATCTGTTTAATGTATTTAATCAATTTGGCTTTTTTTTTTTTTTTTTGGTCCTAGGTTTATCGAAAATGGAGGGGTACATCCCTGTTGATGGGCGACTACCGCGCATAGATTTCCATGTGGGTATGAGCGAAAAAAAAAAAAAAAAAAAAAATTTTAGCGAAAGGAAAATTATTATACAAATTAAAATGAGATACATAACAAACATGATGAGGCTATGTTGTGGTATAAGAGATACAACACTCAACTAATACCAATTCGATTAGTAAAAGATAATGAAGCTCAGTGAGGAGAACATAAGCCGAGACCCAGTGATAGAAAAACTCCTTGAAGTCCTCGACAATTATATAATGGAGTATGCACAATGCTCTTTTAAAAACTAAAATCTATAATTAATGGAATATTTTGATCGACCGAGAGACAGTCACTTACAACATACACAGAGACTGCACAAAGTCCACGTAGTCATAAGACTAACGGAAACCATAGACATATACTGTTAGAAAACAATTCAAGTGGAACACACACAAAACAAACTGGAGGTGATGGAACTACTTTTTTATTATAAAAACAAAACTAAAACACAAAAATAAAACATGAATATCAAAAAACATCATCCACAAATTCTCGACCCATGTGGAACAACCACTTCACCGCGTACCATAACTCAGAGAAAATCAATCAGCTCAATTGGAGGTAAGAGATCGAAATACCAACCATCGGATCATCAAGGCCTTGCTAGATCCCAAACCGTCTGAAGCTCGCCGAGCTAGATTTGGGCGAGAAACTCCAAATCAGGACCCTCCGACCCTATCCTTGTCGAAAGCACCAAACCACCAATCACCCTCACTAGTCATAGCGGTGGCAACGATGGAAGTTTCACATAAAGAGAAACCCTAGTATATGATAAATTTGAGAGAAAAAGGGAGAGAGAGAAATTTGAATACACATCATAGTATGGGCATTTGTTTTTTTAATTATGGTATGGGCAATTTTGCCTAGGAACAAAAAAAAAACAGAAATATCTTGAGTTTTTTTCTTTTTTCTTTTTTCTTTTTGGCTGAACATATATTCAATATCCTTATTTGATTGAAATATCTCCAACCACTAGTATAAATAGATGTCTTTGGTCATCATTCAATTTAGAGACTGCTTAATTGCACTTGGAGAGAATAATTAGTTATTTTTATTAAATATTTAATTTATACACTTTTGTGCTTGAAAGGAGAGTACCGATGTTTGAATAATAATGAATGTGTTCCCACACACACAAGAAAAAAAAATAACAAAGAAGACTAGTCTTTGACAAGCTCTGTTAGGCGTGTTGATCGATTCTTTAAAAGATATAAATTACTTAGATCATGCAGTTAATTTATTTTTCATAGCAACATAATTTAGTATCTCATGGTTAGATAAAAACATTAAAATTCTATTGTAGCGATAACCAATTATTTTTTTCAACTCAAACTCAAATTGGTATTGGAAACCTTCATCGTGTTCAGAAATCACATTGTCATGAATAAGATGAATCTAAACCACACTGGACTCATGAACTGAACTGTAAAAATAATATGAAGAAATGCTGAAGATTACTAGAAATTTTGTGACCTAAAAATGAACATATGCACAAAATGCAAACTAAAATAATAATAAACTAATTAATTAACTCCAATTAACTGTATCCATTTAATTGTTAATTAAAATCCAATGCTATATATGACACTACAAGCCCAGTGTTTAACTCTTGATTATATATACAAACTTATTAAAGCAGAAGAATTTGCTTTTCTCCATGATACATCACACGGAATGTAAATCCACATGGCAAATAATCGACCATTTGATATTGCTAAACTTCTGCTATTTTATGTTGTAAAACCATGTTCGCAAACACATGATAAATAACAAATCATTGAATTAAGTCCACAAGCAAATGGCCGAAAATAACTAACAATGTTTATCCAAGTCACAGCAATATTTTAATTTAAGAAGATATCATTGACACCTAATAAAAGAGTTATATATATATATATATATATATATAACACTATTAATGACACTTCATCACCTTTTTGGCATAGACGCACAAATAAACACAGAGATATATTTATCGACTCACGAGTAAGATGGCCACGCAAATGGTCATCAAAGTAAATAATTGATCTATTGATTAAAATTTTTAATTAGATAAATGATTTTGATTTTATACCCAGTCCAACACACACACACACAAACTTGATATATCACTAGTACTTGTACTTGGGGAATCCACTCAAATGGTTAAGATAAACCATATCGAACTTGGAAGGCACTACAACAAATTTGTCTTTTTTTTTTTTTTTTTTTGATAAATAAAAAATTTGTATTTTAATTGTACTACCTCATAGCTTTTCTATGTTTTAAAAGTAAGATTTAAGAGGGCGGGAATAGTGATAAACTAAGCCGTTGGTGAAATTTTCAGCCAAGAAAAATAAAATAAAATAAAATAAAAAGCAGGTAGTTTACTTTTGATTTCCCAAAAGTTGATTGCGGTACACAGAAATAAAGTAAACATATAGTTTAATCGAGATCTTCCGTAAATATGCGATATATAAAATCAGGCAATAAAATTTTAAAACTTGATTATGTACGTCCAGCGGGTCCTTGTCTACCCTCACAAACTCATTTTGGAATTGAGTTGGTTCTATATTAATCCGGGCAAGTGGAAGGATTGCATGTAACCGTGCAGTCAGGCCTTGCCCAGTAAACTGGCGGCATGTGTTCGGTTAACCAGTGGTGCCTGTCTGGTTAATTCACCAAATGTACGAGTTTGGTCAACTAGACATACTCTATCGCGTCTGTAGGGACAAAAAAATTTCTATAATGACCCAAATAATTGATCATGACATTAGTATAATTAATATGAGATTAGCAGAGTAATTTTAAATTAACTGAAAAGGATTAGTACAGTTTCTTGAGAATTTTCTAGTTTAACCCACAAATATTAAAAAATTGTATTTTGACATTTAAAATTAAATTCTAGTTGGATTTAATCTTAAATTAAGTGAGTAACTAATTGTAAATAATTATGAAAATTTTTTATTTATAACAGATCCCAAGTAATACGTGACCTAGATATTGGTGAGGCCCAAGTCGCTAGGCCCAATCTGCTTCTTCATTTTCTTTCGTGGAAATTGTGAAAATAGTTTCTTTTACTATACATGTTTATGATTTTTTTTTTCCCCTCAAATCACTTTTTATTTGACATTTTAAGAGGACAAAAATGTTAAAGTCAATATTTAAGTGAGGTGCACTTTTTAGGGCATTTCTCAAAAAATTCCTTTTCTTTTCGGAATAATTAGAATAGATGCCATAGAAATAGTGTGTGCATAAAAAAAAATGGCATGTTGATGTAATAAAATAAATTGACAGATCAAAATACCCTGATATTTTTTCTTACTATTCTCTTTCTCCTCCTTTTCTCTTAACTCCTCTTTTTCTCTTAACTGACCATTTCAATCCTCTTTCTCTCCTTGTCTGCACAGACTCCCACACCGCCCCAACACCACCCCCACCCCCCAAACCAAATGGCTACACTTGACGCCGAACTAGTCCAACTACGACTATTGCACGAGCTGTGGCGGTCTCCTTTTCACAACCATTATTCTTAATTTATTTTATTTGTACTTAATTTGTGGTTTTGTAAATTCTGAATTGTTTCTTATTTTTGTAGAATTTTTGTTATATTTGGTTGAATTTGTTATTGAAATATGGTGTTTGCTTTAATATTCCGGTTACAAAACTTGAAAAATCCAACAAAATTTGTAGCTTTTAATCAGTAACAAGGTGGTTTCTGATCGATAATTCGTCAATTCCTAATTGGAAACCGATTACAAGCTAGTTAGTAGTCGATACTAAGTGGTTACCGACTGGTAACCAATTATCAGCTAGTTATTAATTAGGTAACAAATTGGTTATCAACTGGTAACCAATCACCAGCTAGCTATTAATCAGGTAACCACTTGATTACCGACTGATAACCAATCATAAACTAACTAGGTTCACACAAGGGAGTGGTAGGTGCATGGCATCTCCGACAATGGGGGTTTTATTGGAAAAAACGGTTCCGATATCAGAGTTATGGCGCAACGGAAGTTTTAAAATTTTTATGTCAATTCAGAAAAAAAGCTCATGATGTATATAATAATAAATTAAATACATGATCAAATGTACCTTGTTTCTCGGATTCCGGAATTGCTAGAGCGTCGACCAACATGTTTTCTTTACTATTCTCGAGTCCTCACGTCTCAGAGTGAGTGTGGGCACACGTGCTATTAATCCAAGCGACTGGTAATTCTTTCGAAGTCTAGATCCCACCTTTCTCAATCCCGATGTACCTCATTGAGAATTCGATCCGGGTTCGCTCTTCAAAACTACAAAACAAAAATTGGTTAACCTTCTATAAAAAAATATCACTTGGCTTAACCTTTCTCACAGTTTTTATTCAATGTAAATTTCTCTCTTTTTCTCACACTCAAGAAAGAGAATTTTTCTCAAGCACAAAAACCTAGATTTTGGCGTTTTTCTCTGTCCCAAAAACCGTCCACCTATGAGTATGATATGAGGGTTGGTTTTTTCAAGAACCCCTAGCCTTTATATAACACTCAAATCCTTTTTCAAAATATCTCCCACTTGAAAAATAATTAATAATTATTTTTCTGGATAATCTTTTGAACCAAAGGATCATTCAAATTCCGGGATAGGTTCTTTAAACCTTATGGATGGTTTTTTGCTAGGAGTAACTTAAAAAATTCGTGCTCCACATCATGTGGATATTGATTGGTGGTTCAAATTTAAATTAAGAATCTAGACTAGTCAAAAAGTCATAATCCTATCTAGATTCAAACTCCTTTTAAACCTTTGAATTTAAATAAGATTTTCTTATTTGAATTTAAATAAATATTTTTTACAAACATTATCCATATTTAATTAATTTAAATAAATGGAATATTTTAGATTTCCTTTCCACTAAAAAAAATGTGCGACATTTTTTAAGAAAAGAAAAACTATCAAATAAGCTCTATTATTTAAATCAATTAATAATTTAATGTTTGTAATATATTTAAATAATTTTGAAAAAAAATCTTCTTCCCTCCATTCATTAAAAAACCGTACCCTATAATTAGGAGAGAAAAATTTTGTTTTCAAAAATTAAATAATTCAAACACAACCTTACTCCTGAATTCAATTAACCAAAATAATTAACAAATAATTATTTTATTTACAATTAATCATATCTTGACAAATCACATTATTTGTAGATTAATTTCACATGTCCAATCCTTTTAGGATTGCATGTTAGAAAGTATCATGTCTTAATAAACATTATTAAATTCCCATTTAATTTACCGATATTATTAGGAACAAATCCCGAGACGCTTTGTGGAACTATATGAGCTAGTAGAGGGACCCGATGGAAATATATAAAGAGGCTCCTATAATTATGAAAAATTAATCCGGGATTAATTATTCATCAATTATCAACTTCAGGACTATTCCACTAAAAGTCTGAAGCTGAACTTCTATTTACATATCGTATTACGAAAGCTCTCTAATGCAGTACTTTTTCCATGATTTATTCATTACTTGCTTAATCCTCATATATTATCCATGATTGAATTAAGGACTATTTCCGTTTTATCTTTTCAATTATTTTAACTTAAAGTTCCATTATTCTCCATTGAAAGAACCACCAATTGTAAAGCCACACACTCGATAAACTATTAGAGAACACAAAATAAACCGATGACCAATATCTTGTTATATTTTCTTTCAATTCCCAAATAATGCCTTTAAGTAGATAACATGTACTATTATTAACATAGCTATGGATTCCATATATATGAATCTTGATTTCTCCATCCATAAGTCATACACCAAAAATACAAGTATATTGACCATCAATTATTAATGTCTCATCTATAATGGATCAAAGTGCATAAGTCATGGATTTGAACTCAAGTATTTATTTCAGGATTAAGATTAATACAGGATGATAATCAAACCGTCATTGATTCTTATAAACGGAATTATTAAACCGAATCAATTAACACCTTAGGTCCAGTCCAATGTCATACCTCAATACTGGTATAAATTAAAGTTTCTACTCAGAACCAATCTAATGGTCAAGAAAAACTATCTCTCTAAGGAAATAGACAACCTTTACAATCTTATCATAAATAAAATTCTCAAATCTTATTCCATCGATTGCGGACCATTTATTTAGACTGTTATCAAATTACCACGCCTTCTATGTATACCTCGTATACATATCGTAATCTGATATATTATCAATAGCCCAAGAGTATTTTATGTTTGCTCCAAATAATCATACAATCAACAAATGAAAGTAAATAGGATACTACTTATTAAACATGAATAACCTCTTTTTATTAATATCAAAATGTTATATTTACAGAAAATCCCTATAATTAATTTTCTATCCTTATGGCACATATAGATCCCAACAGGTTTATGGGGGTAAAGATTAGCTTGCAAAGGATCAAGGGACTTGCGCGATGACCTCACGATGGAGGGACTTCACCATGGAAAAGTGATAGGTTTCGTCGTTGCAGGTTAGATCTCCAGTGAAGGGTCCCATGACCATGGTGGCACGTCAACAGCATGGCGAATTCCAGATCTACCAAGTTGAGGCACAATTGTTGGTTCACTCGTGGGGAATGGGAGGGGTGTGGCTATTTGCTTGCTATGGTTGCTAATTTTTTTTCTTTTTTAGAACAATTGTAAACCCCGCCTCTCCCCCCTCCGTAGATTTTAGGCGTTATCACAACATACTTTCTGAACTTTGATTTGTAACATTCTTTCACCCCGAACTTTTAAACATTTTACAAATTTCCCCTTTTAGTTTTTTTTAATAAGAAAACGTACTTGACAACATTATTAAATATGAAATTATGAATTGACACTCATTAACATCATATGTGAAACTCGCTACTTTTATTAAATATAAAATTACGAAGTTAAACATAAGAGAGTATATGGAAAAAAAATGATAATCAGTCCTAAATATTTACTCTTTTGACCTAATTATAAGGACAACTTTATAATCTCATACTAACACCCCCAACTTATGTTGCAATAAGCGTCACACACATTTTTTTTTTCCATAAAAAATTCAACTGTGGGGAAAATCTATAAATGTTTCAAAGTTCAAGTGAAAAGAAGTTTACAAATTGAAATTCATGGGGCATTTTTTTTGACAAGGCATAAAGTTCAGAGATAAAAATGAAATTTGTCTCCTTTTTTTTTTTTTCATTTAGGTGAAGCCTTAATAATTGAATGGTTACGATTTAATTGGAAAGATCAATGACGAGAATCTATTAGAGGTGTTTTAGACATTTCAAATCTAAACTCATTTGAAAAATATCTGGAGATGGTATTTTGAAAATTGGGTTGAAACATCTGTTTGGAAGGAAAACTTTAAAAAAAGTTTTGTGATATAGAAAATAATACAAAAATTTGAGATGTGTTTGGAAAAAAAATGTAAAATGGATTTTATCTTGTTCGTCTCGTCGAAATAAGTATTTTAACATAAAAGTCATTTTATTTCGATTTAAAATGAGAAAATTATGAATTATTAAAGTTTGAGTTTTTTAAAAATAAATAAAAGAAAATTTGATGTAAATCGAGATTTTGAAGTCTAATATTATTTAGAATACCGGCAGACTTAAAGGACATGAGGTATTTGATGCTATAAATTTTGAAAGCGGGGTGTTTCCGTAATTATGAAAGAACACAGGAGGTGTTAAGCTAGTAATCCCTTTTGGAAAATCTGATCTTTTCGTTGGGCGTAAGAGGCGAGGGCGGGAGCCGGCTAGATGGTGACGGATTTACTGGGGCTGCCTCATCTTCCTTCAAATTGTCAAAACCTCTCTCTCTCTCTCTATCTGGTAAATGGTAATTGGTAAACATGTATATCCAACCCTTACTCGTCTTTCTTTCCCTTGAGTTTTGGTTTGTCTGAGATTAATGTTTAAGTACAGATGACGCTGTGAAGTGACAATTTACTCTGCATTTTTTTTGGGGGGGGGGGGGGGGGGGGGGGGGGGGTGGTGTTTCGAAACTATAAATTAAAAAAAAAAAAAAAAAAAGAAGAAAATCCGGTACTGTAGGTAAAGGAGAATCCGGTAACGCAAAACTCCACTTGGTATCAAGAAAAATGGAATTTTGGGCAAAGAAAATTGTGGAAATCATATCATGGGTTTCTGTTTTTCAGCAATTGAGATTCCGAAATCGTTGTTGCTTGTTAGTTTGAATTTTATTCAATCCCTTGAAGATTGTCCAAAATCATTTTGAAAACCCTAACGCACCTTTTTCCTTTTTCTCTTTCAGTTTCTATTCTTTTCATCTCAGCCGCCCAAAACACAAGCCCCTTGAATTGAAGAGGGCTTCTGAGGATCATTTTTATTTCAGGTACTTCTGGAATTTATTTCTTGATCAGTTCACGTTTCTTCACGTTTAACTTCTTTTCTAATAAAACAAATGTGTATACACACACACACACATGTGGGTTTTGGGGGCCGATATTTTATTGTTATATGGGTTGTCCATTTTATTTCAAGTAAGTTTTGTTTCTATGATGAGGAAAGGATTTCTTTGGACTTGTTGAGGTTGGACTATTAAGATTATTTACTTTTCTATTTTTCATAGATGAAATATTCCTTTTCAGCATGCAATTTCTTCCTTGTTTTGTAATTAGTATTTTGGAAGTACTTTCTTTGATAACTAATTTTGCCAGTGAATTTTTTTTTTTTTTTTTTTGGGTGGGGGAGGTACTAAAAAAAGATATGTCTTCTATTCTAAAGGAGTGTAGCTATTTAGCTGAACTTGAGAGATTGTATTTTAGTTTCTGTATGTTTTTGGCATTTCGATTGGAAATTAATAATTTTGGTACTGTACAAATTTGCTTGCCAATGAAATGGAATTATTTAATTGTGGACTAGCAGTAGATAACTTTTACGTTGTTTGTTAATTTTTTTGTGCTTTGGTTTTTGTTTTCACAAGTAAAAAAGGGGAGAAAAAGACGTGAATGTTTTCTCAGTATATTGATTCAGAGAATTTCCAATCGTTTTTCTTTTTTAATTACATATAACTTCTTAGGACAGAATCGAAAAATGAAAGTGGTACTAAACACATAAGCTCTTCTCTTTGCCTTCCTTTGGTGTAACCACTAATCACATGCTTTGTGTTATATTTTTTTCCTTATTTGTAGCATTTTAATAATCTCAACCACTGATACAATACCACTGCCAAACTAAGGTTTACTTGTAATTTTTGAGTGCATAGAGTTATTTGACAATTTTGGGATTCGTGAATCGATATGTAAATACTTATGATTTGAATGAAGAACTTATCTGCTCTCATGCATTGATTTGGAGTTCAAAATCTTGGTTCTACTTTCTAACTACTTGTTAGTGTTTTGGGTCAATGGTGATTGTCTTTCTGATTAGTCTTGCAGACTATTTCTCTTTTGTTAACTTGATCAGTTTATCTTAACAAATTGGTACAATTATTAAACACTAACAGATAATGAAATGGTTGTTGTGTAAACAGAACTTTGTGGGAGGGATCGAGAAAAGATTTGTAAAAGGGTGTGGTATATCATTATGAATGCTGTGGCGAGCAGAACTGTGGGAGGAGGAGCGAGTCCTCGGACCATACTGATAACTGGGGTGAGCAAAGGGTTGGGAAATGCCCTTGCATTGGAGCTGGCCAAGCGAGGCCACACCGTGATTGGTTGCTCTCGAGCCCAGGATAAGCTCAACTCCCTACGATTGGACCTCGCATCCACCGCCCCTGCTTCTCCTTCAACAGAACCCAATTCTTCGTCCTCCAACCGACACTTGTTGATCAACGCTGATGTCACTTCAAACAGCAGCATTGAACAGCTGGCACGCATAGTGATGGAGGAGAAGGGCGTTCCAGATATAATAGTGAACAATGCAGGCACAATCAACCAAAATAACAGGATTTGGGAGGTTCCCGAGGAAGAGTTCGACACTGTTATCGACACAAATGTGAAGGGGTTAGCAAATGTGTTGCGTCACTTCATCCCTCTGATGCTTCCAAACAAGAAGGGGATCATAGTCAACATGTCATCTGGATGGGGACGGTCAGGGGCTGCACTGGTTGCCCCTTACTGTGCATCGAAATGGGCGGTCGAGGGTTTGACTAAATCGGTTGCAAAGGAGTTGCCTGAAGGTATGGCAATTGTAGCACTCAATCCTGGTGTGATAAACACAGATATGCTTGTTTCATGCTTTGGAAACTCGGCTGAATTGTACCAGACACCCGAATCATGGGCATTGAAGGCTGCGACAATGATTTTGAACCTCACAGCAGCAGACAATGGTGCATCTCTCACTGTTTGATGAAGTAACGTCATTGCCACCCAAGAGTTTTGCAATACACATCATTTTCCTCCAGAAAGAAGAAGCGGGAAAACTCAAACGATGAGTAGGTTCTAGGCATTTACTTACTAATTTTTCCACACCATGTAAAAAATTTGTTCATACTTGATGTGGCTGAGATTTAACTACTAATATTGTTGTTATTTTAAATGACTATTGTTTTTGGCTGGGAAATCGGGGCCGTGTTCATCTATTTCAGAGATTAGTGGGACTGGAGTAGCAAAACTCGGAGCCAAACTATGATAGGACACAATCATGAAATGATAAGGATCAAATTGGTGTAAAAGAAAGGTCCTTTTGTGAAGAGAAGACGAGAAGTATGGCTGTTGATGATCTTGAATTATTTCACTAGTGTCAATATACTTCCCTAACTATAAAATAAAATATTGTCTCTCCTGACTTTTAGAATGTGTCAAGTTGACCTCTTTATTAGTTTTCATTTGTTTTTCTATTGTTTTATGTCAAAATGGCCCTGATATTTGCATTTGTGTCAAAATATTTTGTGTCAAATTATCCCATGATCTTTGATATTTTAGTCAAATTGTCACATTTATCTTATTTTCTATATACATTAATAATTACTTGATAATTATTAACTCTTTTATAATAGGTTAAAAAAGGGGAAAATGGCATAAATTCTTCATGAACTTTATCACTAGTGTCAATATGTCCCCGGAATTGTGAAATGTACCTATTGTTCCCCCTAAACTTTTACATTTGTGTTAATTTGTCCCCTCAATTAGTTATTGTTAGTTTTTCCTTTATCTTTAATGTCAAAATACCCCATGGACTTTGCTTTTATGTCAAAATGCCCCCTAATCTTTGCATTTGTATCAAACTGCCCTCAGATCTTTAATATTTGTGTCAAATTATCACATCTATTTTATTTTATTTATCTAACACTCTATAATTATCTAAATTTTTAAGAATAGGATTTTTTTTTCCTACTAAAAGAAAATGTATCATTTTTTTTACCCACTTTTTTTTTGGCTTATTTTAATTAAAATTTACATACATTTTGATTTTCTTAAACAAAAATAACTACACAACTTATGTTTATTATCTTATTGTCCTAATATTATAATTTTTAATTTAATTACGATTTATAATATTGTACCAAAATGTACAAACTAATTGATAAGTGCATAATTTCACATTAATTATACTTAAGTGTTGATTATTTGTGTTTTGGAGTATTTATTTATGTTTTGTGTTTTGTAGGTATTTTGGATGCCGAGAAATGATTCAAAGTTAAAATAATCAATTTGGACAAGTTTGGACACAGACAATTAAAAAAAAAAAAAAAAAAAAAAGAAATAAAGAAAAAAAAAAAAGGATTAATATACAACCCACGGCCGATTGGCCGTGGGCTTGGCGCTGCAGCGCCCGTGTCGCTGTGACTGCGATTTTTTGTGGTTCAAAATTTAAATTTGAGCTTGAACTTTCTCCTTTTGATCTCAACTTTTGGAGCCTCTATATAGGTCATTTTAGGGCTAAATCAAGCACATTTTCATCAATTTTTCAGCCACCTTTGGAAAGAGAAAAAGAAGCCAAAGAAGAGGATTGTTGTGTGATTCAAGAGAAGGATTGTCCGTGTTGAAGATTCATCTGCCAATAGTCGTTCTTCTTCTCTTTCTTCCTCTTTCTTTCCAAAGTTGTTAGTTTTCATTTTGGATTTCATTTTTAATTTTACAATTATGCTAGGCTAGATTTCTTTTCGGTTAAGGGTGATTTCAAAACCCAAGACATGACTTTGTGATTGAATGAATTGATGTTATAAACCGAGCTTATGTGTTTGTTTACTAAATTAACTTATCTTTCCCATCTTAATGCTTCAGTTAGATTAAATTTAGAGAGCTTGTGATAGGTTGTTTAATGAGAAGGGAATTAGGTAAATAGCGTATTTTGCCTAACGACAAATGAAGGAAAGATTGTGATAATAGAGCTTATTATTATTATCAACGGTTGATGGTTTCAATAGAAAATTGAGAATAATGTCTTGAATCAATCATAAGTCAAAGTTTAATGGTGGAGAATGATCTTTCAACCGACTTTCTAATCATCGTATTACAATCTAATTTAAATTTGCGCTTTGTTAATTCTAGTTTTCTTTTAAATTTTCATTTAATTAGGTTAAAAATCCTTTTTTATATTTTTTGTTGTAAAATTGATGATGAATTAATTAAGACCAATCCTCTACGGGAATGACTCTTGCTCTCTACTAAACTCAATATCGATCATAATAAAAACAGGCTTTTAAAGCCTCTACCAAACCAACTTATGCCAACCGAGGGGGTGCAAGTTCATCAACTTCCAGATCCAAGGTTCCAACGAAGGGAGCAACACCATTCAAAAACAAGGGACAGCAAGAAAACAAGACGAATGCCAAGGCGACAACCTCTACAAATTCATATCGGAAGTGTTTCAATTGCCAAGGCTACGGACAAATAGCCTCGGAATGCCCAAACAAGCGTGTGGTGACCATTTTTGAAGACAATAACTTAGAAGAACAATTTGCATGGCCACAAGACGAAGTGAATCCCGAAAAAGTTGTTAAGCATGCTGATGAAGGAGAAGTGTTGGTGATTCGACGTAGCCTCCATACAGCCTGTGGTGAAGATGAGCCTTGGTTGAGAGAGAACATTTTTCACACGCGATGCACTTCTTTTGGCCGAGTATGCAATGTTATCGTTGACGGTGGAAGTTGCACTAATGTGGTGTCCGAGGAGATGGTGAACAAATTGAAATTGGAAATTGAACCACACCCTCATCCGTACAAGATTCAGTGGTTCCAACGAGGCAGCAGGCTGAAAGTAACAAAAAGGTGTGTTGTTATCTTTTCTATTGGTAAATCCTATAAAGATGAAATTTGGTGTGACGTGGTTCCCATGGATGCATACCATCTTTTGCTCGGAAGGCTGTGGCAATAGGACCGGAGAGTGGTTCATGACGATTTCAACAACACCCATTCTTTTGTAAAGGATGGATTTCGAAGTACGTTGGCACCAATGAAGCCGAAGTGCAACTCAAAGGTATCAAAAGGGGAAGGTAACACGTTTCTTACATGTTCTCAAATGAAGAACATTATTTTTCAAGGCAAAGATTCGCTGGTCTTATATTGATTTTGGAGGAAAATGAATCTGTTTTTCACAAACATTTTCTAGACGAGTTTTCTGATGTAGTGCCCGAAGAAATACCAATCGGTCTACCACCGTTGAGGAACATTCAACACCATATTGATCTTGTACCCGGTGCTTCTTTTCCAAATAATGCTGCCTATTGGCTGAATCTAGTGCAACATGTCGACTACGGCAGGTGAAGATTTACTCCATAAGGATTAATCCGTGAAGCATGGTCCTTTGCGTTACCCTTTTATTTGAAGAAGATGATCTTGTGCATCTGTGTAACAGCCATCATTCATTACATCCAATTCGGAATGATATCTTCTTGATCAACTACATGGGGCTGTGATCTTTTTAAAATTGATTTAGAGCGGATACCTACAATATTCGGATGATGAAACGTGAGTTCATGGATGCATACCATCTTTTGTAAGGCTGTTACAGGGTTATGATTCACAACCTTCTTTTTAATGATTTCGAAGTGGCCATGGAATGCAACAAAGGTACAAAGGAAACACGTTTACATGTCTCAATGAAGAACATTATTTTTCAAGGCAAAGATTCGCTGGTCTTATATTGATTTTGGAGGAAAATGAATCTGTTTCACAAACATTTCTAGACGAGTTTTCTGATGTAGTGCCCGAAGAAATACCAATCGGTCTACCACCGTTGAGGAACATTCAACACCATATTGATCTTGTACCCGGTGCTTCTTTTCCAAATAATGCTGCCTATTGGCTGAATCTAGTGCAACATGTCGAACTACGAAGGCAGGTTGAAGATTTACTCCATAAGGGATTTAATCCGTGAAAGCATGAGTCCTTGTGCGGTTACAGCCCTTTTAGTTTTGAAGAAAGATGGATCTTGGTGCATCTGTGTAGACAGCCATGCCATTAACAAAATTACAATCAAGTACCGGTTCCCAATTCCGAGACATGATGATCTTCTTGATCAACTACATGGGGCTGTGATCTTTTTTAAAATTGATTTAAGAAGCGGATACCACCATATTCGGATGAGAAAGGGAGATGAATGGAAGACAGCTTTCAAGGCCGGTAAGGGGTTGTATGAGGAGCCGGTTATGCCATTTGGTCTTTCCAACGCACCAAGCACGTTCATGAGATTGATGACACATGTTTTCAAACCCTTCATTGGAGAATTCATGGTGGTTTATTTTGATGATATTTTGGTGTATAGCAGGTCTCAAGAAGAACACTTAGAGCACTTGCGGAGGGTGTTTTGCACTTTGAGAGAACAACTTTATGCCAACCTAAAGAAGTGCCACTTCTTTACTGACCATGTTGATTTCTTGGGTTATATTGTCTCTACCGCAGGTATCAAGACTGACCCAAGCAAAATTGAAGCCATCATAAGTTGGCCAATTCTGAAATATATTTTCGACACTGAAAGTTTTCATGGCATGATGTCATTTTATCAAAGGTTTATCAAGAATTTCAGCAGCCTCATTGCTCCCATCACCGAATGTTTGAAAGGAGTTTTTAAGTGGAGCGAAGCTGCTTAAGCAAGCTTTGAATTAATCTAGGCTGAAATGACTGGGGCACCAATTTTGGCCCTTCCAAATTTTGATGTTGTTTTTGAAGTTGATTGTGATGCTTCTAATGTTGGAACTGGTGCAGTTCTAAGTCAGGAGGGACACCCTATTGCGTACTTCACCAAAAACTAAATGAGGCGAGATGGAAGTACTCTACTTATGATAAAGAATTCTATGCCATCATTCACTCCCTCACACATTGGAGTCATTATTTGCTGCCCAAAGAGTTTGTGTTGTTTTCAGACCATGTAGCCCTCAAGTATTTGAGTAGTCAACACAAGCTCAATGCTCGACATGCAAAATGGGTAAAATTTCTTCAACCTTTTTCAGTTTGTACTCAAACACAAATCTGGAAAGATGAACTAGGCTGCGGCTGCACTTAGTCGGAGGTGGGTTCTTGTAAGCATGATGCAAGCCAAGGTGATTGGTTTTGAGGCTGTGAAGACTTGATATGTAGATGATCCTGATTTCGGTTCCATTTGGAAAGCTTGTTTAAGTGGACCAATGAAATCTTTTTTTTTTGCAAGATGGACTTTTGTATAAAGGCAATCAGTTATGTGTACCGCGCAGCTCACTTTGGGAAGCCATTATTTGGGAGGCGCATGGAGGTGGCCTTGTGGGACATTTCGGATGAGACAAAGCACAGCTTTTGGTACAAGAACACTTTTATCGGCTGAAGCTGATTTATGATGTGAGTCACATTGTGAGCAGATGCGTCACTTGCCAAAAATCCAAGATGCATGGTAGCAACGCAACCTTATACACTCCTTTACTGATTCCATTGGCCCTGTGGGAAGATGTGAGAATGGATTTCGTGCTAGGCTTGCTTCGTACTCAACGAGGTAAAGGCTCAATTTTCGTTGTTGTTGACCGGTTCTCTAAAATGGCTCATTTCATTTCTTGCAACAAAACATCCGATGCCACTCATGTTGCTAATTTGTATTTTTGAGAGATTGTCAAGTTACATGGCATTCCCAAATCCTTCACTTCAGATCGCGATGCAAAGTTTTGAGTCATTTCTAGAAGACATTGTGGGGAAAGCTCGGAACAAAATTGCAATTTAGCACTTCCCATCATCCTAAAACAGATGGACAAACAGAAGTGATGAATTGATCATTAAGCTTGGTGAAGAGGAACATCCGCGAATGGGATTTGCTGTTTGCTCATGCCGAGTTTGCTTGTTCAAGAGCACATTTATATGTAAAATATGTACCAATACAGTGGAATATTTGGACTGGTTGATTAATGTAACAGATCGATACTTGACACGGCCTTAAAGTATAATACATCTACTGCTATCTAATCGGACAAAGTGACCGCGGATTTTGGGTTTTGTATTAGCAACTTGAGAAATGGCTGGTGTAGAAGGCGTTTACAGGCTCTACATGTGTCCAATCGACCAATGGAACGATCCAGTTGACCAGTAGAGGTATTTAGAATTCAGAAAGTTCAGAGGTAAAAATATAATTTCTTAAATTATTTTTAAAACTCAAATCAAATTTTAATGCAATTTAATTATTTTAAAACACATTTATCACACTAATTAATCTGATTTAGCTTAATTAATCATAATTAATTCTAACTGCATTACAAATATTTATTATGTTATTTTGTTTGAATTTGTGATGGATAGATTCAAATTCTACATCTCATAATTGAGTCAGATATAAAAATATCAACTAGACTACTTCTGCCACCACAATTTGTTGTGTAATGTAACATAAAGTATAAAAAATCATTAGCAGAGATATAATTAGTTTCTTAACATTTTTTAAAAACTTGTTATATTCCAATCCATTGTCACATGACATTAGGAGAAGTGTAAATAACATTTTGTTGATTGTACGAATGTCTAAAAAAAATATATTGATAATGTCTTAGCTATAAAGTGCCGTTCTTTTGACTGCTCAAGCTGTGAGCTACATGAAGCCTAAACATAGTTCATGTTGGCTAGAATCACACATTTACTTAGATTATATCCAATATAAGGAATATACATTAAATCAGCTTTGACAGATGATAACTAGCCTTTTGGATGGTATCTGAGAAGTAGAGAACCAATTTGAACCTATTTAGCCCATAAAGGACTGTTAAGCAACATACAATGTTCTCCCCTGTCGGTGAAGACCGGGTGGAGACTCTATATATGATTCATGCAAGTCGCATGAAGAAAGCATTTGTATGTCTAGTTGGTGTGTGAACCAATTCGAGCAGTGGCAACAGTGAAATGTAGCAAAGTATAGTGAGTTGGCTATAGGAAAATGTTTCCGATAATCAATGCCCTCAATTGATTGTATCTTTATCAACAAGACGAGCTTGTAGCGTTCAATGGTCCGTCGATTTGTACCATGATTGATGATGATTTGTAACCAGATTGGTTTATGTCCAACGAAAAGAGGAACTAAACTCCATGTGTTATTTTGCTGTAATGCTTACAATTCTGCATTCATGGCTTTTGCTAATGTGGATCAAGGATAGCTTGAGCATAAGAGTTAGGCTCTTATACGACTAGGGGTGGTAATTCATGTCATGTGTCGGATTCGTGTCGTGTTAGAGCCGTGTCGAATTTGTTCTTCCCCAACCCGAACACGATCGTGACACGAAAACGACTCGAAACGGTGACACGAACAAAATACGAACCAGTAACTGGTTGACACGACACGAACGAACTTGACCCGTGACACGAAATTGATCCACGATACGAAATTGACACGAAATTTAGGTTGCAATCGGGTCATATTCGGGTTAGATCCGAAATTGACCCGAATTGACCGAAATTGACACGACATTTGACCCCAAAAAAAAAGTCGTGTTTGGGTTATACGGGTCTAATCCGAACACGACTCGTTTTTTCCCGTGTCAATTTATGATTACCTAAATTTGATCCGCCCCCTATTTTTCCTAACCCGAACCCGTGAAATTCGTGTCATTTTCGAGTCGTGTCGTCATGTCGTGACCCGTATTGCCACCCCTATATATGACCTATAATGTTAGCTAAAAAAGTACGGTGGGCAAAGGAAATACATGAGTATGAGAGAAAATAAGAGAGAGGATACCGAGTACTTGATGTAGGACTTAAGCCCGAAGTAGAATGATTGGCTTGAGATGACATTACGTAGTCTTTACACCATGCTGAAGGTTGCTTAGGATGAATGGAATGTCTCATAGGAGGAATAAGAGGTGTGTGGTGATCTGAAGTGACTATAGTTGGTGCATTTGGTTCGGTTTGTGATGAAGATATAGTGGATTTGATTGGCGTTGGAATGGAAAGTGGTTCATGAGTTGTGGATTCAATCTCATGAAACTCGGGTGACTCGGCTTGTTGGGTTTTGGTAGATGGAATGTTTGTTGTGAAAGGTTGTTTAAGAGAATTGTTATCTATAATGTCAAAGGAAAAATTGGGCAAACATAGACTTGATTGGGTGGAGAGGAAATAGTGGAGAATGGAAAAATGGTTTCACAAAACCTAACATCACAACTTATAAATAATTTCTGAGTCTCCATATCATAAAGTTTGTAACCTTTTTGCCCAGTGGGGTATCCAACAAATATGCACCTTTTGGCACGTGGCTCAAATTTTTGAGTAGGATGAACAACAGTCGCATAACATAAACAACCAAAAACTTTTAAATGATCAAGTGATGGTGGACGATGTATAGTAACTCAAAAGGAGATTTATTTGACAACAATGATCATAGTAGACGAGTGATAAGGTAGATTGAAAATCAATGCATGTGCTACGGTGAGAATACGGTGATGTTTTCATTCCACTACTCCATTTTGTTGTAGAGTGTAAACACAAGTCTGTTGGTATTCAATCCGTGATATCGAAAGAATTTCTAGTGGATAGGAATTTGGAGCCATTGTCTACTTTTACAGCTTTGACATGGTCATGGAATTTTGTATAAGCAAAATCAATAAAGGACTTCAGAATGTTTTATGTTTCAAACTTATTTTGTATAAGAAATGTCCATCTACATCTAGTAAAATCGTCCACAATGATAAGGAAAAAACGTGCACCTAAATGTGTGGAAACTATGTGGACCCCAAATTTCACAATGCAACAAATCAAATGGAGCATGAGTTGATATTGAACTTAATAGAAATGGAAGTCTTGTTTGTCTAGCCATGGGACATACAATACAATTATTATCACAAGAGATTTTATTGACAGATGACAATGAAGAAACCAATTTGAGTCAAGATGGTGACGAATGTCTAAGACGCATATGCCAAAGATTTGGGTATGAGACACTTGATGAGAGATAGGTGTCCTTTGCGATGAAGACATGCAATAAAGACCACCGTGCTATTTACCTAAGCCAATCATCTTCCCTATAGCCAAGTCCTGTAAAGCACAAAAAGTTGGAAATAAGATGACACAACAATTTAGAGCAGAGGTGAGTTTGCTTTCAGGCATCAAGTTTAAATGAAAAGAAGGGACACATAAAACATTGTCTAGAGTTATGTCTATATTGAATGGTACAGTGCCTGTTGAAGTGATTGGTGCTGAAGAACCAGTGGGTAAATTAACAATGGATATTGATAAGGGTTTTGTTTGAGTAAGAAATGTAGGATCAGAAATGATATGATCAGTAGCTCTGCTATCCAAAATCAACGGTTTTTTAAATACATAATTGATTAAAGCATTAGAAAAAGTAAACAAACCTGCAGCATTCGTATAAGCATTGCTATTACCAGAAGTATGATTTTGATTCATCATAGAAATGGCATGAGCAAGTTGTTGGAGTTGTTCTGTGGAAAGACCATGTAATGATTTGGAGGAGTTGTAGTTATTATGGCTAATTTGCGGTATGTTGTGTGAAGAATCTTCCGAATTAGAGGCATGAGCAGGTGTACTTGTGTCTCGGAGAATCCCTCATCTGTAGATTGTGAAAAATATGTTGCATTAGTAGCAGGGAAGAAGTTGTGTCCACTTCCCCAAGAAACACGTTGTTGTTGTGGTTGATTGTGTCGATTGCTTTGAGTTCATGTGTTGTTAAGAACCCATGTCCCATTTTTATATTTGCACCTATCCTCAGTATGGCCTTTTTTGTCACAAAACATGCAATGAAACTTTAGAGTTCAACAATATTCAATTGTATGACATGCTTTATTACAGTAATCACAATACTTATCTTTGGAATTATTTGAGAAGTTGTTTGTTCGGCCATGTACTGCAACAACAATCGAAAAGTTTTCGGTTGATTCCGATGTCATTTGTCGCTGCATTTCTTCTAGAATGACAAGAGAATAGGCTTGCCGTACATTAGGCAGTGGCAACATCATGAGGATATTGGTGCGAACGATGTTGTAGGTGTCATTGAGGCCTATAAGAAATTGCATCAATCGATCTTCTTCTCTTAGATCATAATGCACTTTCATCTTATTACAAGTCGGAAGCGATCGATATGTTTCCAATTCATCTCAAAGACCTTTGATCTTTGTGAAGTATGATGAAACTGCCATTGAATCTTGTGACAGAGACGGTAAAGATTCCTGAATTTGATAGATTACCGGTGCATTCTTCTGTGAAAACTGATCTTTGAAAATCTCCCAAACTTTTGAGTGGTCTTTGCATGAACAACCCCTTTGGTGAGATCAGGTTCGACTGAGTGAGTTAGCCACGATAAAATCATGTTGTTGCATTGATTCCGTAGAGTGAACTTTGCTGGTTGTTAGGCTTTTGAAGGCGGTTGAATTAATCCATTGATGAATCCAATTTTGTTCTTGGCCGTGAGAGCGTGAATCATAGCTTTACTCCATGACGGATAATTGGCTCTATTCAATTTTGTTGGAATGAGCATATGCCCAGGTTGGTCTAAATGATGAACAAAAAATGGGTTTGATAGATCCATACTAGGATTCTTGTTACTGGTGTTTAAGTGTTTGGAAAGGGATTTTTCTGATAATGTTTGGTTTTCGTTTGACATGGAGTTTGTAGGTATGGTGTGAACATAATGACGCACTAGAAATGTGCTCTGATACCATGAAAAGAATGGTAAGTGTAGAGAAAGAACAGAGGTGTGTGTGAAGAAAGAACAGAGGAGTATGGTTAAGTTGTTTTCTACATATATTATCAAAGAATAATGTACAGAATATATAGCCTAATACAAGAATCAATCACTGCTCTTTCTATAGCTAAGAAACCGTGATCCATATATAGTGGGATCTGACCTATACTAACTTAGGAAAGTTAACTAAGGAAATCAATTACATATGTTACAACAATATTTCTTAATAGGGTATGCCGTCAGATTTTAAACATCCCTTAGTAAAAGGACCATAATTGCAGTGAAATTAAGAGTTGGGAGACTAAATTGCCGAAATTAAGAATTTGAGAACCAAAGTGACAGGAATTAAACAATTCAGGGACCAAATGAACATATTACTAAAAAAAATATATATCAAAAAATAGTGAATTGATAAAAAATGAATGAATTGATAAAATGGCTTATCAATTTTTTTTATTTATAAAATGACTTTTTAAAAATTTCAGGAAAGTTGGTCGTTTCTGTGTTAAAATAAGAGAATATTATTTTGCTAATTTTAACTTTTGAGGTTATCATTTTGGTAAATTTCCCTCAAAAAGACTCTCTCACATTGTACATATACTAAAATGATTGACTGATTCACTGTTCATTACACAGTAAAATTACGCTTTTACCCCTCCAGGTCAGCTTTGTCTCCTCGACTCCACAGTAAAACGATGGTTTTACCCCCTTCTCAGTGTTTTGACGGTTTTGCCCTCCTGATTGTCTCTACCAGTAGCATTGTCCACAGTGATTGTTGATGCCAAAAACGGTTCCGGCAACAACACCCAATGTAGTCGGGCAGTCGGGTCAGGACCGGCCAATCGCTCCGCCGTCGATCACCTGCAAAAGGGGAATGATGGGGACACCGGTGTGGTGTCTGCCGCGGGCACTCCGATGCTTAAGTCAGTTGGAGAACTAGTGAGCGAAAGGAGAGGCAGAGCTTTTGGCAAAATGAAAGTGATCATACCTGAAATCAGGGGTTTCTTTCCTATTTATAGGTATTTTGCTGGATCAGGTGCCCGGTCCGACCCGGCTAGGGCGGCCGTTGTGGACCTCTAGGGCCTAGGCACCTCATAGGTTAGCATGGATGGGGATGCTGATCAACTGAGGCTACCTACTCCTGACACGGCACTATGTGGTGGATGAATGTCCCATCGCTGCAGATGTCAGAATGGGCAGTGGCAGGTGACGCGACTGGTGTCAGTGGTAGGTAGGGCGGCGCAGGCAGTTGTGAAATGATGACGTTCTGCGCTTGGGAAGGTTTCCCTTGGGGTGCGACCGGGAGTAGGACGGTTGATGTCCTGGTCGGACTTACCGGCTTCTAGGGAAAGGGCCGAATACGAGCCGCAGTGGAGGGAGAGAATTCCGAGAACCATTGGTGTGGTCGGCTGGTCGGGAGATCCCTGTAGGCGGCTTGTCCCGCCTTCTCGGCAGGAGTAGCCGCCCTTCCCGGTGGTGTCCTTAAGGCGGGACTGATTTGGCCATCAACATAAGCCCCCCAGCATCTCTGGCCGGACGCCGGTCAGGGATGCTGCGTATTCTGGCAACAACAATGGTCCGAGGCGTACTCGGGTTTGGTCGGCTACTCGGCTCACAAGGGTGGTCGGTCGATTTGCCATGTGTCAGGCTGACGTGGCACGATACGCTGACGTGGATATCATAGGCCAAGTGGCGTACGTGGCGGGAAGGCGAGGCGGCAGAGTGAAATTTGAAATTTGAAATTCGAACTAAGGGCGAGATTGGCGGGAGACCGACACGTTGCCCTAGTAGTCGCACCCGTTCGAATTCTCGAGCCTCCAGCTATAAATAGGGGGGAGGGGTGTGAGACATTCACGAATTTCTTGCGAGATTGATTGCCGAGAGCTGCCGAGAACAACCGACCCGATTTGTTGCGGAGACAAGACGAGAACGTCCGAGAAGGTATAATTTTTTATGCTTTGTTTTTAATATGAGTAGCCTGTCAGATTCCGAGAACCCCTCCTTGTCGGGGAACGCGGACATTTCGGGGAGCTCGAGCTCAGGCTCGTCCGAGGCGACGCCGAATAACCTGTCCGGGTTCACGGATCTTTCCCCTAGTGAGCCGACCACGCCGACCAACCAGCAGGAGGATTCGGCCCGACTTCAGGAGATTCTGAAGGTGGGTCCGGACACCCGCCCAGACAGCCAATTTATACAAGAGCTCGGGCAGGCCGCCACGACTCGTCCTGTCTCAGCGGGCGCCCCGTCGGCCGAGAAAGGGGGGCCTTCAGAAAGGTCGGCCGGCCAGGCCAGCACGTCAGGCCGAGACGGATCAGAGAGCTCGGCGAGCTCGGGACCGGCTGGGGAACCGCTCCATGGCCGGAACAGGCCGGCAAGCCGGCCAATGCGCGTTAATGATTGTCGAGTATACCGTCGATCCGATGAAGAAATGGCGCGTCTGGCAGCAGGGTTGCCCGTTTTCTCGGCGGACTACTATACCTCTGCCGTGACACCGAAGTATCTCGCCGCCCTCCGTCGAGACTTCCAGATCCCGGACGATGTTGAATTGAGGGCCCCGGGCGAGAATGATCTGCCGTCCCGCGCTCCACCAGGGTATGTCACCCTGCTGGCCGAGTACTTCCGGGCCGGGCTGCGATTGCCCCTCAACCAGTTTATGCGGCGGGTATTGACGCGGCTGAACTTGGCTCCGGCGCAACTGAACGCCAACGCCTACCGCGTGCTGGTCAGTTGTTACATTCTCTGGGCCAAGAACTATGCAGCCGTGATGCCCTTCCGGGCCTTCCAGAACCTCTACAGGATGAAGTCGGCGCCTTCCTCCACGGGGTTCTATTATTTCCAGGGGTTCAGAGGGACGTTCATCGGCATGTGCCCGGATTCGGACAAACAATTCAAGCACTTGTGGTTCTATGCCGGTGGCCGGTGGCTACACGAGCAACTTGCTCGGAATCAGCTGCCCCATGCCGAGAGGGTCCCCATGGTCTTCAGGAGGGGCTACGTGTGGACTCGGGCCCCGCATATCCCCGAAGCGCAGCGAGCTATGGTAGAGTCGCTGTATGACCTGGCCGAGTCCGAGCGTAGCCAGAATTGGCTCCTACGCCCGAGCAGCCTAAGCGAGTTCGGCTGGGTCGGCTCATCATCAGCTGCCGGTCAGCCGAGCACATCTCGCGGGGTCCCAGGGCCGGTGACTGTCGCGCGCATGCCCGAGCCTACGGTCCACTATCGTGCTCGGACGGATGGGGCATCCGAGACGGCGCCTAACACATCTGCGTCAGTCCCATCCGGCGACCCGTCCTCCGAGACTTGGGGTCCCAGGATTGCCGACGAGGATCTGGGCCTGGTCATCCGCGGGCTACACCCCCCTAGGGGTTTGCGGATAGAAGGTCGGAGACAGAGCCCAGCCGAGCACTGATAAGCTTCTTTCTCAGGTAACTAACTGATTTTCTTCTTTTGCAGAACCAATGGCTGACAGGCGGGGCCTCAAGCGGCCAACGGACGAGGAGAGGATTGCCCGCCTTCAGAAGAAGGCGAAGATGGGCGACCGAGGCAAAGGAAGGGCCGAGCCCTCTTCTGGCCCCGTGCCGAGCAGGCCGCCTCCTGGAGTGGTAGTCCAGGCCCTGCCGAGAAGTACACAGATTGCCCCGGCCAGCCGTCCATCCGAGAGGTCAGAGTCCCGAACTGCTCGTCCCGAGGAACGACCGTCTTCACGGTCCGATTCGCGCCCCGACTCACGGCAGGATTCTCGTCCCATACGCCCCCGCGAGGACCGACTACCTCCTCCGCCTGCGTCCCGTGTGCGTCGGGAAGATTCTCCGGCTCATAAGGCCCTTGTTTCAAAATTCTTTGGCGGACTCTCCGTCGAGGTAGCCGAATCATCTAAGCGCTCCGACGCCGTGGAGGCTACTGGGGACTGCATCCCCAAGCTAATAGAGGTAGGCCGCGTCAAAATTTTAGTTATTATTATTATTATTATTATTTTTTATTTTTTTGCTGATACTTTAACTCGGTAGGCGCTGTGCCTAGTGTTTGCCGGGAACTCCGCTGCGAGGGTGGCTTCCAATAGGGCGGAGGACGACTTAAAGCTCGCGGAGCTGCGAGTCGAGAACGCGCGGAACGCCGAGAAAGCGGCGGTAGTAGCCAAGGACGCCGCGGTAGCAGCCGCGAAGGCCGCGGAGGAGAAGGCGAGGGCGTCAGAGAATCGCGCCGTTGTAGCAGAGTCTGCTCGGCAAGGATTGGAGTCGGAATTGCAGAGATTGCAGAGCGAGCTCGACGCTGCGCGGGCCGAGCACGCCCGTTACCTGGAGGTCGCATTGCCTGCTGCCCTCGAGGAGGCAAGGGCTCAGACTGTGGAGGACTTCCTTGGCTCCGAGGACTTCAGTTCCCGCCTCCTGGCAGAGTACCAAGAGGGCATGAGGGATATGAAGGCCGGTTTTCGAGCGACCAACCCTACCCTGGTCGCGTAGTAGCAGGGAAGAAGTTGTGTCCACTTCCCCAAGAAACACGTTGTTGTTGTGGTTGATTGTGTCGATTGCTTTGAGTTCATGTGTTGTTAAGAACCCATGTCCCATTTTTATATTTGCACCTATCCTCAGTATGGCCTTTTTTGTCACAAAACATGCAATGAAACTTTAGAGTTCAACAATTTTCAATTGTATGACATGCTTTATTACAGTAATCACAATACTTATCTTTGGAATTATTTGAGAAGTTGTTTGTTCGGCCATGTACTGCAACAACAATCGAAAAGTTTTCGGTTGATTCTGATGTCATTTGTCGCTGCATTTCTTCTAGAATGACAAGAGAATAGGCTTGCCGTACATTAGGCAGTGGCAACATCATGAGGATATTGGTGCGAACGATGTTGTAGGTGTCATTGAGGCCTATAAGAAATTGCATCAATCGATCTTCTTCTCTTAGATCATAATGCACTTTCATCTTATTACAAGTCGGAAGCGATCGATATGTTTCCAATTCATCTCAAAGACCTTTGATCTTTGTGAAGTATGATGAAACTGCCATTGAATCTTGTGACAGAGACGGTAAAGATTCCTGAATTTGATAGATTACCGGTGCATTCTTCTGTGAAAACTGATCTTTGAAAATCTCCCAAACTTTTGAGTGGTCTTTGCATGAACAACCCCTTTGGTGAGATCAGGTTCGACTGAGTGAGTTAGCCACGATAAAATCATGTTGTTGCATTGATTCCGTAGAGTGAACTTTGCTGGTTGTTAGGCTTTTGAAGGCGGTTGAATTAATCCATTGATGAATCCAATTTTGTTCTTGGCCGTGAGAGCGTGAATCATAGCTTTACTCCATGACGGATAATTGGCTCTATTCAATTTTGTTGGAATGAGCATATGCCCAGGTTGGTCTAAATGATGAACAAAAAATGGGTTTGATAGATCCATACTAGGATTCTTGTTACTGGTGTTTAAGTGTTTGGAAAGGGATTTTTCTGATAATGTTTGGTTTTCGTTTGACATGGAGTTTGTAGGTATGGTGTGAACATAATGACGCACTAGAAATGTGCTCTGATACCATGAAAAGAATGGTAAGTGTAGAGAAAGAACAGAGGTGTGTGTGAAGAAAGAACATAGGAGTATGGTTAAGTTGTTTTCTACATATATTATCAAAGAATAATGTACAGAATATATAGCCTAATACAAGAATCAATCACTGCTCTTTCTATAGCTAAGAAACCGTGATCCATATATAGTGGGATCTGACCTATACTAACTTAGGAAAGTTAACTAAGGAAATCAATTACATATGTTACAACAATATTTCTTAATAGGGTATGCCGTCAGATTTTAAACATCCCTTAGTAAAAGGACCATAATTGCAGTGAAATTAAGAGTTGGGAGACTAAATTGCCGAAATTAAGAATTTGAGAACCAAAGTGACAGGAATTAAACAATTCAGGGACCAAATGAACATATTACTAAAAAAAATATATATCAAAAAATAGTGAATTGATAAAAAATGAATGAATTGATAAAATGGCTTATCAATTTTTTTTTATTTATAAAATGACTTTTTAAAAATTTCAGGAAAGTTGGTCGTTTCTGTGTTAAAATAAGAGAATATTATTTTGCTAATTTTAACTTTTGAGGTTATCATTTTGGTAAATTTCCCTCAAAAAGACTCTCTCACATTGTACATATACTAAAATGATTGACTGATTCACTGTTCATTACACAGTAAAATTACGCTTTTACCCCTCCAGGTCAGCTTTGTCTCCTCGACTCCACAGTAAAACGATGGTTTTACCCCCTTCTCAGTGTTTTGACGGTTTTGCCCTCCTGATTGTCTCTACCAGTAGCATTGTCCACAGTGATTGTTGATGCCAAAAACGGTTCCGGCAACAACACCCAATGTAGTCGGGCAGTCGGGTCAGGACCGGCCAATCGCTCCGCCGTCGATCACCTGCAAAAGGGGAATGATGGGGACACCGGTGTGGTGTCTGCCGCGGGCACTCCGATGCTTAAGTCAGTTGGAGAACTAGTGAGCGAAAGGAGAGACAGAGCTTTTGGCAAAATGAAAGTGATCATACCTGAAATCAGGGGTTTCTTTCCTATTTATAGGTATTTTGCTGGATCAGGTGCCCGGTCCGACCCGGCTAGGGCGGCCGTTGTGGACCTCTAGGGCCTAGGCACCTCATAGGTTAGCATGGATGGGGATGCTGATCAACTGAGGCTACCTACTCCTGACACGGCACTATGTGGTGGATGAATGTCCCATCGCTGCAGATGTCAGAATGGGCAGGGCAGATGACGCGACTGGTGTCAGTGGTAGGTAGGGCGGCGCAGGCAGTTGTAAAATGATGACGTTCTGCGCTTGGGAAGGTTTCCCTTGGGGTGCGACCGGGAGTAGGACGGTTGATGTCCTGGTCGGACTTACCAGCTTCTAGGGAAAGGGCCGAATACGAGCCGCAGTGGAGGGAGAGAATTCCGAGAACCATTGGTGTGGTCGGCTGGTCGGGAGATCCCCGTAGGCGGCTTGTCCCACCTTCTCGGCAGGAGTAGCCGCCCTTCCCGGCGGTGTCCGTAAGGCGGGACTGATTTGGCCCCCCCTTTTTTTTCCCCCCCTTTTTTTTCTGGATTTTTGGTTTTTCAAACTTGATTTTTTGATTCCTTATTCATCCCTTTCTCGCCCCCCTCCCCCTGATTTTTTTCATTTTTTCAGTTTGTCGATCTACTGTCGATGAGTTTTTTCTTTTTTCTTTTTTAATTTATGTCCGAGTATGAATAATTTTTGTTAAACTCTAGGTTTTGATTTTGGGCTTTTTTTGGGTATTTTTGAGTTAGGTTGTGTAATATTTTTTTCCTCCTCTATTGTTCATTCGTTTTTGTTTAAAACTTTAACATTTTTATTTTTATTGTGTTGTTGGAATTTTTTTGCTCCTCTTTGCTGTTGTTATTTGTGATCTGATTTTTTTTTTGGGTTTTTTTGACTTTTTTCCCTTCTACGGTGTATGTATGTAGGAAAAAAAAAATGAAACTTTTTGGTTTTGTTTTGTTTGTTTCAGTTTTTTGACTATTATGCCAGTTTCTTTCTTCTTTCATTGTTTGGATTTATGTTTTTGGAATTCTAGGTTTTCATAATTTTTTTCTTGTTTTTGTCTTTCATCCATTTTGTTCATTGTTTCTGTCAACTGTTGATTGTTCTTTTTTTCTCATCCGAATGCTAAATTTTTTTCTTCTTAATTTTGATTCTCGGTTTTCTTTTTTTATTACTCTTTTAGGTTTTGTATAATTATGTTATTTTTTTATTGTTGTTCGATTTTTCTTTTACAAGTTTAAGTTTTGATTTTTATTATTTTCTTCCACCAGTTTTTACTATACAATTAAATGCGAGTGAAATAAAAAATTTAGGTATGTTTTTCATTTTTTTGTATTTGTTTTAGTAATTTTTTGTCTATTTTTTTTTCATATATTACTTGATTTTGAGTTTTTTATTTCTGTTTTTTTTTTCTGTAGATTGTACCGACAAAGCTATGGACATGGCTAATTGGGAATACGAATCAAGACATTGAAGATTTTGTTTCTGTAATGTTTGTATTTGTTTCTTTTTTTGGTTTTTCCCCTCGGCTAATAGTCTCTTGATTTTGCCTACAAATTTTTTTACCGTTTCTGATTTTCTCTCATATTTGATGTTTCAATTTTATGATTTAATTAGGATTGAATGGATTGTTAGATTTTCTGATTACTCAACTTTCTAGATTATTCATGTAGTTTCTGTCCTTTGATGTTATCTTCTGTTTTTGCTGATCTGTCATGGGCATTTAATGCTTCTACATCATTTTGTTTTGTTGGAATATTGCTATTTATTTTACCTCTGTTATTTACAGGCTGATAATTATTTTGACTGAGATTTTTATATCTTTAAATCTGTCATTAATATTTTTAAATTTCGTTATTTTTGTGATTTATTGTAAGTTAATGTATTTTTGTCTTTATATCTATAGAAAATTTATTATTTCTCTTTTTGACCGACCTTTTTTATGAAACTTTTTGGAAATAAATTTTTTAACATATTTCCACTTATAAAAACTTTTTTCCTCATTTATTACCTTATTCCCATATGTTACCATTACTGTCTCTGTAATAGCTTCTTAATTGCTCTCCTCTGAAACTTCCTTAATTATTACCCGTTCTGCTCTTTCCTGAAAATTAATCATCTTCACATCTTTATTTTGTGCAAAACTACTATTTTTAATCAGGTACTATCCATATTCATGTCTCTTAATTAGAATTTATTCTTCCTTTATTATATTGTAATTATCTGTTTTATAATTATTGTTATTACTATTATAATGATACTATAGAAGGAATAGTTTTATTATTGTGTTTAGTTTTTTTCTCCTCCGTTTCTTTCTCTCTCCTCCTCCCCCCTCTCTGACTAAAATATTTATCTTATTTTTTAAATATTTTTTTATTATTATTCTTATTATAAGTTAGATGATTATATTATATGATTTACCAATTTTCTTTAACTGCTGTGAATATTACTGTTTTTGTTATGAATGTTTGGTTTTTTTTTTTCCGTCCCTTTTCTGTCTTTCTTTTCTTTTCTTGATATTTTAAATGTTTTTTTACAAGATTTTTCGGCCAAAAATTGTAATATGCTATGATGATCTCCATTTATGTATATTATAATCCATATATCAAATATATTACTTAATTTGGTATATGTTACTGAATTTAATATTATTCAAAGTCTATATTGAATAAATATTATATGTTATTTGATTGTCTTTATTATTGCTGTGAATATTTGAGAATTATAATCTCTATGTTCTTCTGATAATAAAATCATATTGAATATATTACTGTTTAATTTATTTTCTTTACTTTTTAGTATTTTCTTATTTTTCCCATCTTTGCAGTTTTGTATTCTTACTATTTTCTGTCTCCTCTTATTTTTTCTATTTCTGTTTTCCAAAGTTCAATTTTTGATCCTCTTTTCTGTCTTTATTGGTTATTCCATCTTTTTACTGTTCTTAATACTTAGTCTTTTCTTACTATTTTTTCCTTTATGTTATTTCCCCTTTCCTCTTATTAATTTTTTCCATAGTATACAAATTCCTAAATATCTCACCTAGTAGCTACTGAAGATGAGGTTGAATAACATTTTAGTTATTATTCGTAAATAATCCTATGATATAAGAGATCTGAACTTAGTGTAATAAATTTTAATTTTGTTATATTTTTCCAAAAAACAGTATCTATAAACTTTTTGAATATTTTCCATGATATGAATATATTGAATTATTTATTTACATTAGTGTCTATATATTGATTATGCATACTGTATGTTCATTTATTCTTTCCATTATCTTGCCATCTTATTATTATTTTTGTTCATTATTTTCTTTACTAATTTCACATAAGTTTTTCCCATCATTTTTATTGGCCGAGGGGGCTTTTTTTTTTTTTTTTTTTGTTTCAGATTGTTGAATATTTAGATTTATTAAGAGAATTTATGTATATAAATGTCTTTATAGTTACAAATATTTGTAATTTTTAATGTATAGTTTTTTGTTATATTTTGTAATTTCTGTAATTTTTATTGTATGGTTTACTTTTTTATACTATGTTATGTTGTAGTAGGACAACAAATTTTTACCTTATGAAGATTTATCAAATTTGTTAGATAGTTTTGACAAACTGTTTAGATTCACAATTTCATAGTTATATAAAAAGCTAAAATTGTTTCAAAATATTTATAACAGCAAAAAAAATAAAAAGTATATAAAAAAGTTAGACTTCTCTGTCTATGAATAACTTACCATTGAAGTGTAAAATAAAATTATCAAATTTTATTTATGCAATATTTTAAATCATAAACAAAAATGATAAAATGTTGAGAAAAAATAATAACCGAAAACAAAACTAAATTAATTCAATTAACTTATAGTTGTAATAAAAATAAACCAATTTACAAAACTACCAAAATACTCCGTCCAAATAAATTTAAGCAAGACAAAATATCAATAAATATAATAAATGATTCTATTAATACAATTAAGTCATGATACAAAAAATAAATACAACCTAAAATGTGAAAATTAAAAAATAATTGGTTAAAATTTGTAAATATAAAAATTTTATAAATTTACAACAAAAATAAGGAACAAAATTTTATATTATAAAATAGAAAAATAAATTTTATTCAATTATTTAAATTTCTAAAAAATAAATTTGTATACATAAAATAATATATGATAGTTTATATAAATTTGAAAGTATAAAAGTTGTATAAAATTATAATTAGTTAAAAGAAATATAAATTTATATTTCTAAGTAAATTATTATGTATGTCGTGGAATAAAATTAGTCTTTAAATTTAATAACATTTAAATTAAATTTAGTTTTTCCATAATTTTATCGATTTAAATGATAGAAAATTTTCATATTTTTTATTTTTAATATTTTTAGTTTTATTTATTATTAATAGTTTTTTTATAAGAATATATTATTTTAATTTGCTAGACTGTAAAAATATTTTATAGTTAATATTTTATTTTAATAATTTGCATTATAATTTTTTAATTATCTAACCTAATTTAAAAAAAAAAAACAAATTGTCTAATTTGAAAAAATTTTGTACCATACATTTGTATCTATAATTTTTTTCCTTCTAACAATATTTTATATTATTGTCTTTTTATTTTGTAAAAATAAAAAATCACAGAAGATGGAAAAATTTATTGACTAGGATGCTGATTATTTAAGAGAATTAAAATGCCAAAAGACTCTAAATTATATCAATAATAATGAAGCATGTACATCAAAAAATGTATATTCTTCAAACAATCAATTTGAAGAATCAAATATAAAAACAACAAATGAAGAAACAGTAAATCTATTTTGTAAAAATTATAATTCATCGACATTTGAAAAAAATAATTTCTTTATCCTAAATTTTTTTATTTTTATAAATTTAAATGTAAATATTATAATATTATAATAATTAATACTAAAAAAATAATAATTATATTATTTATCTTAATTAACTATTTTTATTATATAATATTTAATTATTTCTTTTTATTTTTTCCCTATATTTCCGAACATAACACGGTATTAAACTCGTTTGTCCTAAAGTGTCTCGCGACCTCTCTCTCACTCCCACTCAAGGCGCCGCGCAGTCACCAGCACGCTGTCCAGCTCCATCTCTGGCTCCTTCTCGCGCTGCCGCTCCTACTCGGGCTCCGACTCTCGCTCCAGCTACAGCTTGCGTTCGCGCTCGCGCTCTCACTCTCTCGCTCGCTCGCAATCTCGCTCCAGCTCCTCCTCCTCCAGCTCCTCTCCGTCTGGCAGCGCCAGCTCTCGGAGCCGAAGCCCCACTCCGTCTAGGAAGAGGTTTCTTCTTCTTCCTCTTTTCACGCTTTTCTCTTCCGTTTTAGGGTTTCGACACGAGTTCTTTTTCCGATTTTCTTTGTTTAATTTCTTTTAGGTTTAATTTGATTTCGGTTGATTTCTTGAATTGTTCTGTACTTTTTTTTTTTTTAATGTCTGTGTTGTTTTCTCCCATAAATGGGGAATTTTCAATCAGGACATATCTCAATTTCGCCGTTTTGCATATTGAATTTTCATTCAATTTTTGTCTCTCTCTCTCTCAACTCAGCTCAGAAACTGCAGTCCAAAGGATCACCTAACTTGTCTCCATGCCCTTTTATTTATAGTATAATCGAAATCGTCGTTGCTTTGCTTTTTCAAATTCATCACATCACAAGTTATATATATATATATATATAGAGAGAGAGAGAGAGAGAGAGAGAGAGAGAGATAGAGAGAGAGAGAGGCACAGGAGCCTCTTTGACTCAGTTCTGCGATTCCTGAAAAGTTGAAAGCTCACTTCCTCCAGGTAAACCCCTTCTCTTCTCTCTCTTTTGATTCATTCCCAAACTATTCGAGTATCCTCTGAATTCTCTCCTTTTTTTTTTTTTTTTTCCTTCAAATCTTCAACTTTCAACTTTAAAATCTCTCTCTCTCTCTCCGGCCTCCGCAGCTACCGCCGCCTTCCGCCTTCCGTGGCCGTAGTTTTTTTTTTATTTGACGATAGTTCCTAGGTTGTTTTTTTTTTTTTTTTTTTTTTTTTTTTGAATTTGATGTTTCTAGGTGCCGGAAAACTCCATTTCCTACCAAGAAAAATGAATTTGGGAAAAGAAAATTGTGGAAATCATGTGTTTCTTGTTAGCAATCATTCCAAAGTATCCGAATGTCCTCAAAATTCTCATATTTTTGAAAGTTTCATCTTTCGACTTTAAACTTTATCAATATATATATATATTGGGTTTTATTGGGTTTCCCTTTATTTTCTAAATACTTATCGATGTTGTAGAGTGACTCTTATTTTGAAATTCAGGGTATAAAAGTCTTGGATCGAGGGAAGATTTTGCTGCCAGCTCAAGTTTAATGTAAAACCTCTTTGAAAATTAGGGCCATTTGAATACTTTCTGCGCTAATTTTACTCTTTTTTCTTAATTTGGATTGGGTAGTTGAGAAAATATGGTTGGGATTGGGAATTCCATTGCCATGGCTCAGTTTTCGACATGCCCAACAGTTTTGTTTTCGTCGTCCTCTTCCCTCACCTGCAATCCTTCAAATTCCTTGCCTTCTCTTCCTCCACCACCTAGATCACGAACAAAAATCACTCGGATCACCACTGCTGCGTCCTCCAGCGATGTTGGTGGGCGTGGCCAACCGCCTGTCTCGGAGAAGAAGAATCCGCTCGTGGTGGTTCTGGATGTTCCTCGGACTATTTGGAAGCGGACGTTGCGACCGTTGAGTGATTTTGGTTTCGGCCATAGGAGCATTTGGGAAGGTGGGGTGGGGTTGTTTTTAGTTTCGGGTGCAGTTATCCTTGCTCTTAGTTTGGCTTGGTTGAGGGGTTTCCAATTGCGGCATAGATTCAGGAAGTACTTGGCTGTGTTTGAATTTTCTCAAGCCTGCGGTATCGCAACCGGAACGCCTGTTAGGATTAGAGGGGTCACTGTTGGCAATGTGGTTCGTGTAAATCCTTCCTTGAAGAATATTGAAGCAGTTGTTGAGGTGTCTTTCATGCTCTCTTCTGTTTTTAGTTGAAGCCTGACATTATTACCATTATTTCCTTTGCTTGATTTTGGTAGTGGGCGAAGATGTATAACTTTTCTTTGCAGGTTGAAGATGATAAAATAGTCATACCTCGGAATTCACTGATTGAGGTGAACCAGTCAGGTCTTCTTATGGAAACAATTATCGACATTACACCTCGAGATCCTATTCCAAACGCTTCGGTTGGGCCTCTTGACCCGGAATGTGTCAAAGAAGGTTTAATTGTGTGTGATAGGCAAAAGGTGAAGGGATCTCAAGGAGTAAGCTTGGATGCATTGGTAGGGATATTTACCCGCCTTGGACGTGATGTAGAGGAAATTGGTATTGCCAACACTTATTCACTGGCTCAACGAGTTGCATCTATTATCGAAGAGGCAAAGCCTCTGCTCACAAAGGTGTGATGAGCCCTTCCGATGTTGTTTTGCTTAATTGATACAATTTTTGGTGTGGGATGTGAGGTTGTTGGTTATGTTTGTTTATATGCTTCAATGAATTGGAGAAGCTTTTCACCCATGCTGAAAGATACATTAGTTTGTTTCAGCATAACCATTACAGGCAAACTGTTGCTTGTTAATTGGAAAGAAGAAAAATTAATTCTTTAGGATCTTTTTTGTTAGCTGCCTATATTGTTCACTGATATGTGTTGCTGACATTCAAAATGTTGTAGAATTTGTTGAGATGCTTTTTCTATTTGTTGAGGATCTCCACAAGGAAAACTAGAATCTTCAATCATGGCAATTTATTGAAATCATTTAGCCTTTTTGGATTGATTTCTGTTTATTTTATTAAATTTGACATGAAGGTCAAATAAGCGTGGAGTAGTCTGTTCTATTGCTACACATGTTTAGGTTGGAATAGAATTGAAAAAATGATGATTATAGTTCTAATTACATTTAAATGTGCAATTAATATCATTGTTACTTCAGCAACAAGCAGACATTTCTGCAAATCCTATGTAGCAACATTTACTTCCCAAGTCAAGAAAACTCTGAAAACTTCACAAATTTAATTTTGGATTATTTCTTCAAGAAATTTGGGTATACTACTCTACTATTATTGCAATTTTATTTTATTTTGTTTTAGTTGTCAATATGCTAGAGTACTTCATGTGCTTTCTGTTTTTCAAAATGTACTATAACTTAAAAGTTGTTGTATCTGAAATTGTGTAAATGCATGCTTGACTGCTAGAGATAGAGGAGGGAGGTGGAAGAGCACGGTAGAAAGAGGATATTAATAGAAATGATTCATTGTTGTATTTTTCTTTTCTTTTGTTGTTTAAAGAAGAAGTAAAAAGTTCTAATTGAGGTGAAAATTTACTATTTATTGTGAAAACAATAAGAGAAAATTGGTCAAAGAGACTCCTTTCAGGAGTATCCCTTTTACTATGTGTGCACTTTCTCATGTACATATATTTGGCATTTGATGTAGTGATGTCTCAGATCCAAGCCATGGCTGAAGATGTTCAACCTTTGCTAGCTGAGGTCCGTGATAGCGGTCTGCTTAAAGAAGTTGACAATTTGACCAAAAGCCTTACCGAAGCCTCTGAGGATTTGAGGTGAACTATCCCTATCTAAGCTTACATCACTTTCTTAATTGTTTTTATTGACAATTTGTTATGCTTATCCTTTTAGAAATATTGCTATTTGCTGTGATGTGAGGTGGTGCACGTTTGTTTTAGAAGCTTTTATTGTTTTCATGATATTTATGCTGATATTGGATTCCTTTAGTGTTCTATTATTTTATTTTGTGTTGTTCATTTCTATGTGATAGAATGTGATATTTCGTCGCTGTAATGCCAGAAGTTCTCGTGTCTTTCACCCTTGTTTCTTCTAAGTAGCTCAAGTTGCATCAATATTCTTTGTGTTAATTTTCTATTAAAAGTTAAAGAATCGTTTGTAGCATTGCATGGACTAAGGTGTTCAAAGACTGGATTGCAATGTTTTTCTGATGACTGTTGAGTTACTTGTGATTTCTTGATGAAAAATTGATAGCCATAAAAATATCGTCAAAAGCCTTTTTTTTTTTTTTTTTTTTTTTTTTTTTTTTTTTTTTTTTTGGGATTGTGTTTCCAATTTCATTGTTAAACAGTTTGTAAAGAGTTTCATAGGATCCCATTTGGGTTTAGTGAAACCTGAATATGATATATTCTTTTAAATTAAAAGGTACAATGCTTAGGATCCAATAATCAAGAGAACTCAATGTTTAAGATCCAATAATCAAGAGAACTCAATACAATCAGGAATAACGGTAACTCTTTTAACAACGATCTGATTCAATACGTTTCACACATACATGACCACTACCATCAACCAAGATGAATTCATTTTCAGATGTTAAAATAATTTCTGATCTTGGGCCTAATGACTAGTTTGCCTGTTTGATGCTTAGTATTAGTTTCATGCTTTTGATTGTTTAACGTATTGTTCTGTGCAGAAGAGTGCATTCGTCCATTATGACTCCTGAGAATACAGAACTGATTCAGAAGTCCATATACACTTTAATTTTCACATTAAAGAACATCGAGGTAAGACGTAGTTACAATTTCTCTGACCTTTTTCTGAAGAAGTTAATTAATTCAGCTCAGTATGTTAAAGTGGAATGTTCTATTAAGATTTTCATTGTCCATCATTACATCTTTGCAGAATATAAGCTCCGATATCCTTGGATTCACCGGAGATGAGCTACAAGAAATAATTTGAAATTACTTATCAAGTCCCTCAGCAGGTTATTATGAAGTTCATCGAGAGAAAAAACTAATCTTTATAACTTGAGACCACATCACTGGTCACATAAATGGTTTCCAGGTTCCATAATTATAAAGAGATTAAGTGAAGTTTCGCACTTTGTCTCTTTTATGTTTTTATTTTGGAAAGAATTGTGGCTTCTTGCTGTTCAATTCAAGGCCTGTCGTTTTAGTTGCTATTACATAGAAAAGCTTTTGATTTTAGAGCTTCAATTTTCATTCATTTTAGAATTCTCTTGATTTTTTTTTTTTTGGCAATCCATTTTAGGTACATGGTTGCTTATATCCTTATTTCTTTTGGTTAATGATAAGAACTAAACCAGTTTCTTGAGAAAGTGATAGAAAATTGGCCTAAGAAAACCGTGGAAAGAGAACAATCGGATCTTTAATACGGAAACGAATCAAGCCCTCAGGCTAATACAATCTAGTGGAAATTCCGGACAAAACCAATCTCCCCTCCTTGGAATAGTTCCAATACTTTCCCCAGATTTCTCACTTAATTCTTGCCTAAATCCCTACAATACTTCTCTATCCCTTTATAATCTCTCTCTGTTAACTCTCTTTAACTAACCAACCAACTAATCAAGCCGACTAACCACTAACCACTAACCACTTTACTAATCAGCTCACCCTGTTACAAAGTCTCACCAATTAACTAATTTCCAAACCACCTAACTTGCCACCTCAGCACTAGCAATATCACCCACCTGTTGCATCCTTAAGCCACCATTTTGAAGTTGAAATTTCAGTTTCTGACTGATTATTTGAGAGCTCTATTTGTTTGCTTAAGGTTTCAGTTTTTCTATAGAAAGTAGTTGAACTCTTTTTCCCTCTTACATTTCTCATTGCCCTTTTTGTTTGGGATTATCCATGTTTAATTATCGGTTCTTGCCGTCGGTGTTGTTTTCAATTTCGGATTCTTGATTGTAATCTCTTTTTCCTTGGTAATAAAAGTGAGTGGAGAGTTGAGTGTGGGATGAGTTTCAATCTAATTGGGATGCTCTAGCAATCTCTAATGCTATTATTCTCTCGCCATTCACGTTTAATATATATTTA
>CM046368.1:21549269-21659446 GCA_025413025.1 Ficus hispida | reverse complement strand
TTTCTTTCTTTTCTTGATATTTTAAATGTTTTTTACAAGATTTTTCGGCCAAAAATTGTAATATGCTATGATGATCTCCATTTATGTATATTATAATCCATATATCAAATATATTACTTAATTGGTATATGTTACTGAATTTAATATTATTCAAAGTCTATATTGAATAAATATTATATGTTATTTGATTGTCTTATTATTCTGTGAATATTTGAGAATTATAATCTTATGTTCTTCTGATAATAAAATCATATTGAATATATTACTGTTTAATTTATTTTCTTACTTTTTAGTATTTTCTTATTTTTCCCATCTTTGCAGTTTTGTATTCTTACTATTTCTGTCTCCTCTTATTTTTTCTATTTCTGTTTTCCAAAGTTCAATTTTTGATCCTCTTTCTGTCTTTATTGGTTATTCCATCTTTTTACTGTTCTTAATACTTAGTCTTTTCTTACTATTTTTTCCTTTATGTTATTTCCCTTTCCTCTTATTAATTTTTTCCATAGTATACAAATTCTAAATATCTCACCTAGTAGCTACTGAAGATGAGGTTGAATAACATTTTAGTTATTATTCATAAATAATCCTATGATATAAGAGATCTGAACTTAGTGTAATAAATTTTAATTTTGTTATATTTTCCAAAAAACAGTATCTATAAACTTTTTGAATATTTTCCATGATATGAATATATTGAATTATTTATTTACATTAGTGTCTATATATTGATTATGCATACTGTATGTTCATTTATTCTTTCCATTATCTTGCCATCTATTATTATTTTGTTCATTATTTTCTTTACTAATTTCACATAAGTTTTTCCCATCATTTTTATTGGCCGAGGGGGCTTTTTTTTTTTTTTTTTTTTGTTTCAGATTGTTGAATATTTAGATTTATTAAGAGAATTTATGTATATAAATGTCTTTATAGTTACAAATATTTGTAATTTTTAATGTATAGTTTTTTTTTATATTTTGTAATTTCTGTAATTTTTATTGTATGGTTTACTTTTTTATACTATGTTATGTTGTAGTAGGACAACAAATTTTTACCTTATGAAGATTTATCAAATTTGTTAGATAGTTTTGACAAACTGTTTAGATTCACAATTTCATAGTTATATAAAAAGCTAAAATTGTTTCAAAATATTTATAACAGCAAAAAAAATAAAAAGTATATAAAAAAGTTAGACTTCTCTGTCTATGAATAACTTACCATTGAAGTGTAAAATAAAATTATCAAATTTTATTTATGCAATATTTTAAATCATAAACAAAAATGATAAATGTTGAGAAAAAATAATAACCGAAAACAAAACTAAATTAATTCAATTAACTTATAGTTGTAATAAAAATAAACCAATTTACAAAACTACCAAAATACTCCGTCCAAATAAATTTAAGCAAGACAAAATATCAATAAATATAATAAATGATTCTATTAATACAATTAAGTCATGATATAAAAAATAAATACAACCTAAAATGTGAAAATTAAAAAATAATTGGTTAAAATTTGTAAATATAAAAATTTTATAAATTTACAACAAAAATAAGGAACAAAATTTTATATTATAAAATAGAAAAATAAATTTTATTCAATTATTTAAATTTCTAAAAAATAAATTTGTATACATAAAATAATATATGATAGTTTATATAAATTTGAAAGTATAAAAGTTGTATAAAATTATAATTAGTTAAAAGAAATATAAATTTATATTTCTAAGTAAATTATTATGTATGTCGTGGAATAAAATTAGTCTTTAAATTTAATAACATTTAAATTAAATTTAGTTTTTCCATAATTTTATCGATTTAAATGATAGAAAATTTTCATATTTTTATTTTTAATATTTTTAGTTTTATTTATTATTAATAGTTTTTTTATAAGAATATATTATTTTAATTTGCTAGACTGTAAAAATATTTTATAGTTAATATTTTATTTTAATAATTTGCATTATAATTTTTAATTATCTAACCTAATTTAAAAAAAAAAAACAAATTGTCTAATTTGAAAAATTTTTTTGGCCATACATTTGTATCTATAATTTTTTTCCTTCTAACAATATTTTATATTATTGTCTTTTTATTTTGTAAAAATAAAAAATCACAGAAGATGGAAAAATTTATTGACTAGGATGCTGATTATTTAAGAGAATTAAAATGCCAAAAGACTCTAAATTATATCAATAATAATGAAGCATGTACATCAAAAAATGTATATTCTTCAAACAATCAATTTGAAGAATCAAATATAAAAACAACAAATGAAGAAACAGTAAATCTATTTTGTAAAAATTATAATTCATCGACATTTGAAAAAATAATTTCTTTATCCTAAATTTTTTATTTTTATAAATTTAAATGTAAATATTATAATATTATAATAATTAATACTAAAAAAATAATAATTATATTATTTATCTTAATTAACTATTTTTTATATAATATTTAATTATTTCTTTTTATTTTTTCCCTATATTTCCGAACATAACACGGTATTAAACTCGTTTGTCCTAAAGTGTCTCGCGACCTCTCTCTCACTCCCACTCAAGGCGCCGCGCAGTCACCAGCACGCTGTCCAGCTCCATCTCTGGCTCCTTCTCGCGCTGCCGCTCCTACTCGGGCTCCAACTCTCGCTCCAGCTACAGCTTGCGCTCGCGCTCGCGCTCTCACTCTCTCGCTCGCTCGCAATCTCGCTCCAGCTCCTCCTCCTCCAGCTCCTCTCCGTCTGGCAGCGCCAGCTCTCGGAGCCGAAGCCCCACTCCGTCTAGGAAGAGGTTTCTTCTTCTTCCTCTTTTCACGCTTTTCTCTTCCGTTTTAGGGTTTCGACACGAGTTCTTTTTCCGATTTTCTTTGTTTAATTTCTTTTAGGTTTAATTTGATTTCGGTTGATTTCTTGAATTGTTCTGTACTTTTTTTTTTTTTTAATGTCTGTGTTGTTTTCTCCCATAAATGGGGAATTTTCAATCAGGACATATCTCAATTTCGCCGTTTTGCATATTGAATTTTCATTCAATTTTTGTCTCTCTCTCTCTCAACTCAGCTCAGAAACTGCAGTCCAAAGGATCACCTAACTTGTCTCCATGCCCTTTTATTTATAGTATAATCGAAATCGTCGTTGCTTTGCTTTTTCAAATTCATCACATCACAAGTTATATATATATATATATATAAGAGAGAGAGAGAGAGAGAGAGAGATAGAGAGAGAGAGAGGCACAGGAGCCTCTTTGACTCAGTTCTGCGATTCCTGAAAAGTTGAAAGCTCACTTCCTCCAGGTAAACCCTTCTCTTCTCTCTCTTTTGATTCATTCCCAAACTATTCGAGTATCCTCTGAATTCTCTCCTTTTTTTTTTTTTTTTTCCTTCAAATCTTCAACTTTCAACTTTAAAATCTCTCTCTCTCTCTCCGGCCTCCGCAGCTACCGCCGCCTTCCGCCTTCCGTGGCCGTAGTTTTTTTTTTATTTGACGTTAGTTCCTAGGTTGTTTTTTTTTTTTTTTTTTTTTTTTTTGAATTTGATGTTTCTAGGTGCCGGAAAACTCCATTTCCTACCAAGAAAAATGAATTTGGGAAAAGAAAATTGTGGAAATCATGTGTTTCTTGTTAGCAATCATTCCAAAGTATCCGAATGTCCTCAAAATTCTCATATTTTTGAAAGTTTCATCTTTCGACTTTAAACTTTATCAATATATATATATATTGGGTTTTATTGGGTTTCCCTTTATTTTCTAAATACTTATCGATGTTGTAGAGTGACTCTTATTTTGAAATTCAGGGTATAAAAGTCTTGGATCGAGGGAAGATTTTGCTGCCAGCTCAAGTTTAATGTAAAACCTCTTTGAAAATTAGGGCCATTTGAATACTTTCTGCGCTAATTTTACTCTTTTTTCTTAATTTGGATTGGGTAGTTGAGAAAATATGGTTGGGATTGGGAATTCCATTGCCATGGCTCAGTTTTCGACATGCCCAACAGTTTTGTTTTCGTCGTCCTCTTCCCTCACCTGCAATCCTTCAAATTCCTTGCCTCCTCTTCCTCCACCACCTAGATCACGAACAAAAATCACTCGGATCACCACTGCTGCGTCCTCCAGCGATGTTGGTGGGCGTGGCCAACCGCCTGTCTCGGAGAAGAAGAATCCGCTCGTGGTGGTTCTGGATGTTCCTCGGACTATTTGGAAGCGGACGTTGCGACCGTTGAGTGATTTTGGTTTCGGCCATAGGAGCATTTGGGAAGGTGGGGTGGGGTTGTTTTTAGTTTCGGGTGCAGTTATCCTTGCTCTTAGTTTGGCTTGGTTGAGGGGTTTCCAATTGCGGCATAGATTCAGGAAGTACTTGGCTGTGTTTGAATTTTCTCAAGCCTGCGGTATCGCAACCGGAACGCCTGTTAGGATTAGAGGGGTCACTGTTGGCAATGTGGTTCGTGTAAATCCTTCCTTGAAGAATATTGAAGCAGTTGTTGAGGTGTCTTTCATGCTCTCTTCTGTTTTTAGTTGAAGCCTGACATTATTACCATTATTTCCTTTGCTTGATTTTGGTAGTGGGCGAAGATGTATAACTTTTCTTTGCAGGTTGAAGATGATAAAATAGTCATACCTCGGAATTCACTGATTGAGGTGAACCAGTCAGGTCTTCTTATGGAAACAATTATTGACATTACACCTCGAGATCCTATTCCAAACGCTTCGGTTGGGCCTCTTGACCCGGAATGTGTCAAAGAAGGTTTAATTGTGTGTGATAGGCAAAAGGTGAAGGGATCTCAAGGAGTAAGCTTGGATGCATTGGTAGGGATATTTACCCGCCTTGGACGTGATGTAGAGGAAATTGGTATTGCCAACACTTATTCACTGGCTCAACGAGTTGCATCTATTATCGAAGAGGCAAAGCCTCTGCTCACAAAGGTGTGATGAGCCCTTCCGATGTTGTTTTGCTTAATTGATACAATTTTTGGTGTGGGATGTGAGGTTGTTGGTTATGTTTGTTTATATGCTTCAATGAATTGGAGAAGCTTTTCACCCATGCTGAAAGATACATTAGTTTGTTTCAGCATAACCATTACAGGCAAACTGTTGCTTGTTAATTGGAAAGAAGAAAAATTAATTCTTTAGGATCTTTTTTGTTAGCTGCCTATATTGTTCACTGATATGTGTTGCTGACATTCAAAATGTTGTAGAATTTGTTGAGATGCTTTTTCTATTTGTTGAGGATCTCCACAAGGAAAACTAGAATCTTCAATCATGGCAATTTATTGAAATCATTTAGCCTTTTTGGATTGATTTCTGTTTATTTTATTAAATTTGACATGAAGGTCAAATAAGCGTGGAGTAGTCTGTTCTATTGCTACACATGTTTAGGTTGGAATAGAATTGAAAAAATGATGATTATAGTTCTAATTACATTTAAATGTGCAATTAATATCATTGTTACTTCAGCAACAAGCAGACATTTCTGCAAATCCTATGTAGCAACATTTACTTCCCAAGTCAAGAAAACTCTGAAAACTTCACAAATTTAATTTTGGATTATTTCTTCAAGAAATTTGGGTATACTACTCTACTATTATTGCAATTTTATTTTATTTTGTTTTAGTTGTCAATATGCTAGAGTACTTCATGTGCTTTCTGTTTTTCAAAATGTACTATAACTTAAAAGTTGTTGTATCTGAAATTGTGTAAATGCATGCTTGACTGCTAGAGATAGAGGAGGGAGGTGGAAGAGCACGGTAGAAAGAGGATATTAATAGAAATGATTCATTGTTGTATTTTTCTTTTCTTTTGTTGTTTAAAGAAGAAGTAAAAAGTTCTAATTGAGGTGAAAATTTACTATTTATTGTGAAAACAATAAGAGAAAATTGGTCAAAGAGACTCCTTTCAGGAGTATCCCTTTTACTATGTGTGCACTTTCTCATGTACATATATTTGGCATTTGATGTAGTGATGTCTCAGATCCAAGCCATGGCTGAAGATGTTCAACCTTTGCTAGCTGAGGTCCGTGATAGCGGTCTGCTTAAAGAAGTTGACAATTTGACCAAAAGCCTTACCGAAGCCTCTGAGGATTTGAGGTGAACTATCCCTATCTAAGCTTACATCACTTTCTTAATTGTTTTTATTGACAATTTGTTATGCTTATCCTTTTAGAAATATTGCTATTTGCTGTGATGTGAGGTGGTGCACGTTTGTTTTAGAAGCTTTTATTGTTTTCATGATATTTATGCTGATATTGGATTCCTTTAGTGTTCTATTATTTTATTTTGTGTTGTTCATTTCTATGTGATAGAATGTGATATTTCGTCGCTGTAATGCCAGAAGTTCTCGTGTCTTTCACCCTTGTTTCTTCTAAGTAGCTCAAGTTGCATCAATATTCTTTGTGTTAATTTTCTATTAAAAGTTAAAGAATCGTTTGTAGCATTGCATGGACTAAGGTGTTCAAAGACTGGATTGCAATGTTTTTCTGATGACTGTTGAGTTACTTGTGATTTCTTGATGAAAAATTGATAGCCATAAAAATATCGTCAAAAGCTTTTTTTTTTTTTTTTTTTTTTTTTTTTTTTTTTTTTTTTTGGGATTGTGTTTCCAATTTCATTGTTAAACAGTTTGTAAAGAGTTTCATAGGATCCCATTTGGGTTTAGTGAAACCTGAATATGATATATTCTTTTAAATTAAAAGGTACAATGCTTAGGATCCAATAATCAAGAGAACTCAATGTTTAAGATCCAATAATCAAGAGAACTCAATACAATCAGGAATAACGGTAACTCTTTTAACAACGATCTGATTCAATACGTTTCACACATACATGACCACTACCATCAACCAAGATGAATTCATTTTCAGATGTTAAAATAATTTCTGATCTTGGGCCTAATGACTAGTTTGCCTGTTTGATGCTTAGTATTAGTTTCATGCTTTTGATTGTTTAACGTATTGTTCTGTGCAGAAGAGTGCATTCGTCCATTATGACTCCTGAGAATACAGAACTGATTCAGAAGTCCATATACACTTTAATTTTCACATTAAAGAACATCGAGGTAAGACGTAGTTACAATTTCTCTGACCTTTTTCTGAAGAAGTTAATTAATTCAGCTCAGTATGTTAAAGTGGAATGTTCTATTAAGATTTTCATTGTCCATCATTACATCTTTGCAGAATATAAGCTCCGATATCCTTGGATTCACCGGAGATGAGGCTACAAGAAATAATTTGAAATTACTTATCAAGTCCCTCAGCAGGTTATTATGAAGTTCATCGAGAGAAAAAACTAATCTTTATAACTTGAGACCACATCACTGGTCACATAAATGGTTTCCAGGTTCCATAATTATAAAGAGATTAAGTGAAGTTTCGCACTTTGTCTCTTTTATGTTTTTATTTTGGAAAGAATTGTGGCTTCTTGCTGTTCAATTCAAGGCCTGTCGTTTTAGTTGCTATTACATAGAAAAGCTTTTGATTTTAGAGCTTCAATTTTCATTCATTTTAGAATTCTCTTGATTTTTTTTTTTTTTTGGCAATCCATTTTAGGTACATGGTTGCTTATATCCTTATTTCTTTTGGTTAATGATAAGAACTAAACCAGTTTCTTGAGAAAGTGATAGAAAATTGGCCTAAGAAAACCGTGGAAAGAGAACAATCGGATCTTTAATACGGAAACGAATCAAGCCCTTAGGCTAATACAATCTAGTGGAAATTCCGGACAAAACCAATCTCCCCTCCTTGGAAGTAGTTCCAATACTTTCCCCAGATTTCTCACTTAATTCTTGCCTAAATCCCTACAATACTCTCTCTATCCCTTTATAATCTCTCTCTGTTAACTCTCTTTAACTAACCAACCAACTAATCAAGCCGACTAACCACTAACCACTAACCACTTTACTAATCAGCTCACCCTGTTACAAAGTCTCACCAATTAACTAATTTCCAAACCACCTAACTTGCCACCTCAGCACTAGCAATATCACCCACCTGTTGCATCCTTAAGCCACCATTTTGAAGTTGAAATTTCAGTTTCTGACTGATTATTTGAGAGCTCTATTTGTTTGCTTAAGGTTTCAGTTTTTCTATAGAAAGTAGTTGAACTCTTTTTCCCTCTTACATTTCTCATTGCCCTTTTTGTTTGGGATTATCCATGTTTAATTATCGGTTCTTGCCGTCGGTGTTGTTTTCAATTTCGGATTCTTGATTGTAATCTCTTTTTCCTTGGTAATAAAAGTGAGTGGAGAGTTGAGTGTGGGATGAGTTTCAATCTAATTGGGATGCTCTAGCAATCTCTAATGCTATTTATTCTCTCGCCATTCACGTTTAATATATATTTATATATATATATATAAAGTGTGGTATAACAAAAGCTTTATGATATTTGTGGTTCCTTGTCCTAATTACACGTTTTCTTATAAACTTATCGTGTCTTTGGAAACAATTAGGTGTTTGCCATTTTATCATCTTCTTTTAGTTGGCTGTCTGCAAGCTGCCTTGAGGTGTATCATTATATTTGTAGTCGGTTGAATGTGAAAGTATGTTTTCTATCTTCCTACAGGAAAGCTGCGATCTGATATGAAAAAAATCTCATGAGTAGAACAGTTTTTTGTCTATGATTATATTTGAATCATATAATCTATTACTAACATTTAAAAGGACGGATGCACTATCACATGATGGTCTAGTCATCGTAACGTGGTGGAGATCCAGTCAACGTCACTTTTTTTGTTTTTTTTCTTTATTCGAATATTTCCACGCTTGCACGTCAACTAGTACTGTGAGAAATATTGTGGTTACCGTTCTCCATCTAATAACATGGATTGATGTTGTGTGGCAAAGATGTTGAGCTGACTTGGCAAACATACCTCCGTGGGACTCTTCCTTGGACATGACTTGGATATTTAGCCAACTCAGCTGAGTTAATGCCTTTGTTTTTTGGTTTATGATTTAACAGCCTATTACAGTTTTAGTTTTGGAAAACAAAAGACATCAAAGAGCACGCGTGAGTTTTTTTATTTTGGACTCGAGTATATTCCTAAAATTCTACGCAAAAATTAGAAGCAAAGAGATGTTTTTGCTGTTTTCATTGAACAAATTCAATTGTACATTTTTTTCCCCGACAATGCTAACAAATGTATTTTTACCAATTTCATACTCGAATATTGTGACGAATATTTTTGGTCAATTGAACCTTAATTTTGAAAATTCCGTAGAAATAATCTATTAGCTAACGGAAGTTAATTAATGGAGGGAGATGCTTCATTATTTTTGCACAAATGCACTTGAAAATTTTCATTTGTTTACAAATTGAACCCACAACTTCTTAGTGCCGGCATTGGACTGTAAACATCGTCCAAGGAACGTCCAAGGTCTTTTTCTGTATGAACTATTACTAGATTGTCCCAAATATGTATTTTGAGATTTTAGTGAAGGCTTCTTTGAGCCGAGGTTGCAAAAGAAAATAATAGAGATCGAATGAAGAATAAATGAATTTAAATGAAAGTGACAATGAGTGGTTCAAATGCACTTTCTAGTTCTCTAGCCCTAACTTCTTGTGGAGGGCGGTAGCAGAGCCTAACATTTTGAGTAAGTAATTAAGGTTTTACGAAGAACGCCTTACCGTGCTCCTAACCAAGACCCCTGAGACCTTGTCATCAATGGAGTTGAATGTAAGTCTATTGACTCCATTGCTAGTCACTCAGCGGGAATTCCAGAATGTCCTTGGCAAGTTATCAATCCAAAGAGTTCACGGTTGATAGAAGAAAGCAAGCCCTCAATCTTACATAAATCTTCTTTCGTTACACCTCATTGATATGCGTCATTTGTCAATTTGATTGTATTGTTTCAGATTGTCAAATTTATAATCTTAAATACCATTATTAGAAGTTTAGGATCCAATGACAAAACTGTTTAGAACGAAATGGTGTAGTTGTTGAAATGATTAGACAAAACGTCCTTTCTTTTTTTTTTTTTTTTTTTTTTCCAAATGAAACAATGGTGCAATATGTAATATATGTATGTGTGTACACACACACACTATCAGAAATCCTCAATTTGAAAGCACAGGGATGAGCTCACAGTGGAACTTCCTTTCTATGTTAGATGATCCCGCAAGTACTTACCAAAATAAATTGTTAGATCCCACAAATCTTTACAAATTTCTTTATTTTGTTGGATGTCGGGGAAAAGAAAAAATAAATAAATACAATGCTATCACTCATTTTGTCGGCGGTTCCCCATCTCTCTCAAGTAGTAGCTGTGATTCTCTAACACGATTTCGTTGAAATTAATGCTACACGTATCTGATATGAATACAAAAAAATCATGGACTTTTCGGGGAACCCAAAATATGTAATTTATGTTTTTTCTTTTTGGTTGCATATGTGATTTATGTTTTCAACCTCACTTCCACAAATTATTTATTTTCTTCCGTTAAAAAAACAAACAGAGAGAGAGAAAAAGAAGACTAAGAAGATCTAAACTAACAAGAAGGCAAATAATACTAATAATAACAACAACAACAACAATTTTCAAAAAAAAAAATAATAATGATAATAATAAAACTTAATTTTTTTTATGGGAACATAACTTACTCTTAAGTATTCTAAATAATCCTCAAAGATAAGCGTATTGATAACTCTATATATTTAAAAAAAAAATAGAGTTATTTTACTATTTTTCACATCTAAATTGACTATGTTCTTAAATATTTTAATTTATTTTAAGTTAATACAGTTTAATTTTGCTTAATTTTATTTTAGAATAGTTTATTTTAATTTATCTTATTTTGTTTACTTTTATATTATTGAGGTTAAGAAAGATCGAAATAGTATATTGGACTAACATTGTTTAAAACAATAGAATAAATTAAAATATTATAATTAAATAGCATAATTAGATTAAACTAAAAAGATAAAAACCCAAAAATACCCTTAATCCCAAATCATCAACCTCCTCTTCTCTCCCTACCTATGCAGAGTCGCTGCCAGCAATCCACCATTGTTGCCAAATGGAATCTGCCGTCATTGTCGTTGTCACCGACGACGGCTCTACTCCAACACAGTAGCTTCGCGATCTTGGTCAGAAGCTTGGTGATGAAGGTCCTACTCGTCGTCGCCATCAGCCAGAAGCCACGGTGGAGGATCTCGCGAATCGAAGGAGATTCAAGATGCACAGATCGAATGATGAGAAACATAGAACAGATCTGAGGAAGAAATATATATCTGAGTGATTATAAATATTTACTAATTTTCACTAAAATTAGGGATTATAAACTTTTATAGCACTGGTTATGAAGAAGACAAACGTTGTTAGGGGCAAAAAAGGAATTTTACTTCTAATAAACTATAAATATGCTATAATTTTTCATAAATTATCATGTCTGTTATATTTTTACATATAAATTCCTTATTAATTTTAAGATACTGTTATGTATTTGTCCCTATAAATAATTAATTTTCTTATTTGTGCATATTAATTAAGTGAAAATGGATGAGGTAGGATTTATGGACTCAAATTGGTGATCAATTGGTCATTCGAAGCATAAAAAAAAATACGGATTAATATTTAAGGGTTCGTTTGATGAATGAGTTTGAGTTGGAAATTTTAAGTTTTAATAATAAATTTGTGTTGACTTTTTAGAAAAGATAAAAAAAATTTTCAAAAAAAATATAAAAACTGAGATAAAAATTTTAGTTTGAACTCGAGTTCCAAACGAGGCATAAAATTAATCCCGAACCAGGCATAACCCAGTCACAGAAGCCTTCGTGCCAGCCAACTCCCCATATCAGCTATCCGATCAGACAACAAACGGCTCAGATCGTGAGCGTGGTCTCCAGAACAACAAAAGCGCGTCACACGCTCCACCAGAGGCTAGTGCGTCGAGCACCTCGCCCTCTCGCTGCTCGCCACGGGTTCAGAAGCACCAAGTCGACCAGCCGCGCGCCACGTGTCCCTGGCGTACGCTGCGCCTCGGTTGGAGGGAAAAGCAAAGAAAATGAAAAAGAATTAAGAAGAAAAAAAAAAGGTGGGGCAAAAGAGTGAGCTGTGGGTTTGTTCGAGAAAGAGAGGGGAGAGCTGAACAGAGTGAACCAGAGAGCAGCCAAGAGCGAGGAAGGGAGAAGAAAATGAGGAAGGAAAAAAAATAGAAAATAGAAAAAAAAAATATTAGAGTAGGATTTTTAGTTTTAGGATTTAGTTTTTATTTTTAGTTTCAGGTTTAATTTTTGATAAATTTTCAATGGATATAGCAACTTCAAAAGTTAGAAGATGAGATGAAATTTTGAAAAAAACTTGAGGGATTATGGAAACATCTATGGGTTTTTCTTTCTTATATTCTATCTTTTTTATTTTTATAATTTGATGATGTTTGAATCCTTAATTTACTTATTTTTAATTTCAATTTCATTTAGGAATTAATTTTTGGTTTTAGAGTTTCAATGAATCTTATTAGTGGAATTTGAATTTATTTTTGCTCTCTTAGTTTAATTGTGATTGTTGGTAATTATTTATCCTATTGCTAGCTTAATGCTCCTAGTGAATTGGCCCATCGTTAGGTGATTTTGTTAGACCTATTTGAAATTAGAAAATAGATTTTAAGTTTTGATCAATAATAGGGTAGCATTTGCCTTTTGGAATAGGAATATATCCTTAGTATAGTTGTAGTAATTTTGAATGCTTGAACTTAATGAATTTATGTTAATTAATTCCGCATAGGAATGTAGCGGTTTTAATTAATATAGATGTATCTATTAGTTTATCGGAAGAGACTTTTAGGTAAATTAATACATTCTACTAACAATTATAATGATTAAAATTAATAACTTAGAGAGTAAATTTAATTTGAATGGAGTTAATTAGGTGAAGTTAGATCCCTAATATTTGTTTTCAATATTTTAGTTTCATTTAATTTCATTGGTTTGTTTTCTCTATTTTGGTTAGTGTTTTATTTCTTTTCTTTTTAATCGGTCATTCAAATAATTCTAGCGCTAAATAATTTTAGTACTTAATTTAAATGCAATTCCCGTTCGAACGATACTTATACTTATTTTATGTGAGTGATTTCTACAATACGTATCTCTTAAAAAAAAAAAAAAAAAAGATATGCGTATGTCTATATTAAAATTAAATATTTTGCAGTTGCATACATAATCCAACTGTAATTTCACACATGATTTTATAAAAATATATAGAGTTCGAATCATTATCCCAAGTTTAAAAAAATTAATTACTCAAAAATATTATTAAAAAATAGTTTATATATTTAAAATTGTAATAAAAAATGATAATTTAAAATAATGTTTCATTAAGATTTTTTTTTTTTTATCTTCACAAAAAATTCCTTAAAAAATTTTATAAAATTTTGGCAATAATATGAGATGAAATCCTACACTCCTATTTGAACTTTCTTGGAGAGGTTGGTAAGTGTCCCTTTGAAGTGGGACAAACTAGTGTTTTATAGAATGATCTGATGCTGATCCATCATCTAGGTTTCTTTCTCTCCCCCTTAGGAGAGGGATAGAAAAACTAAAGTAGTTATATTTACACCCATTATATATATAAATACCCCTATTAAATTTTTTTTTAATCGAAAATTTGAAAAATCTATCTTTTTATATATACTATTTTTATAACACCTAATTTTACTCTCTTATACACCCATTTTACTTTTGATTTTGACATAATTTATGAATAAAAATCAATAACAAATATAAATAGTTAAAAAATTTCCTTTTTAATTTTTTCCCTAAAAAAATAAGTTAATACCCTTATGTACGCTGTTTAACCATTCTTCACAACATTCTTCTTCTTCTTCTTCTTCTTCTTAATTTTCTTCAATTTTCTAAAAAAAAAAAAATGAAACTTAAAATGATTTCATAATGATTGATGCTTTTATTAAACAATATTAAAATTTCAATAACACGAAAAGTTCATGATGCATCGACTTTCACATATTCACCATTCACAAAATAATGTAAATGCTCACAAAATATTTGAGAAATGGTATGGGGTATGCTTTATTTATTCATTAATTCAATTTGTATAACATAGGGTTTGTCTTTTTATTTCTTTAACAAACATACTATATATATTTATAGTTAATTTGAGGTATATAAGGAGTATTTTTAATAGGTTTTAAATGAATTTTATTGTAGGGTAAAATGGCAATAAAAATATTATAAGATTTGATGGGGTCACTCGAAAACTAAAAAAGACTTTTAGGAGTAAGCCCTTTTTTTTTTTTTTTTTTTAACTATTTACATATATGATCAAATTGAAATCACGGTTTTAATAAATTACAGAAACAAACTTTAAAAAAAAATAATCATATTATGCTAACAAAATAACCTTACGTCTTATTTAAGAAATTAAATATACATATATAATATTCTCTCCTAAAGGATAGGCATATTAATATCACAAATTCAATTATAATATTGTGAACTATTAGGATATTTTTGGGATTTCTATTTCCAAATATTATAATTGGGTTTTTGACCCCAAAAAAAAATCCCTAAAAACATTTCCCCATTCCACAAATGCAATATTTTCGTGCCGCAATAATGCGACAAGATGTTTGAGGCAATTATCCATATTGTATTGACTATGTTTTTTTTGTTAAATATCATCAGGTCATTTTATTTGTTTGTCTTTCTCGTCAATATAGTAATGATCTAGTCATTTTATTACTCTGTTTATGTATAACAGTCTATTGGTAATATATTTAATATAATTATCCATATCATATTGATTAGTGTCGCAACATACCTGCTGTTTGAACAAATGGCACAATAAAATAAATATAAAAAAAAACAGTTTATTTCAATATTAACTCACAATCACAAAACTAGGATCACAGTTTTATTTAAAATTTAAATTTTGAAAAAAAAAATCATTAAAAAAGGCCTAATTTTCTAAATAGATTAATGCAGAAATGAAAATAGAGAAAGTAAGTGGCTATTAATTTAAAATTTTAACCCACAAATAGGAAACTGAAATAATATTTAAAAAATGGAAATTCGTACTCTCACAAAAAGAAGAAAAAAAAATCGGAAACAATATCAGAAAAAGTCCTCCAACTTCCATAAAAATGAGAAGCACTATCAAAACTACAAAACAAGATCCTATTAGAAAAAAGAAAAAAAGAGAAACAATATCATAAGTTAATATAAGTTTGGAATGTATCATTAACAGTCTCCTCATTAAATAAACAATATTGTTTCCCATAAATGAAATCCAAAAATTAAAACAAAATATATAAATGGTCACGCAAACATAAAACGTGGAGGGGTAAAAAAGACAGAAAATTTGTTCAAATTTATAATAAGTTAAACAGTATTCATTTTTAAAAGAGGTATTCCAAAATGGCTATTTTGTGTAAATATTTTTTTTTTTAAATCCAGCGAGCCTTTTCGCAATTAGTAAAAATTATAGTTTTAATTATTTAATTGAATTTTTAACAGTCTGGTTAATAAATATGATAGGTTTTATGATATACTGCAAAGCTTTTATGTGGACATTTATAAATAGGACTATTGAAAATTAATCCAGCAGTTACAACTATAGTTACTATCAACGGTAAAAAAGGATTGTTGCTATGATATAAATTCCTGAAAACTGTAGTTCCTATTGTTTTAAATGTGTTCAATTTTTTTTTTTTTTAAATTACCCTTTACCATTGCTTCATTCCATCACTTTTTTCTGTCACAGAGGTATAAGTTGTTAAATGTTTGATATGCTCATGCCAATAGTGACATTTTTTTTTTTTTAAATTTAAAGAGGTAAGTGAGATATTTGTATTTCTGAGAGCTAAAATTGAAACCCTTCGTTAAATTTGTGTTTTTGCTAATAATTGTAAATACACTTGCATCATATCCTCGCTGGTTGCTTTATTTGTCTCCCTGCTAGCTATAGGATCATTGTATTGCGAGGGAAATTAATGATTATGGCTTAGTTGGCGGAAAGAAAATTCTCTGATGAATTCTTTTTTTTTGTTTTGTTTTATTTTATTTGGTACTAGACACAGTTACTTCACTGAAATCATGAGAATGTTTGTTTGGTTTATTTATTTATTTATTTATTTTTACTTATATTTTTTTGTTTATTGGGAGAGAAATCACGTTGAATGTTGTTTCGAAAGGAAGACAGAAATACATGGTAAGTAGAAAGGGAATGGGAATCCATAAAGGAGTTGTGCATTATTCTACTGTCTTCTTTTTTTTTTTTTTTTCGCTAAAAATTATTTAATTATGTCTGCACCAAACCACGTGACCTCTGTATAATTAGGCTAAGAGCATGTGCCTCAATTATTGTCAGTGATTTATTTTCCTTCTTTCTTTTTTTTTTTTTGGTCCCGCTTTCTCTCCTCACTGTTTTCCTCATCTACAGCGTATCATCGGCCTTCATCAACAGCTATGACAACTTGCAAAGCTCCCATCGTGGTTCGTGCTGTCTTCGTCAAATTCATCGCACTTCTCCGGCTGGCCGATCTTCACTGTCTCGAAGAGTGAGATCGTGATCTCACGATCGTCATGAAGAGCGAGATCAAGATTGTGATCGTCGTGAGATCTCGACAAATAACTGTCGCTGGACGATCGCGAATCTCTAGCTCCGTCCTCAACCGCCCGAGCGCGACTCCACTCCATCTCTGATGACAAATCCATCGGAGGTGGCGGTGGCGATTAAGATCTAATTTTCAGATCTAATTTGGAGAAGGGGTTGGTTTAGGATTTCTATAAAATTTGTGATTTTTGAATTACACTTGATCTTTATTTGACATTTTAATTAAACTTCAACTAAATTATTTTTTTATCTCAATTTTTATTTTTTTTTTAAATCAATAAAAATTATAACTAATTTTTAAAAAATAATAACTCTAACTTAAAATTTTTATCTTTAATCAACAAACCAAGTACAAGATAAATAATGTATTCTTAAATAGGGTAAATAATTTTATTTTTCTTTTCTCAATTTGAGAAATAGCAAAATTATAGTATAAAATATTAAACATAATAATAAATATCACAATCAAATTTTTTTTTTAAAATAATACAATCCAATTTATGATCACATATTATTAAAAAAAAAAAAAAAACTCATCCTCTTGTCTCTTTTCTCTCTAAGATTAATGCACATAAATTTATTTTTAAAAATTAATTATAAATTTAATTTTTTTTAGAAAATTTAAGGAAATACAAGAAATATATGCAATAATTTATTATCTTTTAAGAAACATGTTATAAATTTTAAAGGCATCTATAAATTATGCTTATTTGCTGAAGTTTCTCATTTTAAATAAATAAGTAAGTACGTAAAAAAAAATTTACTTAGATTTAATTCATTTTAAAAAAATACACAAATTTATTAGGTAAATAAATAGGTTTTCTTAAAAGAAAATTTGATAAAGCCGGTTTTCATTTAATAAATGGAATTAAAAAATAATTTTTTGTCATGAAAAATAGTTAAATTAACTCTTTTTAGAATTATGTAAATATATTAGATACTAGAATTTACACAGTAAAGTTTAATATATATTAGTAAATAGTGATATTTATAATAGTAAATCCAATATTTATTTGGTAAATTCATTTTATTTAACTCAATAAATCCAATTACTTATGGGTAAATCCAAATGCCTGAGTTGCAGATCCTCCAGCGAGATATCTCTGCCTCGCAAGACACTCCCCCTGCTTGCCAGAGTTCTCCCCCACCTCCCTTGCTCATCGCACTAAGTTTTTTTTTTTTTGGTTCCAATTCTGGCAGAGAAGTTTTAAATTATGTGGAGGTGGTAGCAGGGTGATTGGTCGAAGGGGCTGCCAGAATATAGTTTCTTAATTTCAAATATTTTGAAATGTTTGGTAAATTAATAAGCGGGATAGGTTCTAAACTTTAATGGTGTATCTTTTTAATTTGAACCGTCTAAAATCAATCGGTTGGTCAAAAATTTTCATCCCATTAATGCCATAAAATGAATGAATTTCGTTGTAGAATTATCACAAATAAAATATATGAGACCTTAAAAATTCAAAGGTGCCTGTCTATCTAAAAATAATAATAATAACCCATTTTAGTTTTTAAATCATTAAGATATAATCGAACAGCTGAGATGTTATTTGTATATTATAATTATCATACACCTTACCTCATATTAGTATAGATTAATAGAAATTATAAAAAAAAAAAACCCACCCCTTCCCCTTCCCGACGCCGGCGACAGACCTCCCCCCTCACAAGATTTGCCCCCCCGATGCTCAAGGCCCCTATCCCGATCTCGGTGGTGGAAATTTTTAAATTTTTTTAATTTCTTAATCAAATATTACTGTAAGATAAGGTGTATGATAATTACCGTACACATACAACATCTCAGTTTTTCGATTATATCCGAATGGTTTAAAAATAAGTTATATCGATAGAGTATATAAAAGGGATTTTACCGTAATTTTATTTGAAAAATTTTTTTTTAAAAAAACTTCACGGGCTTTTTGAACATGTCAATATCACCCTCAACAATTTGTATTTGATGTTAGATTTTACATTTTAATCATTTTTTTAAAACAAAATATTCTAAAATTTCAAAATTTTAAAAATAAAAAAAAATTATAAAACTCTAAGTCTAAGAACAAAAACAAAAAATAGTAACAGCAGATTGAGAGAGGAAAGAAGAGTCCGAAACCATCTCTTTTTAAGCAGTAACCCAATTGTTAATCGTTAAAACATTATCTTGAAAGTTTTGAATTTCAGTAAGGATCCTTACTACAAGCTGAATGAAACACGAGGTAATTTAAAAAACACGTCATCTATACTTAATTTTTTACTAACAAAAAAGTACCAGTGAGACTTTACGTCTAAATTTACACCTAAAATGTTGGTCAATAACTGGGTAATTAATATTTTTCTGTTGCCGCAAAACTATCTATTTCCTATGAGTCGTCTGTCATTCAAGAGTGTAAAAAGATTGTTTTGGGGGGGGGGGGGGGGGGGGGGGGGGGGTGGGGTGGGGGGCGGTGTGTGGTGGTCGGGGTTGTTGTGGAACTGTTAGCGCAACTGAATTAATCTCATTTCCTGTACGTAGTTTCAATAATTTTAATTCTTCAGCTCCGATACAATTATCATGATCATCATTGGACTTGAATATGCATTGACGATTTTTTGCCCTATATTCTTGATCTTGAAGAGTCTTTTTTGAAGCAAATTTTTTCATTTTCCATTTGTTCTTGCTGTGGATTGTTTTAATGAAAATTACCAAAAAAAAAAGAATGACAAACCGATTCGTATTGTAATTTGTAAGAAGAAAGGTGGTAATTTCTTTTTCACTAAACTCCACATTAATAAAAGCATGAGAGAGAATGCACCACTTGTTTTTCAGCAACATCATCATCAGCTAGGGACTAGGAGGTGGACTCTTGCAAAATCATTAAAAATCACTGTTGGATCATTAATCCTATTTAAAATCATTTAAAATCACTGTTGCGGACAGTTTTAAGTCCAAATAAAAGTGATCTAATAAGTTTTAGTTGATTTGGCTTTAATTTATCTGATAGAATGTGGGTCTTTAATGTGTAAAGATTTAAAAGATAATTTTTATTTATATGATAGACTAAAATAGAAATACCAAAATATACTAGAAAAATTATCTATATATAGTGGTTATGGTCCATAAATCACACGTATTATTATCATTGTTCAATTATGACATCTCATCATCAGAGAAAGAACGCAGAGAAGACTAAAGGATACTCTTGGAAAATGTATTGATCTGGAAGGCCAATCACATGATTCTAGAAGGTGATTAACCATTATGGATTCATATACGCTTCCATTTATTCGTTAATAGATTCTTGGTGATCCAACATGAATATTTGTGAGATTTTAGGTGATGGTTTTTTTTTTAGGATCAATTTTGGTACAACTTTAAATTCCAATATTGGTATATTTATATATATATATATATATATATATTGAGATCAATTAATTGAAACATCTCTTGTAGAAATTAATTTGTTTTGAAATATAAATGGTTATGTGTATGTAACTTGTGTGCATATTAATCGGCCTAAAGAAAGGTGAATATTTAACAGAATTGCATGTGCATTTATGGTAATAAATGTGTTATAATTATTCGGTTTTACATGTGAATAATAAATCGGTCTAAATGAAGAATTATTATTCGATATGTTCTTACTATCAGTATTTGATTATTACACTAAGATATCACTTACAAGTTAATATATTGTCCAAAGATAAAATATTAATGAAGTGTCCGGTATCTTGAGATGGGGTTTACCTTTATTTAAATTAATTTTGAGACTTCTATGAGCTTGTTTTGTTTATTTATTATACTCTGTTCAGCTATGACTCTTGCTAATTTTACTGCCAATATTAACTCTACTCCTATGCTAAATGGCACTAACTTCAAGTCATGGTAAGAAAACCTCTTGATAATTCTTAGAGTCATGGATCTCAACCTTGCATTAAGTGTTGATTCTCTTGCACCTCTTACAGATAAAAGTACCTCTGATGAAAAGAGGGATATGGAAAGGTGGGAGAAATCAAATCACATGTGTATGATGATCATGAAAAAGGCCATTCCATAAACATTTAGGGGCATAATGTTTGAAAAGATCACTACTATGAAGTTCCTTATGGGTATTGAAAAGAGGTTTGTCAATAACGAAAAGACTGAAATAGGTACGCTCTTGATAAGTCTAATTTCAATAAGGCATAAGGGCAAAGGTAATATCAAGGAGTACATCCTAGAGATGTCTCATCTTGCTTCCAAGTTGAAAGCACTTAAGCTAGAATTCTCTGAGACTTACTGGTGCATCTGGTTTTGATATCCCTTCCGACATAGTTTAGCCAATTTAAGTTGAGCCACAATTGTCAGAAAGAGACTTGGTCTTTGAATGAGCTCATCTCACACTGTGTTCAGAAAGAGGAAAGAGTGCTCACCTAGCCTCAACCTCTAAGGACAAGGACAAAGGAAAGAAAAGGAAAAATGATAAGGAAGCTGCAGATACAACATCTCGTAAGAAACAACAAAAGAAACCGGTCGACCCGGAAGGTACTAGTTGTTTCTTCTATGGAGTTAAAGGGCATAAGAAGAAGGAATGCACCAACTATCACATATGGCATGCTAAGAAAGGTATGCTTCTTAATTTGGTTTGTCCTGAGGTTAATTAAACTTCGGTACGTGGACACACGTGGCGGATAGATTCTGGTGTAACAACTCACATCAATGTGACTATGCAGGGTTGCCTGAGTTGGCGAAAGCTAAGTGATGCTGAAAGATACATCTATGTGGGTGACGGCAAGACGGTTCAAGTTAAGGCAATAGGAAATTTTAGATTATTGTTAAGGGCTGGATTTTATTTGGATCTTAATGAGATATTTATTGTACCATCTTTTAGACGAAATTTGATTTCTATTTCTGCTTTGGATAAATCTAGTTATTCTTGTTGATTTGGGAATGAAAAATTTAGTTTATTTAATGATTTAAAATTGGTTAGTTCTGGTTCTCTATCAGGTTACGATAATCTTTATTTAATTGATACAATTATTTCATTTAATGAATCCCTATAATCAAGTACATGAGGTATAAAGAGAAAATTAACCAGCTAGAATTCGGCTGCGTTATGGCACAAGAGATTAGGTTATATCTCTAGATAGAGAATAGAGAGACTTGTGTCAGACGAAATTCTAGATCACTTAAATTTCACAGATTTTGATGTTTGTATTAATTGAATAAATGGAAAACAAACCAACAAAAGGAGATTTGAAGCCAACAGGACCTTGGATGTCTTAGAACTCATACATATGGATATTTGTGGGCCGTTCCTTACGGTTGCTTGGAATGGTTAACAATATGTTATAACTTTCACAGACGATTTTTCCAGATGTTTATATATATCTCATTCACGAAAAGTCACAGTTGCTGGATGTGTTCAAAAATTTTGAGGCTAAAGTTGAGAACCAACTTAGTAAAAGGATCCAAAGTGTTAGATCTGACTGTAGTGGTGAGCACTATAACATATATGACAGTTTAGGTGAACAATGTCCAGGACCGTTTGCTAAGTTCCAAGAGGAATGTGGTATCGTCCCACAATACACTATGCCGAGTTCGCCCATTATGAATGGTGTTGCTGAAAAATGAAACAAGATGCTTAAGGACATAGTGAAGAGTATGATTAGTCATTCTATCTTACCATAATCACTTTGCAAAGAAGCACTTAAGATTGCAGCATATATCCTCAACATACCCCCAACTAAAGCAACTGCCAAAACCCCTTATGAATTTTGGATAGGTTAGAAGCCTAGTCTAAAGCACTTGTATGTTTGGGGATGTCCAATTGAGGCAAGGCCTTATAGGCCTAATGAAAATAAGTTGGACTCAAAGATGGTGAGTTGCTATTTCATTAGATACTCTAAAAGATCAAGGGAATATAAGAGTTATGATCCCACGTCTAATTCGATTTTCAAGTCGGGAAATGTCCAGTTTTTTGAGTATGTTGAGTTTGTGAGGGGAGATACAATTAGGAACTTAGTATTTGAAGAAGAATATGCTAATATTCCGATAAGTGTTATTATCATTGATCAGGATCTCATTCCTGACCTTGTTCAAGACACAATATATCAAGACAATGTCGGAGAACCTCCCATTCAAGAAATTGTTCCAAAAGAATAAACTCTAGTACCTCAAGAACCTATGTTATTAGGGAGTTCCACTAGAGAGAGGAGAAGTGCAGTGCCAAATGACTACATTGTATTTCTCTAAGAACATGAGATAGATATTGGAGTGATGAAAGATGATCCGATCAACTTCCATCAAGCTAAGGAAAGTTCTAACTCTCATAATTAAATTGATGCCATAACTGAGGATATTAAGTTCATGAAGGACAATGACGTATGGGATTTTACCCCATTGCCAGAAGGTGCGAAACCCATTAGTTGCAAATGGATATTTAAGACCAAGAGGGATTCGAAAGGCGAAGTGAAGAGGTAAAAGTCTCATCTTGTCGCAAAGGGCTTTACACAAAAAGAAAGCATCGACTATAAAGAGATTTTTTCTCCAGTTTCTTTGAAAGACTCTTTCAGGATTATAATGGCATTAGTGGCGCATTTTAATCTTGAGTTACATCATATGGATGTGAAGACAGTGTTTCTCAATGACAACATTGATGAGACAATCTATATGGTGCAGTCAGAAAAATTTATGTTCGGAGACCCAAAGAATATGGTTTGCAAACTTAAGAAATTCATCTATGGACTCAAACAAGCATCTCGACAATGGTATTTCAAGTTTCATCAAGTGATCAGCTCGTTCGGTTTTGAGATGAATTTGGTCGATGATTGTATATATCATAAGTTCTATGGGAGCAAACATATTTTTCTGGTTTTATATGTAATGACATCTTACTTGCCAGCAATGATATAAGCTTATTGCACAAAACCAAGAGATTCTTAACTAAGAATTTTGAGATGAAAGATCTTGGTGACGCCTCTTTTGCATTACGCATACAAATACACTAAGATCGCTCTCAGGGTATTCTTGGATTGTCATAAAAGGGCTACATCAAAAAGGTTCTTAAGAGATATGGCGTGTAGGATTGCAACCCAGATGATACCCATGTGGCTAAGGGAGACAAGTTTAGTTTCAATCAGTGTCCTAAGAATGATTTTGAGGAAAAGGAAATGCAGAAGATTCCCTATTGCCTCAGTAGTAAGGAGTCTAATGTATATTCAGGTATGTATGCATCCGAATAATGTGTACGTTACTGAGATGTTAGGTAGATATTTAAACAATCCAGGAGTAGACCATTGGAAAGCAGCTAAACGGGTCTTGCGGTACTTACAGAGAACAAAAGACTACATGCTCACGTATCATAGGTCAGATCAGTATGAGATCGTTGGGTATACTGACTCCGATTTTACTAGATGCCAAGATAATATGAAATCTACGTCGGGCTATATCTATCCGCTAGCTGGAGGTGTTGTCTCCTAGAAGAGTGCTAAACAGTCACTTATAGCCTCTTCTACCATGACTGCAGAGTTTATAGCATGTTATGAGGCATCCAATCATGAAATATGGATGTGAAATTTTATCACGGGGCCGTGCATAGTGGATGGTATTGAAAAATCACTCAAGTTATTATATGATAATAAGTCAGCAATGATGTATTTCAATAACAACAAGAGCTTGACGAAGTCAAAATATATAGACATCAAGTTCCTAGTTGTTAAAGAAAGAGTTCAAAGTGGACAGTTGTTTATAGAACACATCGGAACAAACTCCATGGTTGCGGATTCACTTACTAAGGGATTGCCACCCAAAGTGTTTCATGAGCACATTGCTCGTATGGGTGTCATGTCAATTGATGATATTCAGTTTTAGAGGAAGTTTGTAATTTTAGATGCCTTTATAATCTAGACATTATTTCAATTGTTTTAGTTTATGGATATTTTGAAGTTGTTTTCTGTAGAAATAGAGTTTCGGTTTATTTACGCTCTGATATTGGTATGGTTTGATCTCACTAAGGTTTAAAGGTGGACCAATTAGAAATAGGAATGTTAAGATCACATTACATGAAATTTCCATACTACACATCAATATCATAATCCATGTCATTCAGTTATATCAGCATACGTGACCATGATGGGTTGAGTTATGACAGCTGTAACGAAAACCGCTTTGATCGTATGTTGGTATGATTGATGGACCAGATTGATTATTGAGACATTTCAATAATGGCTACAAAGTTGAGCTCGTTCGGTTATTTTTGTAAAGTATAATTATAAGGTTACACATATAGTCCAAGTGGGAGATTGTTGGATTATTAATAATCCAACGTGGGCTTATATGTGAATAATTATGTGTTGTGAACTATCATATAAGGTTAAGTCCAATTAATTGTGATCTATTAAGTTTTGGTTGAATTGGGCTTTAATGTATCTGATAGAGTGTGTGCCTTTAATATGTAAAGACTTAAAATATAATTTATATTTTTATGATGGGCTAAAATATAAATACTAACAGATAATAGGAAAGTTATATATATAGTGGTTTTGGTCCCCAGAGCGCACATATTATTATCATTGCTCAATTCTGACATCCCATCATCAGAGAGAGAAAATAGATAAAACTAAAGGATTCTCTTGGAAAATGTGTTGATTTGGAAGGCCAACCACAGCTCTAGAGATGATTAATTATTATGGATTCAGGTATGTTTCTGCTTGTTTGTTAATAGATTCTTGATGATCCAATATGAATATTTTGTAAGATTTTTTTTTGTGATGGTTTTCGTCAAAAGATTTTATCTAAAAATCACCTCTCAAATCTCGAAAGTAGCCCTATTATTACTAATCCTCAGTGGAATACCAATATATTATTTTGGAACAATATTAGAAGTAATTTTGTGGATAGAACTACAAAGACAAAGCCTGATGGATGAACGGCTGGCCCATCCCAGTGGACCACACGCCAGGTTGGCCCGTTTATTTATATTTAAACTTTTAAAAAAGGGATAATTGAATATGCCCCTCTTTATTATGTAAATGAAAAATTGTAAAATTATTTTGTTTTTTGTTTTTGTTTTTTAAGTAAGATGGGCCTCACCTCTTATCAAAAAGGAAAATCATATAAGAGGTCATCTTAAATAGTATAAGATATTAGAGGTGTCTCTAGTTTTACTCGGAATAATTAGGACATGTCATTCTAAGGGTTGATTGATATCTACTACATCATTTAGGTTTTGTTTGATATTTTAATTCAACTTCAACTAAACTGTATTTTTTTATCTTAATTTTTTTTCTTGAAAAATCAACAAAAATTATAACTATTTTTTAAAAAATCAGTCAATTCTAATTTAAAAATTTCATCTCCGACGAATCAAAAAAGCTTAAAAACTATTCATAGAATGCCATAGGCTGATGTCATAAATAAATCTAAATATATTTTTTAATATCTCTCGTCCCTCTCTCTCACTCTCCCCACCCTCACGTGTGAGTTTTGGCATCTCCGGCGCGAGCTTCCATCTTTCCTTCCAGCACACACATTCTCTCTCTCCCCCCTCCCCAGCCCCACTCTCTACGCAGTTCTCGCTCTCTCTTCCCAGTGGACTGGACGGCCATCGAGGCTGCGCAGCGGAATAGATCGGCGGTGGTTGATCAGCTTCATCCAAGCCACCACCGCCTTCGCAATTTGCCGTCGCTGAAGCTCGGAAACCCCATCGGAGCAACCGTCGTAGCTCAGAATCGTGATCTCCACCAGGAAGAAGCGCTGCTCGGCGTCGCGATCTCCGTCGGTCCGGTTTCGTCTGCGGTGGGTGCCGGTTGGGGTGGTGTGGAGAGTCCCCGCCCACGCTTGCTTTAGGAAGAGATCGGCTCGGTGGTAGTTGGGGATCTCCTCCGTCTCACCGCAGGAGTGGCCGCTCGCGCGGGGAGGGGAGATCTAGCTCTCTTTCCCGCGGCGACGAATGGTCGGTTTTTTCTCAAATCTTGATGCCGGGAACGGGAAGACTAAAGACGCGCCCGGCGTAGATCCGAGCTCCACGGCGACACCACTTCAACCTCTTGTGGTTTTGTTATTTTTTTTTTTAATTGAATTTTTGCTGTATGTGGATTATGATTTTATGAAGTTATGGTGATATTCGGTAAAATCTGGTATTTGTTTACATATTTCGGCGACAAAATCTTATACTTGTTTAAATATTTCGATAACGGAACTTGAGAAATCCGATGAAATTAATAGTTTTCTGTCATTAATCCACTTGGTTAGTAACTTGTTACCAAATGGCTATGTCAGTTAGTTATCATTTAGTGGTCAACCAGTAATCTGCCGACATTAGTAATTATTAATCGGAAACCTATAGGCAATCGATAACCAACTGATAACCCGTCGGTGACTAGGATTATTGATCGGAAGCTCACCAGCAGTTGGTAACCAATTGGTTACCATTTGATAGCCAACTAGTAACCTGCCGGTGACGATGGTTATCGATCAGAAGCTCACTGGCAGTTGATAATCAATTGGTTACCATTTGATAGCCAAAGATAACCCGTTGAAAAGGGCGGTTACCATTCGGGAACCTCTCGGTAGTCGAAAATCAGTTGCTTACAATTTGATAACCAACTGGTTACCCACCAACTATAGTGGTTACTAATCGAAAATCCATCGGTGGTTGGTAACCAATTGGTTACTATTTTATAACCAATTGGCTACCTGCCGATTACAGTGATTATCAATCGGAAACTCATCGAAAGTCGATAATCAATTGGTTACTATTTGGTAACTCAGGTGGTTATATTATAGATACCAATTATTAATTATAATTGACATTTTAAAATAAATAGATAAATAAATATTTATGATATCATAATAGCATTTATTACAAGAGTTTTTTCATGTCTGGTAAAATTCAATCTAATAGATGATTTTGTGGCATTTATCAAAAGTGCCCTTCAAAAAAAAAAAAAAATATATATATATATATATATATATTTTAACCAGTGCATCCTGAATTATTCGTGGCAGTGGAGACAACATAATGGGGCGCGGATCTAGGGCAGATCCTTGCATGAACATGGGGCAATGGAATTGTGGAGTGCGGATATGTGCAAACTTTTATGAGATACGTTCGAATTGTTGTAAAGTTAGAAAAATAACTTCTTCTTTTTTTTTTTTTTTTTTTTTAAATAGCCAATTTATGATTGACATTGACCATAAAAAATAGTCGTTCATTTTTTAAAAATAAGTTTTTTTTTTAAATTGTCTACTTTATCTAATTTTTCGGTTTAGTAATTACTTGAATAAACATTTAAAATAAAATTTCCTTTCATTTTATTGTTAAGTATATTACTCTCAAGACAAGGAAACTTATCCTCGTTGAAAAGAAAAACTTGTCACCAACAGAACAATATGTCGAGGCCACTCCTTCAACTGGAGTGCAGGGCGTCGAGGAGTATGGAAAACGAGGAGACGAGGCCTCTATCCAACAAAGCCGCAAATTACAGGTAGTTGTTAAAATTAACCCACGATAGCCTATTCAGATCTGAGATTCGTGGAGGGTTACCAAGACACGTGTCAAAAATGTATCAAATAGTCATAACATGAAATATGCAATTGTTGTATGACAGGGAGTATAAATATACAAAGAACCCCAGGGAAAAAGGTTTGGACTCATTTTTCTGTATTCTACAACAAAAGCCGCTAATCCTGTACTCTGAGAAATATAGTGAAAATACTCCAGAGAGTACAGGGACGAACCTCTATAATTCTCTTTATTTATTTTATTTTATTTTATTTTATTTTATTTTTTGTTAATTTGTACTTAAGAGTATACATTGAGTGTAACGTGATGAGAAAAACTTCGAGTTGACATATTTTCACCATCAACAATTTCTGTTGGTTGTTCATAGAAATCTGCCTCAACACATCATCTAATGTCTAAGAAGTCAAAGTGTTGTTTTACCTTTTTTTTTTTTTTTTTGGGGTAAGTTATCTAAAAGTATAGGTATATATGGCTTTTTTCGCTCATTTTGATTTTAAGATGAAGCAATTTTCTGTCTATGAACTCCAAAAATTTTTAGGTGAAGTGGGATGGGATGGTAATAACAACTAATCTTAAAAAGATAATTAATTTAAAAGTGAGCATGTCAATTGTGTTGTTATTTTTTCCTTTTTTTCGAGATTAGTGAGTGATATTTTGAAATTATTTGGTTTTCTTGAGCTATCAACATATGAATGCATGCAGTGCCAGAGCAAGAAAATATTTTCAATAGGAGGATTATGAAAAAACAGAGTTATATATTTATATTATTAAGTAGGGATATTAATATAATTAATTAATTAAATGAGGAGCAACTAAAATTAACTAATGGGATAAACAGAAATTTTAATAAAAAAAAGAAATAGGAATTACAAAAAACTTTAAAAGATGAGTGTAGATACGTAGCTCATATAAGTCAATGTGGCTCCGCCACTTCATCCATGTACCCTGATCTCGAACGTTTCCCTAATTAGCTATTGATTTCTCTTCTCTTTTTTCCACTCCTTATTCCTAAATTCAAAATTCATTGTCCATTTTTTTGGATTAATTATAAAAATTCTCCCCGACTTATAGTTATTGTATAGCTTTATCTCATGAATTTCAAAATATAACATCTGTTTTCCTCACTTATAAAACCTTAACAGTTTTGCCCCTTACTATTAGTTTTGGATAGAAAAACTCGTATGACATGCGCATGCAAAATAAATTAAGAACATTTTAATTAGACAAAACAAATGAAAACAAAACCATGGATGTGTTTATATATACAGAATTTTTTTTTTTACAAAACATAATGTTTACTGTGGAGAGGAGAGCAAGAGAGAAGAAAGGACATGAGTAAAAAAAAAATGTCTAAAACATAGTTAATAGCTTTTAATTTCTTTTCTTTGGTTATTTTCTTTTTTAGTCTTTTTTTTTTCCTCTTACCAAAGAAAAAGAAGATAATGAAGATAAAGTTAATAGCTTTTGTTTAATTTTTTGAAAGAAAAGTTATTTAATTTCAGTTCATATTTTCTTTTAAATTATTTTTATTTTTAACATTTTTATTCTTATTGTAAGGGCAATTTTGTAATTTTAACATTACGTAGTTAATTTTCTCAGCCCAAATGTTGACATGTTGCAGTTTAATCAAAATACTAAGCGAAAGGGAAAAAGTTGTCATGGTTTCAAAATTAAGAGAGAACAGAAATTATATTTTGAAATTTGAAAGGCAAAATATTATAATGGCTATAATTCTGGAGAAGTTTTTGTAATATATCCTTCTTTTTAAGATCTTATTTATAACTTCTTTTTTTTTTTTTTGTTGTTGATAGAAATGCTCTATCTATAATGGCCATCGGTTTTTAACTAAGATTTCATCGATTAGAAATTCTATTAGAATTCTTTTAAAACATTGCATATTCACAAAGGCACAATATTATTACTATTCCTACTTATCAAAAAAGAATATTGAATAGGGATACAGAGGCAAATAGCCTTTTTTAAAGAAGTTTTTTTAACAAATGATACAAGTTTTTAAAAATTAATTAAAATATTTTTTTCTATTAAAATGGTTAATTAGTTTTGTAAATAATTAATCATTGATTGATTATATTTAGTTAATTATTGATTAACTCAGGATCAATCACTGATTGACTCTGAGTAAATTATTGATTAACTCCAGACAAATCACTTATTGACTATCAGTATATTTTTGATTAACCACAATATATCATTACTTTTGTATTTAATCACTAATTTTCTTAATTAATCACTGATTGATCATAAATTAATCACTGATTTACCATTAAGAAAAAAGAAAAAGAAAAAAACAAACAAAAAATGCAACTCTCTCTCATTCCCCCATCGGTGATAGTCCCCCTCCCTCCCATTCTCGATTCTCTCTCTCCCATTCCCTTCTCTTTCTCTTCGTCGCGGATCTGCAACAACGGCAGCAAAATCCCCTTTGCCAGAGAAGACAAACCAGCCATCGAAGCTTGCGACTCCTCTCGACCGTCGATGTCACCGTCACCGTCACCGTTGTGAGTCCACAATCGCCATCACGATCTAGTCTAGAAGGTGGCGCCAAGTTGAGCTCAATCGCTTGGCGATTTCACAATTAAGGGTCCTCGGCGACTGAAAGTGACAACCAACAATCAACCACCACGAGATTTCACGGCGAGTCGCGATTTGCAATCATCCCACCAGCACAGGATTTCACAGACCAAGGTAGATCGACAGCGAGGGAGAGAGAAACAAGTAGTGGGAGGAGAGAGAGTGTCTGGATATTTGGATAAAATTAAAATTGATTGACCATAACATAGATAACAGGTCATTTAATTAAATAAATAAAAATTAAACTATATATTAAATTAGATAATTTAAATAGACCATCTAATTTAATTTTTTTTATTGAATATTACTTGAGAATTCTCCAATTCCTTATTTCTTGAGAGTATCCAATAAAAATGGATCTCTCTGTCTCGTCCATCAACAATATAATCACTTTGGTGAAAGCAGAACTAAACTAACTCGTGAGCAAATGAGATTGGGAAATCGATATGTGCAAGTTATTGACAAGGTACCCCTTGTTTATATTTTCTTGTGCCAATTCAACAACTCAGAATAAGAAATGGATGGAATTTATTCAAAATTTGAAAACTTATTTTATTGATTTTTTTCCTTTGAATTTAATTTCCAGTTTATTAATATTGTATATAGGGTATTGATTGTATTTTTAATAATTTGACCAGTTAATTAAAAGAACACTTTTAACTCTTTTTGAGAACATGGATATTAATTTTAAAAGATAGTTTTAGAACTGAAGTGACACTCTTTGGATTATAAAAAAAAAAAAAAAAAAGACGGGTAAACGTTGAATTTAGAGAAAAAATAAATTAAAAAAAAAAACTCATGGAGTACTTTTGGATTTTCCACTTGAAACTATTTGTGAATGTTATTGTTAGTAGCTAGTAAATGTTTAACCTAAGATATGCCCTTGTGCGTAAAGATTCCAAAGCAAATAAGTCTAAACAAAAAGATTTCATTAACTTCTTGCTTTGTCTTTTCTTAAGATTATAACATCCAATTATTGCAACTACCTTTGAGTGTAACCCATATGCTTTATTCTCTTTTTCTATTACTTTTTATTATTATTATTATTATTATTATTATTATTATTAATTAAGGTGAAGACATTTCTAACCAAGAATATCATTAGGTAGTCAATCAGTAACCAACATATCCTTATATCGTTTATAATTTTTTATTGAAACTAGATAAGAACTTATTCTAACTGCTTCCTTTTTCCTTTTTTTTTTTTTTTTTTTTTTTATATCGTTTATAATTTTTTGTTGAAACTAGATAAGAACTTATTCTAACTGCTTCCTTTTTCCTTTTTTTTTTTTTGGCTAAGCAACTGATACAGTGCTTCTTAATGTTAGACTTTCTTCTGTACTAAATAACATTATACTAAATATAGAGGGTTGAATCTACAATCAAAGAAAAATAGGGTCAATGACCGAAACACGACGACAGATGAATCGTCGACGTACCGTTAGTGAGTCGCAAAAAATAAAGTAAATTACAATAAAAGTAAATAGAGACAGAAACAACCAATTTTATATAGGTTCGCCTGTAATCTCTAGACAACGTCTTTTGTAGTGCTTCCAAGAGCTTTCACTATATGTAAATGAGCATTACAATGGTGATTTTTAGTAAGAAAGGAGTAAAAAGAGATGGGGGGCGACGTGATAGGGAGAGATTCAGGAATAATATGTGAATATTGCCGAGTACAATATGTTAAGCATCTGGAATGAGAAGATCCCTAGGCTTGCGGAGTAAGCCTGGATTTATAGAGACTGACTTGATTCCTTGAATTGCTTGATTCTGGTAAAATATGCCCTGAATGCTTATGGGTATTTGTCTTTTTCTGTATTGCTTGACTTTTCAATTCAAGAATGACTAGAAGATATCGGGAAACTACCCTTTTCTATGAGATATGAGATTGCTGGCCGGTTCTCTTGCCTGATATGCTAGATTTAGTTTCCTGATTGCTGTAAGTGAAGTCAACTTTTCTTATTTGGCTTTGCTAATTTGCCAGTCGCGTGCCAGTCATTCTTCTGTCGTTCGGAAGTCGTTTCCGGTCTTCTAAGCTACCTGTCTCCAAGTCGTTTTATACTCTCCGATGACTTATCCGAGAACAAGTATATGGCAAGTGATGAGATACAAAATCTGACTTCAACATCAAATACAACTTTTGATTTAATAAATAATTTCCATTATGTAAAAAATAAAAATAACTAACTTATATTGACTTTGAATTGAATGAGATCCTTTGGTATCCTATGCTTCTTCACATGTTTCATGTTGATGCTAACGGCCCTATAATATGAATTGAGGTGCTGCCATTTTTTTTTTTTATGGCAATTGTATCTATGTTTATGTAGTTTTCATATGAGAATGCTACTAAAAGAACAACATTAAAAGGACGTTTGGAGCATACACTGCAATTGGAGTTTTTGAAATATTTTAATTAGAAATGAGTAAATATATTGAGTAGTGCATTTCGTTGAGAATAAATTGTGATAGTTAAAAATGTAAAAACTTAAATTATATTTAAAAGAAATAGTAATAAGGATTTTATTTCGTTATTTTCATCATACTATGTAATTGAAAAAAAAAATATCTCATTTCAACTTGAAAAATAAAAGTTATGAACTTTTCATATTTGAGCTTTTAAGAGATATTTGAAAATGTGAATAATGAAATTTATTTACTTATAGAGAACAAGACCAAAAAAGAGAGGAAAAAAAAAAAAAAAAAGAAAAGAGGAAAACTTCAACTAGAATGTTCACTGTGACCCTAATTATCTTGTTTTTCTTAATGGGGTTCTCTCGTTTTGGTAACGAGGATGCAAAGTGTGAATAAAAGTTTTATTCCAAACGAAGGTGAGGACACTGCTCTCTGTTTTGGTAAGTCAGAAGGTAATCGCCTCTTATTGAAGGTGAGGACTGCTTGGCCTCTGGTGGGAAGCTTATTCCAATTATAGGTTTAAGTTTTCTTCCTTTACAAATGAAAACTAATGAGAACATGCACGAAAAATGAAAGGAAACAAAATACTATAACAGAGTTTTGGTAAAAAGATACAAGGCCCAAAAAAAAAATGAAGATTCTACCTCCGTTAACCTTCCGGTTTAGTCATTTTTGTAATATTGACCGATGGTATATATCGTGTAAAAAACTTCTAAGATTAATTAAAAAAAGTCTCCAGAATTATAAATATTGTAACACTTTATTTTTTGAATTTTAAAATATAACATCCGTTCCCTACAAACTTTGAAATTGTAACAAAATTTCCACTTCTATTACTTTTTAGACAAAAAATACCATATTTCGAGATTTGAGCTAAGAAAGTTAACTGAATAGTGTTAAATAATAAATTTACCCTAACAATAAGGATTAACTTTGCTTTAAACAAATTTAAAAACTATTAATTTCTTCTTCCCACATCAATTTAAAAGTTATTAGCTACTTTTTCTTCTTTTTTTGGTTAAAAAGAACACCCTCTAAAATTTTTTTTGAAAGTTATTAACACTTTTTAGAAAACAAAATTCATATAAATCCCTGCTTTTGTTTTTAACTAAAGTTATTTACATTTCATACTTTGTATTTTGCATTCATTCAAAAAGGCATACACTACACTTTGAAATTTACATTTTTATACCATCATATTATATTTAATATATAAATCTATATCTTTTTTTGGTCAACATATAATCTTAACCTTAAAATGCCTAAAATACCATTAAAAAGAAAAAAAAAACTCAAAAGTACAATTTGGATTATTTATCTTTTTACATATTGTATTTTGCTTTTATTCACAAAGTAGATATGCATTCGAAGTCATGCATCTCATATCACTAAATTACATTTTGTAAATCAATATTTTTTTCTCAATCAACATTTATGTTGATCTAAATATACTGTAAATACCCTTAAAAAAAGTTATAAAATGACAAAACCTTTGATTTTCTCAACAAAAAATTCAATTAAAAAATGACAAAACCTCTAATTTTTCGACAAAAAATTCAAACATCTCAACCCCCCCAAAACCGCAACGCACCCCTTTCAACCCTGGCCTCAATCTCTTTCTTTAGCTTTTATTTTAAATTATAATTTCTTTAAAATTATATTTTATTTTTAATTTCAATAATATTTTGGATTTTTTTAATGTTAAAATTTAACGTTGATCGGATAAAATTATAGATTTATGCACTAAATGTACTTTAACAATATAAAAGTGTAGCCCTATTAGAATGCATGGTATATGTTTTGAATTAAAACAAAATGCATGATGTCAAATTGTAAAGAATACTTAAATTTATTTTTTCTTGTTACGGATATGTTGGGTATTTTAAGGCAAAAAAAAAAAAAAAAAGTGTTGACCGAAAAATGGTATAAATATAGATGGTAAACGTAATGTGATGGTCTAAAAATATAAAAGTTCAAGACACAGTGTATACTTTCTAAATAAAAACAAAATATGTGTTATAAAAACATAAATAACCCTTACTAAAATGTCATTAATTTCCTTGTCATGTGCATGTCACATGAGTTTTTTAGTCCAAAAGCTAGCAGTAGGAGGCAAAATTTTACTGATTCAAAGTTGAGAGGGCTAAGATGTTTCGTTTTGAAGTTTTGGGGCAAAATGTTATAAGGGTTATAATTCAGGGAAAATTTTAGTAATTAATCCAAACTTTTAAGTAGTGGAAACAAATTCTCACCATAAGCCGAGGTTAAAATTTTAGGTAAAATATGGATTTATAGGTGTATGACCGAATACAAGGGTCAGTTTTTGGTAGATGGCCAACTGTGCTGAGAATTAGTTAAAAAGGTCGATGCCCTTTATTATTGTACCTCAAATGACACAAATGCCCTTTTAGTCACTTAACCCTAACTTCCTCCCTCAGTCCCTCATAATACTTTGTACACTAAGAAAACCCACGATAAATTAGAGCAACAAAACCCACCGTATCCACCACTGGTCCGCCTTCCTCGCTAATGCGCAACCATTGGTATGCCCACCTTGCTATTGCCAACCACCGTCGCACCATCCACTATCTACAAACGTCAAACCCGCCCACCGATCTCAACCATGCTCCAATCATCGCAACCCATCTGTCGGTCTTAGCCTCACTCCAATAGTTACACCACCCAACTTATCCAACTTCTTCTTTTTTCTTTTTTTTTTTTTTTTTTTTTTTTTTTTGTGAATGGTAAATTGATATGTAATTTGAAATTGATTGATTGTGGAACTTTGAGAAAGTATTTAGAATCAATTGAATGATGGATCAATTTTTTCAGAATATGAAAAACCATAAAATATTTTAGATTATCCTTCATTGACTGTTTGTTGTTATTTTTAATGGAGTTTTGGATGATTAAGTCATGAGTTAATCAGTATTTAACTATAATGCATTAGTGATCGATGATAATCCGTCAATCAAACTAAGGTAAACTAAGGTTAACTACTGAAGGTTTAAATTTCATTTTATGACTGCTGAAGGCTAGGTTTAATTTTCAAAGACATCAAATCTCTAATGATCAAGCAAGTGGTGGTTCATGTTGTCACCTTGCTTCAACTCCCATTGATGGCTTATTTTGTTTAGAAGAATACTTTAGTTGCGTTTCTGATTTTACTAGTGTTGATAGGACTTTTCTCTCATAATACAATTATTTGTTTCCCCTGAAAAGAAAAATCTATACATAAGTTTTTTTTTTTTTTTTTTTTTCTGTGGAAGTTACATTTTATTACTTTGATTAAAAACTCATCTGAAAAAAAGTTGAAGAGTCCATTTAAAAAACTCTTATGGCATATCATTCAAATACTTGAGAAATAATTTCTAGACATAGAGAGTCAATATCAACATTTTTAGCGTCCGTCTGGATTTTAATTGGAGTTAAAATTTTTAAATTAGAGTTAGTTGACCTTTTAAAAACTATTTACAATTTTTATTGACTTCTCAGAAAAAAATAAAAATCCAACAAAAAAAAGTATAATTTAATTGGAGTTAAACTAATGTATCAAAAAACTCATTAAAAATCTAATAAGCATGACTTTAAATGACATGTAAACTTTTTTCGCACCTACTGCACCATATTAGTGGCATTTATAGGGAACCGAAATTACCCATCAATTTTCACTTTGTTTTGAATTGTTTTGTTTTGCTTCCTATCCAATTATTTGTTTTTGTTCAACATCATATGTAACTAATAACTATTACTGTTATTTTTATTTGTTCACTGCAGTTTGCACTTGATAATTAATGGTTCTTTAAATACTAATTAACAGAAAAATATGAATCTAACGATGAGATTTAAGCTGTTAACAATCTTTTTAGGTATGTACTACGTACATATTAGACATATTTGGGAAATTTATTGCATAGGAAAAAATTAAATAATAAGCTAAAAAATAGACCCAATTAAAAAAAACAACAGAATACATGAAAATAAAATTTTTTTTAAAAAAGAGAGAGACATGAAAAAATATCAAAAAAATAAAAAGATTAAAATGTAAAAAAATTGACCACGACAGAAAAATGGTTGAAATGAAAAAAAATATATAAAAATAAAAAATGGGTAAAAAGAAAAAAGAAAAAAATAAAATTTCTATTTGTGTATGGATAAATGTATATATTTTGGTCAAATGAAGGTTGGTCAAACAAACGATGGAAGATATGCTTAACTTTCATGACATTTTTCGACTGACGCGTACGAAGGATAACAATGTCCAAAGGAAAACTTAATTGAAAAAGATCAACTTCTTATATATATTTTCTTGAGTTGGTAAACTTTATAAAGTGCATATTCCTCACTTCCCTTTTTGTTTTTATTTATTTAATTTTTTTATTAAAAAATATTTTTTATAAGTAAAAAAGAAAAAAAGTATTAACACCATATATGGAAGAGCCGAGAAAGATTAAGAAAACTCATGTAGATGTTTAAAGCCTTTGGCTGTTAAAAATGTGGTAAGAGTGAAAGACATTTTGATTATATTTTATTTATTTTTAATTAATTAATAATAAATTTGAGATTTTTTTCATTATATATATGTTATACCGTCCTCATTTAGATTTATATATTAAAATAAATATAAGTAAATATAGTTTACTTACTATTTGGTATTTAAACTGTTAGAATATTGTATGGAATAGATTTTTATATGTGAGAAGACAATGCTCTAAGGTAAATAGTCTAAATTTATAGTCCGTAGTCTATAGGATTAGAGTGAACATCTAATTTATATGAAGATTATTATATTGTATACAGAAAATTGGGGAGATGGTTTATCTTGACCACCTGGAGTAAGCGACTCCCAAGTAGAGACTCTCGAGTTCATTTCCTGAGTAATGTGCCTTGGCTTGAACTAACAGGGTCTCGGGTCAATTTGGCTCTTGAGTTGACTTGGTGAGTTGTTGGGTTGATTCTTGAGTTGATCTCCTTGATTTGCATTGTCACGTGAGTGGAGAGAGATGAGGTACGAAATATGACCTCAACAGTGATTAAGGAAGTATCAGCCTAATTGAAATGTTCTTAATCATCTGATGCTAGTTATTTGCTCACCATTTACTTAAAAAAGGAGCTTTTTAGCACCATTACAACTCTAGAAAAGTAGTTCTTTTTTATTTTTTCGTCACTGATTTTGATCATATCATAACAAGTGAATCTTTACCAGGCAAACGGTGCCTAAGATGGCAATGATCATGTCATATCTTTTCATTTTTATGAGTTCCGTTTTTTTTTTTTTTTTTTTCCTTGTTTTGTTTTGTTTTTATATAAAAGGCTTGGTTTGTCTTTCCAAAAAAAAAAAAAAAAAAAAAAAAGGAATAGGTTCGCCAGTATTGTTAGGAAATAATGAAGTAGTTTTATGAAAACAAACAAACAAACAAACAATGATCTAATTTCTTGGTGAGTTGTTGGGTTGATTCTTGAGTTGATCTCCTTGATTCTTGAGTTCATCTCTCCCCATTTACGTGGCAATGTAAATCAAGGAGATCAACTCAAGAATCAATCCAACAACTCACCAAGTCGACTCAAGAGCCAAATCGATCTAAGACCCTGTCAGTTCAAGTCAAGGCCCAGTAACTCAAGAAATCGACTCGAGAGTTGACCCAAGCACTTTCCTAAAATTATGGCATGGAAATATCATGAAACCTTCCTTATTCATCCTTGCACAAGCATTGCACGAGGATCTGTCCAAATCAAGTCAAGAAACAATCAAAGATATTACTTTCCCTTTCCGGAAAAGCTCTCCAAAGAAGGAAAGTCAACCAAGATCAAGAAGAGGTAGCTTCCCTTCACCAAATACGGCATGTTCAGCACCAAAACGGATAAGATCATCATCTATAAATGCAGGGCATTATCATACGCCCAAATGATCCTAACTCTCATCACACAGGATCCCAGATTATTCAGAATTCCTGTAATTCCCATATCTTCCCCCGATTCTCTCTAGTCCCTACAATCTCGCTCTATTTCCTAGAATCCCCATCTCTTTTCTTCCTATTCTTACTGCTACGGCATTCACTGTACTTTTATATCGACTATAGTGAAACCCCCAGAGCCACCACAGAGGACTAGCTCTCACATTGAGAGTGAATCTTTATAAATCTCTCGTGTTCTCTGTCTTATTTACTTTGTTGTACTATTGTTTTGTAATTAAATCTAACAGCCAACTCAACGTGCACTTAGTCGGCTTAAAGATACAGCTGTAGGTCCTAACCTGACTCGATTCGATTTGACTTTAGATTTTGTCCTCTAGAATGAGTAATCATATACTAAACTTCAACTTTATTTTATTAAAAAATAAAACGAAAGAGTCTTACAAAATAAAGAAGAGTCTTATAAAATCCAAACTGGAAGGCAAAGGGGAAACAAAATAACAATTGTAGCAAATTCCTATTTATCTATCTTTCCACCCTCATACCAAACACATCTTGTTTTCTTTTTCTTTTTCTTTTTTTTTTTTTCATTACCAAACACATCCTTAATCTCTCCCCAACTAGGTTAATTTTGTCATCAATATATATATATATATATATATATATATATATATATATAAACGGAGGTCTTGTGTCCAGCACCCCATTTTTGACGGACACGAATGGCAACCCCCAATGAGGTCTCCGATCTCTATCTCTTTCTCGATTTTCACTGAAAATTATAATGAGAGTCATAGGAAAGGGAGCTTACCTTGGGAGGGAGCTTACCTTGGGACGAAGCCGGAACTCACTGCTAACGAATGAATGGGCCTCCCTCCTCTCTCACTATCGGTAACTCTATACCTCTATCTCTCTCGATTTTCACCAGAAATCATGGTGAGATCCACGAGAGAGAGAGTTTCCCTTGCAGCGGAGTTGAAACTCACCATTGGTGAATGAACGGCCCCCCTCCCCTACTATCGGTATCTCTATACCTCTCTCTCTTGATTTCCGTCGAAAAGAGCTTCCCTCATCTCTGCCATCGTTGACGACAAGACAGACCTTCCCTTTGCTGCTGCCCTATGCTCTTCCCTCCCTTGCGGTTCGTCTCTGTCATCGTCGACGGCAAAGAGAGAGATTATTTCCCCGAGTTATACCACTCCTCCTTTCGAGTTGTGCTACGCTCATTATGGATTGTGCCGCCAGACCGTGCAGCCGCTGTACATGAGACATTTCTCTATATATATATATATATATATATATTTTTTTTTTTTTTTTTCATTTCTCTTTTATTTATCTATAATTACCAGAACTTACCGCATGTTGGCCACAAAGGTTGAGAGAAAAGGACCTACCAATTTTTTGTTTTTTTTTTTATTTATTTTATTTGGGAATGGCTATGGACTGTGGTAAAACTCGTTTGAGAGGCACTATGGAAAGTGTCTAATCTAAGGGTTAGAAATGACAGTGTGATGAAGTGGATGTTTATCAAATAAGGTACACCAGATCTTATTATGCACTTGAGTACATACAAACATATTTTTCTTAAATTTTTACTTAAATTAAAAAAAAAACCAGAAGAATTGAATTTTTGGGACTCCCTTCCCTTCTGCCCTTCATCTCCGTGGCCATGGCTACTAGGGATTGGAACAGGGCAGGGCGGGGCCGGGAATGCTTTCCTGTCCCCATCCCCGCCACCAAAATTATCCTATCTCAGTCTCCATCCCCGCTTAAATAGACGTAGGGCGGGGACGGAAATTTCCCATTAGAAGGGCTTTCTCCATACCCACCTAATTCCCCCATCTATTGTAAATATAGATTTGAAAATATAACAAAGTAAAAACAAACAATAAAGTAGAAATACACCATAAATTTAGTTGAAAGCCAATGATTTCATAAACAAACCAACTTCTTAATATATGCAAACAAAATCTTAAAAGATAAAGCTATTAAAAGTCTCATTAAAACATTACAAACTCTTAAAACTAAACTTTCATAAAATAATTAAACTAAAAAAAACATAAAATCATAAAAAATAAATATAAATTATCCTTTTTTTTGTATATTTATTATAATTTTAATATTCATTTCATGATATACACATTTTCATATATAATTTTCATAATATATTACATACTTATAAATATATATAAAATCACACCTATATTATGAGGATAGGGGCGAGGAGTGCTTTCCCCGTTCTCACGAACCCCACTAAATTTCGGGAATAAGATTTCATCCTCGTCTTCGTCCCCATCCCCACCCCGGATCCCTGTGAGGCCCCATCCCGGCTACCGATCACCGTTGTCTTCAACTCTGGCGAACTCAGCAAAGGTAGCCACATCGCCGTCTTCGCTCGTGATCGTCGGTGTCTTTGCAAGGGGATGTGGAGCTGCAACAAATAAGAGAGAGAAATAGAGGAGAGATAGAGGAGAATTGGTATGGGAGCTCGCGGAGCTATTGCGGAGAAAGAGAGAGAGAGAGAGATTGATGGAGTGGGTGGGTGGTCGCCAGTGAGTCGGTGACGGCCCTAGTTCAGCGACGGTGTGTTGGGGTGGAGGGGAGGGGGGGGGGGCGGCGGGCAGTTAGGTGGGTGGTCGCCAAGGACCGCGCGCGTTGCGTGATGGCCGGTGTATTAGGGTCGGGGGAGAGAGAGAGAGAGAGAGAGGTAGGGGGCTGATAGCGTGGGTGGGTGGTCGCCGATAACGGCGTGAGTGGTTGGTCGTCGGGGTGGTCGGGGGTGGGGCGGCTCTTGGATACAAGTTCAGGGCAGGGGTTTTTTTTTTTCTGATAAATTTCAAATTTTGTGAATGGTCTAAAAATAATAACCACAGATAATCTCTTGAAAAGATGCTGCCACATACTCCCATTTTATTTAGATAAACAATTTTTACGAGGTTTTAATAAAATAAATAAATAAATAAGCAAAGCAGCTGTTATCTTTGGGGATGTGACACCTTTTTTGGTAGCCGACACCCCAGGACCTTGTTCCCAAGTCCTAACACCCCAACCCAACCACCAAAACCTTCCGAACCCCCCATCCCCCAACCCAAAATTTCCCTGTACATGCACCCATCTGCGTACTCTTCTTTTCATTTTTTTTATTTTGAAGGAACATTGGTGTACTCTTCTCTCTCTCTCTCTCACACACACAAATACATATTATTTTTTTTCTTTAAAATAATAAATTTGAATTTTAAAACCAATAATAAATTATTGACTTGAAAACAAAAGCATTTTCGTACTCTTCTAAGATTCCCATCCAGTTTCCGAAGACTTCTTTGTTTTCATACCAAAAAGCTGTTCACCTTATATTTCCTCTGCGAATTTTTTTGAGAACCCCCCCCCCGGCCCCGGGAAATCAAAAGCAAAGTGGGTCAGTCTTTTTCTTCTTCTTCTTATATATATTTTTTGTTTTCTTTTTTTTTTTTTAAATATTTGTATCATTTTATGATTCGCATGTGTAAATATGTCCGAAGAATCAGACACTGACAGCTCTTTTGTTTGTGTAACTCAATCATCAAATAAGCCTTTCCCCCAATCAATCAATTATTCCTACCTTCACTTTTTCTTTTCTTTTTTTTTTTTTTTTTTTTTCTATTTCTTTTTAAATTTTTCTCTATTTTTGCTGCAACTTTTCAGCACCATTCCCATGTTCAGTGCACAACACACTTCTTCTCAATACTTCCACTTCTTCAAAAAGTCTCCTTTTTGGCTTTTGCCCATCTGGAATATTCTTTTTTCTTTTTCTTTTTCTTTTTTAGTTTATATATGTATATTTTTTATAACTCTGCATAGAAAACCCATCCTTTTCTCTTCTTGGTTCTGTGTCTTGCCAAAAAAGCAGCACCAAAACTTTAACACAAATCCACCCAATTTGCAAAATTTCCTTTTAACCTGCTACATATATAAAGTCCAACCCTATTTTAGGTATTGTACAAAGGAAATGATTTTTTATTTATTTCTCTGTGATTTTGGCATAAAATGCCAACAAAGCCTGCCTCTCTCTGTCATCTCTATTCTCTACCATGTATGCTTTAAAAGTTTCAGTCCTTTTTTCCAATCTGGGTTTGTGAGTTTCCCTCGGTTATTTCTCTTTCCACTCTGTACAGCAGTCAGTCAATAATACCATTTGTTGAAACCCACTCCTTTTTATTTCACCTCCATCAAAATTTTGTACTTTTCTATCAAACCCCCATCTGGGTTAGGGTCGGCCTCAAAACATTTCGTTTCCTCTTCTCTCTCTCTCTCTCTCCCTCTCTAGAAACATTGTTCCACCATTATTAGTACCTAAAGCTCAGCTAATTGTACAATGCACATGAACGAACATATCCCCTTCCTATTTGTCTCTAAACCACACACACACACACAAACACAAATCTTTCTTTGATATCTTGAATGTTTTTCAATCAAAGTAATTGTTAGTGCAAGATTGTCGTGATTCTTTCTGTGACTTGAAGTAAGTAAAGTTATTTCTTATCTGGGGTTTTTTTTTTCCAAGTCTTTTCTGCAAATGCGTATATCTTGCATATGTTTATGTTCTGAATATTAAAATTCTCTCTCTCTCTCTCTTTTTCTGGGTACTGAATAATTTTTCTTTGTTCAATCTAGGCACTGCTGTGGAGTGACATTCTGATGAAGTCTCAAATCTTTGAATCAAAATATTGGGAGAAGAAACGCTCTCTGTGAATCGTGAAAGAGTTGTTTTCTCCATCTGGGTTTGTATTTCTGATGCTTTTTCAAACTCTGCAAAAATGGCGAATCTCGTTCCAGGTGTGCTTCTCAAGCTTTTACAGCACATGAACACTGACGTGAAAGTCGCCGGAGAACACAGATCCTCTCTCCTACAGGTTATTAGCATAGTTCCGGCGCTTGCCGGGAGCGAGCTTTTTCCGAACCAAGGATTCTACCTTAAAGTCTCTGATTCTTCTCACGCCACATATGTTTCTCTTCCTGACGAACACGATGATCTAATTCTGAGTGACAAAATCCAATTGGGTCAGTTCATCCATGTGGAACGCCTGGAATCAGCCTCGCCTGTGCCAATTCTACGCGGTGTCCGGCCCGTCCCGGGACGGCACCACTGCATGGGAAGCCCCGAGGACATTGTGGCAACTCATTCTCTTGGATTCCTCAACAATGGCAATAAGAAGGAGAAGGCGAAGTCGGAGTCTAAAGCAGAGAAGTTGGATAAGAAAGGTCCCATTGTTGCGAAAGTGAATTTGAAGGTGGATCAGCAATCGTCGAAGAAACCGGCATTGAAGGTGGATGTGAAAAAGGAGCCTTTGACAAGGATGAAGTCGCTGAATTCACGGTCGATTCCGTCATCTCCGACCAGCTGTTACTCGCTGCCAAGCTCCTTTGAGAAGTTTTCTAATGGTGTGAAGCAACATCAGGCGAAAGTTAAGGCTAAGGCTGTGGTGGTGGAGAAAAGTAGTTTGGTTCGCTCTGCAAGTCCGAATGGGAAGAAAATTGGAGTAGGGAATCCAATTCGGAATTTGGTTCAGGGATTTGAGCTTGGGGCCAAAGCTCTGAGGAAGAGTTGGGAAGGAAATATGGAGGTTAAGGGGAGGGAGAGTTCAAAGTTGCGAAGTTCTAAGATTGATCCAAAGCCCGATCTTCGGATTTCTGTAAGTGTCTGTTTATTGTTGAATCATGGCTTACGAAATTGAAGGGATTTTAGCTGAGTTCTAGAAATTTGATTTTGTTCTTTTACGTTTTTTTAGTTTAAATTAAATATGGTCCAATGATGAATATCCTATTAAGAACGTTTTGCAATGTTGCGCAACACTGTGTTCATTGCAGTGATGAATTGGTGATTTCACTTTTCAATTTTTTCAATCATGATTTTGCAAATACGGTTGCATTTTTTCAAGATTATGATGTTTTTGAACCATGGTTTATGAAGCTGGGGGAAATTTTGTTTTGTGACTCAAATGTGATGTTTGGGTTTTCTTTAGTTTGTTGAATATGTGATGAACAAATTATTGACGTTTTCTTTGAAGTGCTGAATTGTGTGATTTCGTTTTTTGTTTTGATTGAATATGATGTTGCAGGGATTTACCCGAATGTTTGAAAAGTTGTTTTTTTTTTTCCCTTGAATTGCTTAGATGCCAGTTTTGTTTCCTGTTATGTCTTATTACAAGTCAAAGAGCTATGCTTATTATAATCTGAGCCAACTTGGATTCACCAGACTCCTAGAAGAAGTACATCAAGCGAGAAGATGCCATCTAAGGAGGAAAATAAGAACCGGATATCTGTAAAGTCTTCGAAAGAGGAGAATAAGGTTCAGATGCCTACAAAGAAAGTCTCTACAAATGGAACTTTGGATGATCAAAACAGGTTGGATAAACATAGAACATCTGTCGGGAAAAAATCACCTGGTGAGTTGGCTAACAATGGGATTCCTGGAAACTTTGTCAAGGTGCCGATAAATAGTAGAAAACTGACAGAGGCAAGTGTTTCATGGGCTTCACTCCCATCATCACTTGCAAAGCTCGGAAAGGTAATTTAGTCTGTGACTTCTTCAACGTAAATGTTGTTACTTGGCTTTTGGAAAAAGCTCCTATCAACTTTCTTTACTTTCTGTGAGTGTGTCTCTTTACATCTATATCTAGATATATAGATAAATGCATATTTTCCATCTCGACTTCTTTCCACTGAAAAGGAAGAACTTAAACGAGTCGTATGTTATTAAGCCATATGAGTTATTCTAGAAAATTAATGAAATTTTTAACTTGTGCTTTGTGTCAAAAGTTCGAGGCCATAATTTCTATAGGGAGATTTATCTTTTGGTAACCCTTTCGAGATTATGTTATGTTTCTTTATTTAGTAGCAACCAGTCTGCATTCAGCAGTAGCTTGTCCAATTTTCCGTGTTTTGGGGTAAAATAATTCTCTGCCTGCCCTTTGCTTATAATGTCTACTATTTTCATTAGATCAAACTTTTGCAATTAGTGTTTCCAATTTTTATTGGTCTCAAATTTTGGAATATAGCTTACTAAGCCTAAAATTGTATAGTTCTGCAGTCCTACTTATTACATGCCGTCGCTTATGTTATTATAGGAAGTTATGAAGCAGAGAGATGCTGCACAGACGGCAGCAATAGAGGCTATGCAGGAGGCTTCTGCAGCAGAGAGCCTACTTCGCTGTCTAAGGTATGGTACTCCTCACTTTTAGTTAAATGTTTCTCTAATGATGTCTTTACTTCGCTTGAAAGGGACAGGGATATGAAGGAGTGATTCTCTTTCCCACATAATCATCTGTTTACTTACAAAATCAAAAATGAGAGTTTAGTGTTCCCCACACAATATAGGGAATGAGGAAACTGAATGTCAATCCTTTCACCCTTTTGGTATTGGTTCTTGGTTAAAGGGAATGAACGTCTAATTTACTTATTATAGTCTTATAAGTTCACAAGTTAGAAGTTGATGGCTATCTGATAATGTCAAAGGTCATTCAGTAATTACATTGATAAGAATTCTATTTCTAAGTTTAGTGAACACTAGAAAGGGAATTGGATTGTTTCTGCTTCCACTTTCTAAACACTAGAAAAGGAACCAACGATTCTCCTTCTTATTTTAACTTAACTATGCAATCCCATTACCTTTTCCACTATAACCCTTTACGGTTTGATAACATGCCCTTAAAAGATGTAGGAATGATACTGGCTCTAATCTCTCTCTCTTCTAATTTACACTAAACATAACAAGCTCTGCCTTATCTTGGTTATGGGGCATGTCCATGAATTATGCTTGGTTTATGCTTTGTTGCATGGATAAATCATATAAAAATGGTTTACTTTAGGCTTAATTTTCTCATGGGATAAGACCTCAAAAGAATCACATGAAGCTCTAGAGACCTACATAACAACAGTGCGAATGATGAAACCTTTTTATTACCACCTAGTTGTGTAATTTATGATCCTCCAATCATCTTGCAAATTGATTTTCCCATGGTAACTGTAAGGGGCTGAGCAACCAAGTTAGGCTGAGAGTTATTTATTTTTTCTTTGTGGTTGGGGAACTGCTTCACATCAAGTGTCCTTTTACCTACATATTCTTGGAAGATCTGAAAAATTGGTAGAGAAGTCAAAAGGTGCACCTGCAGTCTTTATGTTGCTATTGGTTTGTTGGAAGCCAGGCTCAATGCATTATTCAAAGGTTCCTTTGGGAATGCATTTTTGGTTGTATACCAGATTACAAGGCTTGGTGTCAAAGCTTCCCTTCAAGTTCTGGCCAGGGTAAAAGCTGCCCTCAACTCTCTTCCTTCCTACCGGAACTAGTACTTTATCCAGTTTTTGAACAAAGAACCAGGTGACTAAGTTACAGTTCCTTAGATCCATATCTATATCCAGCAGATATCAAGGTGATAGTATGAGTACCAATGGTGAATAGAAGGGAAAACCCGAGATGGGATTCTGACTGGCTCATCATGCTCAACACACTCAAAAATAGTTTTTACTTCCGTATCGTTTATTGGCCATGGAATGTAACTTGACCAACTTCATCTGTTGTATGCATGAGAAAATCAACTTCACTCAAAACTCATGAAAGCCATCGAAATTCCCTGGATCTTGGATATTATTATGAAGGAAAAAACACCACGAATGAGGACATGGAAATTCCAAACCTCATTTTTCCTGTAGTTAACTCAAATTATTACATGTTTAGTGGTTGCCTATAGTTAACATCAATGGAAGAATGGGGGATGACCATGTGTGGTGGTATAGGAAATATAGCTGGACTAGCCAGACAAATGAATATGTGGTTTCAGCATTGATTGCCTTTGCAGTTCAGTTTGGCCTTAAATTTAACATATGCATCTCTGTTAAATTTAACATGATGATCCTGTATTTCATGGCCTTTTAAGGGTTATTTTTTTTATGTACCGATACAAATGAGCTGTACATTAGCAGTTTGTGTCTGACAGGATATTAGTACTAGTCACTTGTGCTGAACTTTGGCCATTGGCATATTGCCTTGTTTTAAGCCTCATCAAGTAGCAAAAACGCTTTACTTTCTAATTTAATTACTTTAAATTCCCAAATTTATGAAACTAAGGTGGGCTTGCATATAGTGAGATCAAATTTTTGGTTTGTATTAAAGTTAATTTTGCAGTTTGGTTTCACCATATTTGTAACTGTGGGCTTGGGTTAGAGATATTTTACTCTTTCTACAGAGGCATCCTTTTCAGCTTGAGTATCTTGAATTACTTAAAACGACAACGTGATTTTCACATCTTATAAAATCGTTTCGATCTTGATAGTTCTTGGGTGGTTAGTTTGGGTAGTGGAGATACAATTAATTAGGAATTGGGAAAGGTTAATCACAGATATGGGCTGCTATCTTTTGAAATGTTGGTTATAATTGTGTGGGGTGGTTAGTGGAATCAAGGAGTATAAATAGAAGGGAAATTATGCAAAAAGGAGGCAATTAGTGGGAATTGGTTCAGCTTAGGCTTGGGGGAGTAAGATAGGCTCTCGAAATCATATTGGCAATTGTATATTCAATTTCTCGAAACTACATACAAGAATTACCATCTTCTATTCTCTCTTCTCCTTGTTTCTATTTTCTGCCTGTGATTCTGTGATTAGCTGGGGTCTTGTTGAATTTCTAAGTATTTACCATTAGCAACCACTGCCATGCAGCAATAAATTCACTTAAAACTGTCGAAGAGTTTGGTTTAGATTTTTTCCTATTTCTAGGAATGTATCTGACTTGAGAATTAGTCCTCTATAGTTTTAAAATTCAAATGATGTAACTAACCCTAAACACACGTCTTGTACTTCTAGTCACTATAAAACGAAAGTGACTGATTGTAATTAGAATTAACGAGGAATACATTTTTCTCGTTGCAGTGCTTTCTCGACTCTCTCCTTGTCTTAGCTTTTATGGTATCAGAGCGGTAAAGGCTAATATTGGTTGAGGGAGACGAAGTAATCATGACTGATTCTGGAGTAAACAAAGATGGGTCAGAGCTTTCTTCGGAAACGTTCCAACCAGTTTCTAAAATTACTCCCACTGCATCTTTTGAACCCACTTATCTCCAAATTACTAACCACCAACTCACCGGAAAGAATTACCTGCAATGGTCTCGTTCCGTTCAACTTGTCATTCGTGGTAAAGGGAAGTTTGGGTATATTGATGGTTCCATTCCGAAACCAAGTCTGACTGATTTCTCGTACCCGTCTTGGGATGTTCAGAACTTTATGATCATGGCATGGATTGTTCACTCCATGGATGAGATTATTGGTGAAACTTATAAGTTTCACACCACTTCTAAGGATATTTGGGATGCCGCGTCCTTGGCATATTCTGATCTTGAGGAACAAGTCTTCGAGTTACGTAACCGTGCTCGCAATCTTCGTCAAGGGGAGCAATCTGTCACTTAGTACTTCAACACCTTGAAGAAACTTTGGCAAGAGTTGGATCTTTTCATTGTTTGTGAGTGGAAACATCCGGAGGATGGTGTTCTATATCGCTAGCTCGTCGAAAAAGGGCGGGTGTATGACTTCTTGGCCGAGTAGAACCGAGAACTTTATGAGGTTCGTGACTGTATTCTTGGTCTAAAACCGTTACCTGTAATTGATGAGGTCTTTGCTGCTGTTCGCTGTGAAGAGACTCGGAGGAGGGTGATGCTCACCAAATCTCCATCTCCATCTCTTCTGAATGACACCTCTGCTTTGCTTGCTCAAGGCTCCAACACTCGGAATGATAGCCAACCCAAGAAGAAGAACCAAGCTTGGTGTGATCAATCTAAGAAACTCTACCATACCAAGGATACATGCTGGAAGCTTCATGGTAAACCTGCTAATTGGGTTCCAAACCATCTTCGCAATCAGGATGGTAAAGGGCTCCAAGCGACTACTTCTTCCGATTCTACCACTCCGGAACCACAAGTGGCGTTCTCCAAAAATCAGATAGAGCATCTTTGCGAACTCCTCTCCACCTCACAGCCATCCAGTTCAAACATGGCGACCACAAGTAGCTTGGTGACTACATTTAGTGGCCTTACGACTCAAGGTGAGCCGTGGATCATTGATTCCTGGGCCTCGGATCATATGACAGGTTGTAAAAATTGTTTTTCATCCTATGTTCCTAGTCCTACTAATCGGAAAATCAAAATAGCGGATGGGTCTTTCGCTAATGTAGCCGGGGTTGGTGATATATGAATAAGCTTGGCTATTACCCTCCAGGGTATCCTCCATGTTCCAAATCTTTTTTGCAATCTTTTGGCCGTCAGTAAGCTTACAAAAGATTTAAATTGTACTGTTAATTTCATACCTTCTATATGTGTTTTTTGGGACCGGATTTCGGGGAGCGGGATTGGCAATGCTAAGGAAGTTTCGGGTCTTTACTTTGAAGAGGATTCTTCCATGGGTAGTCATGAACGGTTGTCAGTGATTCGTCCCTTTCCAGAAAACAACAAATTATGCTTTTGCATTGTAGGCTAGGACATCCAAGTTTGCTGTACTTGAAACATTTGTTTCCATCCCTATTTCGTAACAAAGATTCCTTTCATTGTGATATTTTTCAATTAGCCAAGCATACTCGTGCGTTTCTTCCTTCACAACCTTATCAAGCTTCAAAACCTTTTGCGTTAATTCATAGTGACATTTGGAGTCCTTCTCGTGTCCATACATTGTCTAACAAACGGTGGTTTATGTCTTTTATGGATGATCATACAAGAGTCTGTTGGGTTTATTGTTTATGGGACAAATCTGAGGCTACACAGATGTTTAAAAATTTATATTCCATGATCAAAACGCAATTTAATGACAATGTTCAAATTTTGCGAACTGATAATGGAACGGAGTATTTTAATTCAACACTTGAACAATTTTTAACATCAAATGGCCTTATTCATCAAAGTTCTTGTATAAGTACTCAACAAAATCGGATTTCCAAAAGAAAAAATCTCCATCTCTTAGATTTAGCTCGGTCACGAATGTTTACATCTAATGTTCCAAAGTGTTTCTGGGGGGATGCCATTTATCCATCATGTTATCTCATAAATCGGTTGCCGTCTCGTGTTCTAGATTATAAAACTCCATTAGATTGTCTTTCTCAGTTTTATCCTCAAAATAGAACGTTCTCTTTTCTAGATTTTAGGATCTTTGGTTGTTCCGCATTTGTCCACATTCCTGATCACAATAGGTCTAAACTTGATCCTAGATCTCATAAGTGTGTTTTCTTAGGTTATTCCTCCACTCAAAAGGGTTTTTGATTTTATTCCTCCTGAAAAGAAAAAATATTTTGTTTCCAAAGATGTAACATTGGTTGAAACCTAATCCTATTTTCCACAAAAGAGTCTATGTTCAAATCATCCTCTCCTTGAAGGAAATTCGGATTTTACTGATTGTTCTCTTCAAAATTCGAATTTTGAAACTGAAAATTGATCTTCCAATTCGAATTTGTGGGAATTTTTTTGGGAATTTTCTTCAGAATCTTTCACACAATTCTGATAGCTTTCCTCCACTAAATTCAAACCCCACTTTGACTCTCCCTCCTAATTCGGATTTTATGTCCCCAACAATTCCACAAAATTCTCTCCTTCCATCGGTCTCTAATCTGATTCCCACCTCCACAAATTCTCCACCAAATCCTCCCATTCCACCAAATTTAAATCTAGAATCTACTCATCTCTCTAGTCCGGATCCTTCCTCATCTCTACCAATCGAAAATCTCCCACAAACTTTCCCTGCCGATTCTCCATCTATAACAGCCACTCCGAATCTGTCCACGCTCTCTCCTAAAAATATCTTGCCTCCACCTATGCCTACAAATAAGGAAAACTCAACGGCAGGGGCAGAGGGACTACAGTTGTTGCCACTTCTGACTTACATACGGAAGAAGAATCCCAAAGGAAACAAAGAATCTGTTCACAACCTTACTTGCCAAAACTCTGACTCGGACTCTGTGTCAAGAACCATAATAAACCAGTCTGATGCTGACATTCCTATTGCCAAACGGAAAGGAACTAGAGCCTGTACGCAGCATCCAATCTCGAATTTTGTTACTTATAAACATCTTTCAAAGCCACTTCAAGCTCTTGCTACCAATCTGTCAACTGAAGAAATTCTACATTCCATACAAGAAGATTGGGAAGATCCGAGGTGGAAAAAGGCGATAATGGAAGAGATGCAGGCCCTCGAGAAGAATGAAACATGGGAGATTGTTCAGAAACCGAGAGACAAGGTGCTAGTTAGGTGTCAATGGGTATTTACAGTTAAGTATAAAGTAGATGGTTCGATTGAAAGGTATAAAGCAAGGTTGGTAGCAAAAGGATATGCATAGACTTATGAAATCGATTATCAGGAGATATTTGCTCCGGTTGCAAAGATGAATACAGTTCGAGTTCTTCTCTCTCTAGCAACCAATCGGATTGACCTCTCCAGGAACTAGATGTGAAAAATGTTTTCTTAAATGGAGACCTCAAGGAGGAAGTATTCATGGAGTTACCACCGGGATTTGACAAGGAAGGGAAAAAAGGCAAAGTCTACAAATTGAACAAATCCTTGTATGGATTAAAGCAATCACCGAGAGCTTGGTTTGATAGATTTACCAAAGCTATTCGACAACAAGATTATGTGCAAGCACATGCTGACCATACGATATTTTATAGACATAAGAATGGGAAGATCACAATTCTAATTGTCTATGTCAATGACATCATTCTTACTGGAGATGACGCGGAGGAGATGGAAAGACTGAAGAAAGGCTTGCTTTAGAGTTCGGAATGAAGGATTTGGGAAATTTTAGATATTTCCTTGGAATGGAGGTGGCTAGAAACAAAACCGGGATCTTAGTTACACAGCGGAAGTATGTACTGGATATGTTGAACGAAACAGGGATGATAGGCTGCAAACCAATTAATACACCAATGGATTCAGGTTCAAAGTTGAGGTTGTCTACTAGCAGTAAACCAGTTGACAAGGGAAGATATCAACGCTTAGTGGGAAAATTGATCTACCTCTCACATACAAGACCTAATATAGCTTTCCCAGTAAGCTGTGTTAGCCAGTTTATGCATGCACCATGTGAGGAACATATGGAGGCACTGGTTTGGATTTTGAGATACTTGAATGGTACTCCGGGGAAATGTCTATTTTTAAGAAACGTGAAGATAGAGAGATTGAAGTTTTCACGGATGCAGACTGGGTAAGATCTATCAATGACAGGAGATCAACATCAGGATATTGCACCTTTCTCTAGGGCAATCTAGTGATGTGGAGGAGCAAGAAACAGGCAGTAGTGGCCCGAAGTAGTACAGAGGCTGAACTTAGATCAGTAGCCCATGGTGTTTGTGAAGCTCTGTGGTTAAAAATGTTACTAGGGGAATTAAAGACAATGACAGAGACACCTATTAAGATTTACTATGACAACAAAGCAGCCATCAACATGATCGGACCAAACATGTTGAAGTGGACCGATATTTTATCAAAGAGAAAATAGAAGAGGGGACGATCTGTGTGGTGTACGTACCAACATCTGAGCAAACAGCCGATATTTTCACCAAGGGACTTTTCAGACCAATGTTCGAGAAACTAGTTGACAAGTTGGGAATGTACAATCTGTACAGCCCAGCTTGAGGGGGAGTGTCGAAGAGTTTAGTTTAGATTTTTTCCAATTTCTAGGAATGTATCTGGCTTGAGAATTAGTCCTCTATAGTTTTAAAATTCAAATGATGTATCTAACCCTAAACACATATGATGTGCTTCTAGTCATTACAAAAAAAAAAAAAGTGACTGATTGTAATTAGAATTAACGAGGAATACATTTTTCCCTTTGCAGTGCTTTCTCGACTCTCTCCTTGTATAATGCTTTTAAAAACAAATCATCTGTAACGAGTTGTATTTCGAAAAAAATTTTCCACACAATCCTATCTGAGAGCTTGTGTTGCATGTTCAATATAAGTACCAGAAAATGGGAATTTGGGGGTTGCAAAGAAATTTTAGTCTGTTCTGATTGACAAAGATGTTTGGAAAGCAAGATATATGCTAAAAGTTGTAAAAACAACACACCATCTTCTCACAATCAGTGAGCCTTCTTTCAGAATATGTTGTCTTTTCTATGAATCCCCATGTGCAAAGTAATGTTGTTATTACCTTTGTATCTAGAACGGCTGAGAAAGAAGAGAAGAAAAATAACTTTCGAATCTAATCTTTGGCTTAAGTTTATCATGTCAACTGTGATGTAGTTATTTTGTTTTCTTTGTTACTCCTGCAGCATATATTCAGAGCTAACTAGCTCCGCCAGAGAAGATAATCCCCAGCCGGCAGTAGAGCAGTTTTTGACCCTCCATTCTAGCTTGAACAATGCTCGTACGATTGCTGATTCTTTATCTAAAACTATACAAGCTAGTGCATCCCCTGATGATGAAGAAAATCCATCAGAAGAAGTAGTCAAGGTTACGTCGGAGAAACGCAAACAAGCAGCCTCTTGGGTACAAGCTGCATTAGCCACCAATTTATCTTCCTTTTCCGTCTATAGTAAAGAGCTTGCTTCAACTTCAGTGCCATCTTCAAATTCCTCTCAAAACCAGAAAATTGCTTCGACAAATCAACCGATGTTAGTCCTGGAGAATTCAACCAAGAATGCCGCAACAAAACCCCAGGTGCAGGGGAAAGTTCGCCAGATAATTGGGTTGAAACTAAGCACACCAGGAACCCCTCGACGCGTAGGGGATGGATCAGCCGTAAGTCAGAAGCAGCAATGTCAACCCCCACCTGAATGGGATAGGGGAAGTGGGCTTGATGAGGCTGTTGACTTGGCCGAAAAGCTACGACTGCAGTCGCAGGATTGGTTCCTGGGATTTGTGGAGAGGTTCTTGGATGCTGACGTTGACTCCTCCTCCGCATTATCCGATAATGGCCAAATAGCAGGGATGTTGACGCAGCTGAAAAGTGTGAATGACTGGTTGGATGACATCAGTTCTAACAAAGACGAAGCCGAAAACCCCTATGTTTCGGCAGAAACCATCGACAGGCTGAGGAAGAAGATATACGAGTATCTTCTCACACATGTCGAGTCTGCTGCAGCTGCACTGGGTGGTGGATCCCAATCATCGCCAAGGATTCGAGTAACGGAAACGAAAGCAAGAAAGTGAAGTGAACTAAGTTTGTAGTTTGGTTGTGTGTAGCTGTGGCATTTGCAGTTCCAACAAGAATGCTGCAAAAACTCCATGGAAGCTGTGCCCTTAACCACCAAGTGGAATCCAGGAGCTCAGTGTGTTAATTTATGTATATAGAATCAATTCACATAGGTTTCAAGTATAGACGGGCTGGAAATTGGTTCCCTTGAGAGAGAGGGGGGGTGGTGGTGGTGAGAGGAGATTGTGTGTTGTGGGGGTGTGTTGGGATGGAAAAACAAGAGTTTGATGTCTCATGTTAGAATTTTATAACTTTATATTTATTTTTAATTTTATTTTTTTGGGGGTGGGCTTTTTATTTGAATATTTTGGTGTTACTGAAAGCATACAGATTGTGTTGGAGATCAAGAGAAATAGATATTTTCTTTCGTGATGAATACATAAATTTTATGAACAGATTGTGTTGAATATGATGGGAGTAGGATAGATCCCAAGGTGATATTTGCTCATCTTTTTTTATTTTATTTATTTATTTTCCGGTTACACGTTATGTAATTTGGGATCACAAGAGTACTTTATTCCCCATATAAATGCTCAGAAGAAAAATACCCCACCCTTAATAGTTTTACTTATTATTAATAGGGGCTATATTTTAATTTTTAAGAAGCGCAAAGGTTTATTGCCTTTCATTGCTGGAGAATCAACTGCAAGGAAGAGAGGACCAAGGGTATCCTTTTTTGAAAGAAAAATTACAATAATCAGGAAGCTTTGATTAGAAGAAAGCATTACAGTAGTAAAACACCATTTACAACATTGCATTAAAAATCCGCACAATAATTCTTGACCAGTTAAAAAAAAAAAAAAAAATCCTGAACAATAATGGGTGTTGGTCCAACACCAGTTCAGAAAACTACCAAGACTACCACTACATCGTACACAAAGTCATATTTGTTTTGGGTGCTAAAAGACATTGATTAGCCTGGGGGTGGACAGGTGGTTCAGTAGTAGGAAATAAATATCTCTCTCTCTCTCTCGAAGCACCTCCTCGTCCTCGAGACCATGTAAACCTTTGCGCGATACACGTTGCCGTCCGCGACTTTGATATTCAACAAGAATAACTCTCCAAACATGGATACCTAGTGTAGATGTCATGGATTATTTAGATGAAATTTCTAAATTAAAAATTATGATTTAAATTTTTTTTTATTTCCATGAATGTCTAAATTAATACTTATAAAGACCATATTATTTTTTTATCAAAAATTGAAACTTAACAAATAAAGAATTGATTAAAAAAAGGAAAGAACAAATTTCTAAAAAAAAAAAAAGTAAAATTGAACAAATCTTTTAAAAAAAGGAAAAAAGACAATTTTACATGCTTTATTTTAAAGAAAAAAGAATCATAACCGATATTAATTATATGATGCATGAAAAACATTTAATATAATAAATAATTGGTTATTAAAATAAAATTCATAACGAACATATAAAAAAATTAAAGAGATATTGTAAAAAAATATGAAACACTTTAAAACCTTAAAAAAAATATATAATGATATAGTAATTATCATAAAGAAAAAGACATCATAAGGATATAGTAATGCCATAAAGAAAAAAAAAAAAAGCATAATGCATTTAAAAAAATATCATAATGATATAGTAATTATCATAAAGAAATTAACATTTTTATCACACATAAACTTTAGAAACTAACTATTAAAACAATACCAATAATAATAACTACATAAATAAATTATTGCAATAATGTTACAATTATCATAAAGAACCTTTATGATGCTTAAAAAATATAAAGGTTTATAAGAAATCTAAATCATACTTAAGAAATATGTTTACAAAAAAAAAAAACATTAATTGTAAGCCATCACTATAATAAAAAACTAGTCATTAAGATAAGAATACAATAATGATGAACAAATAGGGGAAAAAATGAATCATTATAAAGGAAAATGATGTTAAATATAGTAAAATGATAAAATATATATACAAACAGTTGTTTTTTTTTAATAGATATTTGCATAATATTATCAAAACACAGACATATTTTAAAATATAACTCTAAAAATATACTTTTTGTGTAATTATTTCTTTCGCTTTCCTTGGCTGCCTTGCACAATTTCCACAAACTCCACATTCTTTCCTTGCACTGCCAAATAATAATAATAATAATAAATAAAAATAAAAAATAAAAGGAGGAGGAGGTGGAAATTTTTCTCTCTTCATCAGTTTAACTAATGCAGTAAAACAATTAAACAAAAAATGTGACTTCTTATTACCAGCAGTTAAAAGTCCCCAAGTAATGAACAAAATAATTTCTAAAAAGTAAACTTGTACCAAAAAAAGACCTTACCTTAATAAGAGCATTCAAGTGAGAAATTGCATGACGCGCCGGTCGAGGTACCATGCACGGCTAGTCTCTTTCAAAAGGAAGAATGGGTAAGTTAAAGGCAGAATTAATTTTGGGACAAGAAATAAAAGTTGTAGGTTTCGATGAATTCTACAACTTTCATGAAGAAAACTTTTTAAATTTTAAACCAATTTAAAGAAAAAATTAGATTTTTAAAACTGTTCGTGGTACAGGAAATTCCCATACACGTACTTTCAACCAAATTAAAAAACTATTTTCAAAAGCAGTTTTCAAGGTTTTACAATTTTACGACCCTTGTTAAGATGATTTTACAAAAAAAACAGTTTTAAAAGGTTTTGAATCCATTTGAAATTTCACAAGTGATTTTTAAAATGCAATTTCAAGTATTAAATCAAGATAATACTTGATTTATGAAGTCAGGGTATTTTCCAAGTAAATAAGGTATTTTCTAAGAAAACAAGGTATTTTTGAGAAAAAGGAGAAAAAAAATTAATAGGCCCAAGTTACTAAAATATGGTAACAATTCTATGACAGATGATGGTAGTCGGATTGGAGACTTGACTTATTGATCAATGAATATGTTATGGTTTATTGAGTAATGTTATATAATGATTCTTACGTCTGGTTTAAAAACAAGATTATAACCTGTTATCGCGCCATGTTGGGATGTTAGACCAAGAGTGTAGAACAACTTGTAAGTACAACTCTACTTACAACATTGGCAAAAATGTTTTTACTACTTTGCATGTTTTCAAAACTCATGCATTAATGTATGTGATGCATATATTTTATGTTTTATTATTGTGGCATTATGAAAGCATGTTTACTAATAATAATTCACATGATAAAAACAAGACCAAGTTTTTAAGTATGATACAATAAGTATTTAAGTTTGCAAATATGAACAGTTATGATTCAAGCTTCCAAGTATGTTCAAAACAAGAATAAGTTTTTTTAAATATTAAAACAAGTTTTCACATATGATGGCAAGCAAGTTGCCTCATATCGTATTGACCTGCCATGGTTTGATCCATGGTTTGATATTAGATTGGACTGGCCACCCCAACCACTCCATGGCTATGCACCACGGTACGTACACTCATGTTATATAAGGGGTCCAAAAATATGCTAACATAAGAAAGCATAATTGAATTTTTTTAAGAAAGCATAATTGATTCATGCATTCTTTATTAAGATTGAAGGTGGAGAGATTGTAAGAGAGATTGTTAGCAGTGTAAGAGAGATTGTAATATCTATTCTATTATTATTGGATAGTGAAAATAATAAAATCTCATATTGGAAAAGCGTAAGCAAATATAGTGGTATAAATTGAAACAAGTAAAGTGTAAAAATTACTAGTGTATAATGAGGATTATACAACTACTGTACACTACCACGTACGCGCGAGGGTGATTGGGTATTTAGGGTGCGTTTGGGCCTTTGTTAGGGCACACATAAGCATTCTCGCAAGGCACTTTATTTTTGAATGCGGTATTTTTTTCAGATTAAATCTAGACCATTGATTTAATTAGGTACAATCTAACGGTCGGATTTGAATGATTATATTTAATTTAAATAGTTAATTGAATGATTACAATCTAACGGTTATAATTAAATTATGATGATCAACGGGTATATCTATTGAAACCAATATATTTTTTAGATGAAAAGACACCTTTTTAATTTTAAAATGTATATATATTGTATTTATTACAACTCTTCTTAAACAGACATATCAAATACTATGAAACTCCAGTTTATGATGTCAATTTCATATCTTCTTCTAGAATTTAATAAAATTACTACTTATTAAATTTATGAGTTTATTATATTTTAGAGATAATTTGTCACAATACCTAATAATAAACTATTCACGATGAGGGTAAATAAAATATTAAAAAAAATAATTGCTAAGTTCCAAACCTTTTTAATTTTTCTCTATCTTTCTTTTTTTGTATCTTTACACCAAAATAGTTTTTTCACCGCTTACTGTTTTCAACAAGAATATCATAGCTCATGAGTATGGAGCTTCACACGTCATCGCCATCGGAGGGTTATTCTGCAAATTTGCAGGTTTGAAGACTCAAACGCAAAAGATGAGAATAAAATTTTGTAACCCATGACATCGCTACCAAGTCCTCGACCCCACAACGATTGTAATCCACCGGAACCACCTCTAACTCGACCTCCCTCCCTCCCTCTGTCGCCGACCCTCTCTGACCTCTCCACCGACGTCGACTTCGACATGGCCATCACCTTCTTCCTCACAGTCGTCAGTCTCCTATTTGTCGTTCCACATTGCCTTTCTCATCCAGACTGAGGTTTTTGTCCATAGTGATCATCTCTAACACAAAAGATAGCTATATGTGGATTTGTTGAAATATTGATTTCATGTCCATGTTTTTAGTTTCGCCGGACGATGGGCTGCTAGTGATGCTGCCAAATTCTTGAATCTTCAGCAAGACAGGGCTTTGACTCTTCATCTAACATTACCTTATCAATATTTCCTAAAGTAAAATTAAAAAAAAAAAAAAAAATTTAACATGGGGCCCACCACACATACTCCACGTAGGATTGTGAATTTGCTATTCATGCAAAAAAAAAAGCTTTATTTAAGGGTTGATTTCTAAAATAGCGACGAGTGTTAAAAGGGAAAGGTGTTAAAAAATTTTTTAGTTTGATTAGTTAAAAACAAATTAAATTTTTCTAAAATAATAACAAGTATAAAAAAAAAGAAAAGGGTTTAAAAAGTTTTTAATTGCATGGACACTCTTATTCGTAATAAGTATAGATATATAATTAAGAACTTCTCAACTCCAAATGTTATGCATTCCTTAGAAAAAATATGTATTACTTTAATAAATTATTTATTTCTTTTCTCGATCAACATTTAATTTTAATCTAAAAATACTCATATTATCACTAAAAAATTTTGAATTATTAGATGACTCAAATGCCCTATAATATTAGATCACATGTCTTACACATGATTGATTTCGTTAAAAACTTAATAAACATGAGCAGAAAAGAATTAGAATTAATAACGTTTTAAGAGTGAGGCATTTTTTTTTATGCCAAAATTAAAAGAATAAGGAATAAAATATCACCAATTCAAGAATTTGAAGATCATTTTAACCAATCGCTCGACAAATCGATAATTTCAGAACTGCTTTTAAGATGTTTTAAAATTTAAGTGCTAAAATAAAAATGCACCTATAGTTCATGAACATAAATAAATAAATTCAGAAAAATGTAGGCATGTATATATGTAGGTCTCCTTTGATTCTATATCGATGTAAACTTATACCCTGTCAATAAAAATCCTTGAATTCCAAAAAACAAACAAGAAAATTTCTTTAAAACAACACCAAAGCCAATTTGCTCGACTCATGAGAGGGTAATTAGCCCACAAGCCATTAAATTTGAGTGTGGATTGTATTTTGCTACAATTTATAAATTATAGCAAAAAATGACATAACATGTAAGCGTTGATATTGTAATGACCAATACTTTTAAAATTAAATACACTATCAATAACGATTTCTTATCATAAAAAACTCGTTTTCATTTTACTATTTCTTTAATTGTCCTACTTCATTGAACATATTTCGATACTCTTGCAAATGAGATTTGGGAACATATTTTATTAAAACAATAAATATTACAATATTATACCCTTTACTTCAAATTCAGGATACTTCAGGAGGGGGAGGGGGGGGGGGGGGGGGGGCAAAAAAAAAAAAAAGAATTGCGAATTTCCTCTAATTGTAGAATGAGGTTGATTACATGACTTGGAAAAAGAAAAAAAAAAAAAAAAAGGAAATTAGTATATTAAGTAACTTTCAGAATATAATGTAATAACTATATTTGATATTTATCAAGAATCAGTGATTTTAACATTGGAGTATAAGTTTTATGAATTAATATGAAATAATATGTAAACAGTGATCGTGTCTGTAGAGAAATTTATTGAGAAAGGTGACTAGTAAAGGAATAGGCGTTGGTTTCATGTGAATTAATAGAAATGGCGTCCAATGTAATACGAAGAGGATTCCCACCAACTTCTTCAAGCAAAACTAGAACGTTCTCTGTATCTTTGAGAAATGACCGAGGAACATGGTACCTATACATAGAACAATTTTTTTAAGAAAAAACAGTTAATAAATTAAATGGAAGATATAACAAGAAAGATGAAATCCAATTTACGTTTAGACTCCTTTACATAGTTTACAATTCTCTATACATTTAAGAATTAATTTTCTATCTGAAAATGTTACCTTTAAAGGGAGGTTTCTGGAATGTTGACCTGCTAAGTAGCTTTGACAAAATAGCTAGCTCTAATTTAGAATGCCAGGCACAAAAATATCTCTCTCTAAGTGCTAACAAGTTAATTCTAGGGATATATTATATATATCTCTATTTTTTTTTTTTTTTTAAGTTTTACGGCATGTGGGACCAATGACTCCTATTTAATAGATAGAAATGAAAAAATCATAGATTTTAAACCTACAAATTCTTTCTTAAACTCTTATATTCTCACCCGTTGAACTAATTCCCGGAACAATAACCAAACTGAACCTATAGTAGCCACTGCCAACTTACATAGATTGTGATGGTTGGGCCTTGGAAGTAAGGAACGTGACCCAATAACGACCAATGCTATGCCCATTGATCCATGCTTCGCCTTTTCCCATTGCGCTAAGGTTTAAGGCCATTGAATCATTTCCCTTCGGTGCATCAAATACAATCTGCCAAAAGTTTTTATTTATTTACTTTTTTTTTTTTTTTAACAAACCAAAAGTTTTTGTTATATTTGACATCCGTTGTGTCTGCTATAATAAAATAATAATGATGATGATGGTGATTAGACTTGGTAAAAGTGACCCTTTTGGTCACTAAAATTGGTAAAATTGTAGTTAGTCCTCCACCTATCTCTCAGTTCACACACACACACACACATATATATATATATATGTGTGTGTTTATTGTTTTTTTTTTTTCAGTTGAATATATCTGTATATTGTTTCACTTTGAGAATTATTAGATTTTAAGGGTTATATTCTAAAATATTAATATATTACAAAGAGCAATCTAAATACTATTAAATTCGTTCATAATTTCATGTCTAGTCAATATTAGACTTTTTATCTGTAAATATTCAACAAGAACTTATCGATCAACATACGTTTTCCTGAATTTAAAGTGGTGGCCACTTATTATAAGAGATGCAGTAGCATGTACCTTGTACCAAGTAAGTGTTTGATTGGAATCAGAGACTTCAAATTTATCCCATTTCACGTCATCCAAATTTTCTTCTCCATATAATTCTAACATCTCTCCAAGCAGTCCAACCTGTACGTTTCAATGAATTAATTTTAATATTAACTAATTAGAACTACAAATATTTGTTAGTACTTTCAGTTATATCATCTGTAATTTAGTTCACAATTATTCTTGCTGGGCAAAAAAATAAAAAATACTGCTAGTTAAGACTATGTTTCATTATGATTGAACACATCATAATTGGAAAATGTAATTACCTGATATCCCCACTCGTAATTTGTAAAATTGTAAAATTCAATTTCAGTTTTGCATTGAATTTCCACTCTAGTTAACCCAGCGACTCTTCTTTCAAGAAAAGGTCCAGAATCCTTCAAAAGAGAGAGAGAGAGAGAGAGAGAGAGAGAGAGTTGGGTGTTTCAGAGTGCTAAAGGAATTGATTGAATGAAGATGGAAATTAAGCCAAACATAATTAGATAGCACTAATTACCGGTAATCCAACCATTACACTGAGCAAAGAGATGTTATTAATCCCATGATCATTTAATTTTATAGGATTCTCCATCATCAATCCTTTACTACTGTGGTTGCCATGTGCATTTCCTAATAACAATCACATAACACATGTAAGATTTCATTAAGATGCTTAACCATTCATAATTAATTAGTATGGTAAGATAAAAAAAAAATATGTATTAAACAAAATCTAAACCTTTTAGTTGCCTCGTTATCAAAAGCTTATAGATGAGACAAGCAAATAGAAAAATACTACGAAATATCAATGATATTCAATAACACACTAATAAAAAAAATAAGCCTTACTGATAGACCCTGTATTGTGGGACTTATCCTTTATTAGTGAGTGATGTTAATCGCTTATATTTCCTAACATTTTTCAAATATTTCATAACTATATATTTCACAAAATTTTATATGCACGTGTACGCCGTATGTGCAGACAAAGGGCTGATTTTTCCACACAAATCATAGCTTTTTATTGGAAAACATTTGGGACTCTGCATTGCACGGCTCCGAAAGATCTAATATTGAAGGGATGTTTATTTTGCGTGTTTGTCTGTCTCCTTTTAACAATAAAATGAAATGATGTTTATTTAAACATAAAAACTCATCTAATTTTAGAAATGATTTGATATAATTGTCCTTTTTCAAAGTCAACCATTTTCATTTATTTTCATTTCAAGTCAATTTTGTCCAATAATATTTTCATATTAACAAACTTCTCCCATCTTCTTTTAAGTTTTAAAATTCCATAAGTTTTTCATTTATTTCTGATTAAAACGATTATTTTTTTCAATATGTACGTTCTATATCCATAACTTATTAAAATATAATAAAATTTTTGTAAATTTGTTCTTAAAAATTTAATTTTTAAATGACTTTTTCTAATATCTATCCATGCGCCTTTCAAAAATTTCATCTTTTTCAAAACTATAGAAAAAAAAAAAAAAAAAAAACACACATTCGAACGCTTTTCATATTTCTAAAAAAAAAAGTGACTTCTCATATCAAAACAAGAAAAAGTTTCATTGCAAAATCAAACATAAAACAAACCAAACGGACTTGAGTCTTACAAAATCTAAATCTCTAATAGTGGAGACCACCTCTATGTATATCCAAAGCCATGCAGATACATTATGCATCACGTTTACTTATCGAGAATTCTCTAAATAGGAAATTAATTCCATAACAAATAGAATCAAATTACATGAAATTAGATTTCAGAATTAAAATAAAATGTTTATTAATCAATCATGTAATCAAGTTATTTGAGGAATTAAATTCCTATTATATTCTTTACTTCCTAAAAATTTAAAAGGATTGAGAATAGAATTATTATAGTTACAAATTATCCATAAATGGAAAAAATTAATTAAATAAGAATAAGGGTGTACTTAGTATAGAGGTTACTTAGTTCCTACTTTTTAAGAGAAGAAATTTAATTCTGTACATAGTAGATGAGAGACGAATTTCCCTTTATCAAGGAACTTAATTCATTATTTTAGGTGAGACTTATCTCATTTAATTATCAATTACAAAAGTAAACGCTAGAATTTAAAATCTAAAATTTAATTTTTTGTTCCCAAATTAAATTATTCATTAGTATGGATAATAGTGTTTTGACCTTTAATAAAAGTTCTTTTTATTTGTGATTATTATTATTATTTTCTTTTTTATTTTTTTGTTGTTGCATTTGTGTTTTCTTCACTTACGATGGACTTAGCTATTTGACCAATTTTCATGCCACAGTGTTCCTATAGCACGTTTTCGAAATAAAAAAAGAACTTAATAGAAAATCTTACCCCAGTAAATGTTGTTCAGAAAAGCATGCGTAACATGTCCTAGAGATTCGACATGAAGCACTGCTTCAGTGCAAGAAATGTTGTTGTCAAACCTGTTATTAATTTCCCAAATAACAGTCAGATATATAGAAATGTGGATTCTATGAAATGTACTTCTAGTTAAAAAAAAAAAAAAAAAAACTCAAAATTAAGCTAGAATCATTCCTGCCTGTTTACTAATAAGGAATTCTAGAAAAAAGAAATTAATTCCATAAAAAAAAAAGGAAATTAAATTGCACAGAAATAAATTTCAGAATTAGATTAAAGTGTTTACTAATTTATCAAGTAATCAACTTACTTAAGAAATACAATTCATGTTATATTATTTATTTTCTAAAAAATTAAAAGGATTGGGAATAAAATTACTATAGTTACAAATTTATCCTTAAATGAAAAAAATAATTAAATTAAAATAAGGATACGTTTGGTATAAAGGTCATTTAGTTCTTACTTTTTAAGGGAATAAATTTAATTATGTAAGTAATATGTGGGAGACAAATCCCCCTTAATAAGGAACTTAACTCCCTATTTTTACGTGAGCTCGCGTCATTTAATTCCTAAATATAAAAATAAATACTAGAATTTAAAATAAGAATATATTCCTTTTTCTCAAATTAGATTACTGAAAAGCAAACACCAGGGGGGAAAAAAAAAAAAGGAAAACACAAGAGGTATAAGGTACTAATTATATAAATAAATAATATATAGATGTTGTTAAAAAATTAAATTAATGTAGAGGAACGTACCTCATAGTATACCAAAGGTAATCTGATTCATCCTTGGTCATATTCATGTGCTCAAGCAGTGCATCGGCTCTGATTGTAGTATTATCAAAGTTTGGGATGACATCTGTGAATTTTCTCCATCTATCCGCTGAGTCAAACATTAGGGCTGGTTTTCTAATTCTTTTATTGGCCTCTGTATTGATCTGTATATTCATGATTTACACCACATATAATATTGAGAACAAATATTATAAAAACCGTTCCAAAAATTATAGTAAACAGCATTGTAATGAAAACTATTGAAGTAAATTACAAGGTTTTAAAATATTTGAAGTAGTAATTAGAAAATTTTTTAGGTAAATAGTTAAATTATTTGGTAATTAATAGAAAAATTATTTTTTTAATATATTATTTATTTAGTAAATTTTTCCATTTCTCCTAAACATTTAAAAGCATGTTATTTTATTTTAATTATTTACTAAAAACTGCTATCATTTTTAGTGTGTGTGTCTGTATACGTAGACAAATGTACAACTTATATAAAGGATATGTATGTATGTATATTCAGAATTATTGGAAAATAAATTGAGACAATGTTGAATAAAATCAAATTACTAATTGAATGATAGAAAGATTTTATTTATGCAGATTAATTAAAAAAACCGTCGTTTGAAATCTGCCGGTTAGCATGCATATATATATATATATATATATATATATCACTCAAGTCAGCAATTAAAGCTCAAAATTTGATAATGCACTAGGAAAAGAAGGGAAAAAAGACTAACCTTTGCAGTGTTGAAGATGACAGCTTGGCAATCTGGTAGAATACTAATAGACTTGGGCAGCAACGAAAATGATTGATTTCGAAATAGAACTGTAGCATTATTTTTATTATCCCTATTTATAAGAAACGCAACACATCCTCCCGCTTCTTCACTAAAAATATAGGCCTAATAATGAAGTAATCATAACATAAGAAGAGACTCAAGAAAAAAGAAAATATATATGATGACAAATATTATTGATCCTTGTGGCAAATAACGAGATAAAGTCTACATAACAAGAGTACTTTATTATTACCTCTTCATTTTGGCCTAAAGATATGTTTGTTGGCACTCCCTTTAGCAAAGTTTCGGAGCAATTTCTTATTGCAACATGCAACTCCTTAAGATGGCCCCACTTGGGCTGTCTTAATTGACCTAAATTTATCACAAGCCATCAACTAATAAAACATCATGCTTCAAAGTATGAGGTTAATACATACATACACACACACACATATATGTATACTATTTTATTAGCACGTGCAAAGATTAAAATTTTTAATTTTTTTTTCAAACATAATGAAGAAGAATTTAAATTATTGTATCAGGTATATATAATAAAAAAAAGAAGGTTTTTTCATCAAGTATTGTTCAAAATGTGTTTTGAAGCAAATACAAAAACATAAATAGAGGATAAAAATGGGGATATAATTGAAAATATATATATATTTACATAGAAACAAAATTATAATATATGAAATTAACTAAAGTACATGTGAGAATAATATGATGTTTAAATAAGGAAATATTTGTGAAAACAAATTCAATAGGACAATTAGTAAAACGGTAATTATAAAAGTCATATTCATGATAAAAGAGTAATTGAAGAGATAAGAAAAAATATATGTGAGGGTATATTTGAAAAATAATTACATAAATAGGGAAAAATAATTAAGGTATAAAAGATTAAAAATGAGTTAAGGAAAAAAAAACAAGAAGAAAAAAATAACACACGAACACTAAACACAAAACGGCCAATGACAAGGAAAGCCAAAATTTAAAATAATGAAGAAGAAGAAGAAGAAGGGAAACACCAAACGACAAAAAGCAAGGAAAGCTCCAAAAAAAAAAAAAAAGAGGAGAAGGTTGTGTGTGTGTGCGTGTGTACGTGTGTGCGTGTGCGTGGGTATGTATGTATATGTATAAGACGTAAGATAAGATATAGGAAAAGAAGTAAATATTATTTTTACAAAAATAATTTACATATATAGTAGGTTTTTTAAAATATATAAATAACAGGTTTTAAAATCATTTAAATTAAATAGTAGTAATAACAAATTTATTAGGTGAATGATTTATATACTTTTTGTAATATGTTATTTATCTAGTAAATTTGTTGTTTAAATGATAAATTTGATATTTATCTGATAAATTGATTATTGATTATGAATATTTAAAAATATTGCTTACTTAAATAACTTTCCTAAAAATTTTGTTATAATTCTCCATTTTTGTCTTTAATACATATATTTTGTTAAATTTGATTATTTGTTGCAGTTTTTTTGTTATCTTTTTTTATATTAGAGATTAAACAGCCTTTTAGCACTAAGAATAGAATAGTCTTTCGTTAAGCATCAATAAGAAATCCAGGCTTTTTTCTTCCCAACTTGATTCTAGAATTCACACATATCAATAAGTAAAAATACATATACACATACATACGTATGTAAACAACTCACCGTATTCATCTAAAGGAGCTTCATCATAGTAACTTGTGATGACATACGCAGAGCCTGTTCTCCCGAAATTAGTTCCACCATGGTACTTGGACATTGAAAAATAACTAGAAATGTTCAGTAAAATTTTAAGAGATTAATTGTTTAGGTCCCTAACTTTTTTAGGGAGTTACAAGTTAATTCCAACCTTTTTTTTTTTTTTTTGCGGCTAAAAGTTTTTAAACTCTTTAAAATTGTGCAAATGGTTCCTTTTACAGACAAAAGTTTAAAAAAAAAATGGATAGAACCAATCATGTAAGCTGAATGGTCATTTTTTTTCTTAATCACCGTTTAAAAAATAAATCATGTGTAATTCACGTGATATTTTCTACTAAATTTTTTATATTTGTTAACAAAATTGAACATTATAAATGCTTTAGGGAGCTTTTAGCCATAAAAATAAGATTGGGATTAAATTACAACTAAAAAAATTATGAACTAAAAAAGTAATTTATCCAAATTTTAAAAGGACATATTTTCAAAAGACAAGTTATGCAGTATAATTTGGAGAAACTAAAAAGAAAGGCACGCATACCATGTAATAATTGACATAGCTTCCATTCCTGGCGATAAAAAGTGCCACGTGGAACGCTATATCTTCAGCAGACCTTATGTAGGGCTCTCCACCATATACTTGATAGCTGTGAGAGACACATGGAAAGAGTATATATGTAACGTGTCACACCATGTCCCCGAAAACAAATTAATTAAAAAAAAAAAAAAACTAGTATGTTTTTTCTCCTAATTAACAAATTAGACGACTTTGAACAAGTTATGTATTTTTTATTTACTTATACAGAACTTTAAATAAAAGAACATCAAAGGATTTAGAAGATGACATACAAAGATGTCCAATTCTCTGTCCATAGCGATGGTTTATTCGGTGAATTGGGCCCTTTGAAAGTTTCTCCGCATTTCATTCCATTGCACGTATTGATCTGCAAAATTAAGCATGAACAATACCTAACCTTCTCTTTTTGTGTCTATAAATTAAATTTTTTTTTTTTTTTTGTTTTTTGGTAGAAAAGAAGAGGGCCTTTACACTCCTTTCCAGCATCATTATTGAAGTTTATTGAAATCACACGTGAGATAGTAAATATTGTAACCCTAAACCGTAATCAGTTAACAGGTGAAAGTTCATAAACTCAATCAAACATAAAGTCTATATCAAAAACATACTCTATCGTGCGATATATAACTCAGTTTTGACCTAATCTAAAAGTGAAAGGCTCCACAATAAGACTTCATTACCACCAACCACTGTTGGTCCTTGGCAAATGTGTGTTTTTAAGTGTAAGAGTACGTGTGTGTTTCTAATTCAAGACTAATGTGGATAATTTAAAAGAGGAAATAAACCAAATACCACGGGATCAGGAGCATCAGTCTGCTTGCACATCACCCAAGGAACGCCAGTTTGAAGATCAACAGCCATTTTTGCAGCCCAACGAACGTACGAGGCTCCTTTTGCTTGGAATGCCCCTTCCACATTTTCGTATTCGTTCTCAATCTATTAAACATGTTTATGATAATTACTCAAACAGGTTGTGTGATCCAATGTACAAATCTATGTTTAATATACAAATTAAGATTAAGTTGAAGTTTTTGTTTAAAAATAATTCGTGATGTACGTACCTGTGACAATATGATGGGGCCTCCTTGTGAAGCATATAAACCTTCTGACTTCATCATGTTCACTATTTTTGTGGTGAAATTTTGCATATAAAACTATATATGAATCCCGGAAATTTAACAACAACATTAGTGAAATGTTTATATATATATATATATATATATATTTTAAGTCAAATGTAAGCTAAAAAGTTAATTCAAAATTTTCTATTGATTAGGTCTCTTGTGAAACATATAAATCTTCTCATTTCATCTATATATATTTCAGGTGATGATATTTTACATATAAAAATATATATGAACGCCCAGTAAAAAAAAATTACTAAAAGATATTTTTTTATTAATGTTAATCAAATTTTATATTACAATGCGACATAAATTTTTTTTTTTTGGCGTGAAATGATAGCTGTCTGAAAAGTACACTAATGACATACTAATAAGGTGGATATTCTTGTTGATATATTCTTGACTAACATGAAACCAAACAAAAAAGTATATGAACTTGAATTTAAAAAACCAAATTACTAAGCAAGGAAATGAAGAACACAAGTAGCAAAATTATGGAGGTGTGCTCTGGAAATTACGAAAATAAAATAAACAAGTTTTTAATTACCTTGAATGGTTCATTATCAGTGCGATAACTGATGCCTGGGACGTCGTGCAACCAAAACGGAAATCCACTGTCACCGTTACAAATAGGACTATGTTATTTTTTTTTTTTATAAGAAGGATTAATGTTTGTTAGCCAGTCATATTTATTCCTGTTATCAGAACTGGGTTCTCTCTCTCTCTCTCTCTCTCTCTCTGAAGTAATACTTACCGTGACAAAGTCTTCTAGAACTAATTCATCCGAAAAAATCAATTTTTGTATTCGTTTTGAAACCATATAAAATTTTGTTTCCCAAAACCCAGCTGATGATGATGATAGCAATTATCATAAAAATAATAATAATAACTGATCAAGAATTTGGTAGCTATACTAAAAAAAAAATAATAATAATAATAAATAATAATAAAAAATAAAAAATAAAAAATAAAAAATAAAAAAAAAAAAGAGGAGGAGAAGAAGAAGAATTTGGTAACTATATATCTCAAATCAATCTCCCCAAGGCCCTAATACTAGGCCCTTTTCTCAGCCACCAAAAAAAAAAGCCGCCCCCTAAAGGGCTAAAAGACAGAAAACGAGTTTTATTATTCCCATGCTGCCCAAATAAGCTATCCAAAAATCCCAATCAGGCATATCTTTATTGGATTAGTACGGCCATAACACTTTGCACATATATATTATATTTATTATATTTGATAAATTACTTATTTAGTCTTTAAATTTTATTATTAAGTAACTCTGATTTTCTGAATTTTTTTTCGTAATTGAAATACCCTTAAACTCTTAAAATTTTACTACAATAGTAATTTCTGTCAATTTTTTGACGGAATTTATTAGTAATTTAGTCAAAAAATAATGCTAACTACGGATTCTCTCAAAACAATTAATGGTAATGACTACTGTAACAAATATTTTTTTTATAGTTTATGATCATTTCAAATATGAAAAAAAAATAGAGAATGCCCTAAACTATTAAAATGTTATTATAATAATCATTTTTGTTAATTTTTAAACGAAATACGTTAATAATTTGATAAAAAAATGATACTAACTAACAGATTATGTCCAAAAATTAAGATGAAGGATTAAAAGTTTAGGGGGCATTTTAGATAAGAAAAAAAGTTTAGAAACCAAAATTGTACAAAATTAAAAGTTCATGGAATAACCTAACAATTTACCATATATTATATATTGTCTTATGCTTTTAGAGGTAAAGTACACGAAGTGATAATATATCAATATACTAGTACTAGTATATGGTTATTAATGTTACAGCTAGTAAATATTTATTAAGGTTAATAATATATATCCCTAGTTTTATAGTCAATTTTCCTTTAGTTTCGTGAATTTTAAAAATTCTAACTTTGCTTCTTAAATTTTAGGATTAATTTTATTGAATGTCCTATGAACTATATACTTATTTTATTTTGTCTCTTAAATTATCAAAATCATTCATCATATCCTTATTACGAAAAAAAAAAAAAAAACATTCAATCTATCCCCTTCATCTACTTCTGGTCACCGGCGTTGGGGGCACTGACGACGACGGAGAAGATTGGGATGGGAAGGGATAAGATGAGATAAGATATAGGCCATAATAATGATACACCAACAATATATCAACCGTTCGATTAAATCTTAACGATTCAAAAAAGAACTCTACCGATAATTACTCTGAGAGAAGCTCTACGACAGCATCTCTCTATTTCCCGAATACTGATTCCATTTTTGAGAAAAGAAATACAATTTGAATACGGAAAACTCTTCGCTCTTCTGTTGTTTGAAATTTTCACAGCTATATAATAAAATATATATATACACACACACACCATTTTATCGCTTACTGAGGTTTTTAAAAATTTGAGAAACCCATCTGCACCGCTCTTCATGGACTGGGCTACATCATGATCCTCCTACTTCTTTGGGTGGCCAGAGCCACCTATGCCCCTTTTTTTTTCCTAATTACAGACCAACTCTCTACAATGATGGCCTTGATTTTATTATTGCTCTTGTTGTTTTGATTTTGTTCGGTTGCTTCATAATCTTGCAAAAGATCCCTTCTTTTTGTTCTCATTTCATGGTTCTAGTTTGATTTTTTTTTTTTTGTTGTTGCTTTGTTTTTCATACTCTCCCAAGTTACCAAGCATTTGTTTTAAAAGTATCTTCTGGAGTTGGAATTTGCACTAAATACTTCTACTTTTGTGGCAAATTGCTTGACTCTAAAGTTTATTTTCTGGGTAATCTCGAGTTGAGATTCACGGAAGAATAAGTGGAAGAAGAATTCTAACTGTTGCTTTTACTAAAATGCCCTCAAAACTTGCTATATGTGCTTTGCACATGCCATTTTTCGTGAAGGGGGAAATTTGAAAAAGTTTCAAAATAGAAGGGGAATGAACGTTACAATTCAAAATTCAAAGTTCGGGAGTATTTTATAAAGCTTTAAAATTCAGGAGGAAAATATAAAATTTATTTTTTTTACTTTTTTCTCTGCTTTGAATCACTTCTACTTGGTACCAAGAAAAACATTGCATGGCTGGTTGCGATGTCGAAGAAATTTCCGATTTTTGAACGGAGACCGCATTTGTTTCTGAGGCGAGGAGATTAGAAATTTGGAAGCGATGGAATAAAAGAAAAACCATTTTGTATTCCAGGTTTTAATTTCCAACCTTCTCAAAAAGAGCGGGAAGACTCCATATAGAAGCCTGATGAAATCCAGGTAGTTGAATTTCCCATCTGTGTGGTTGGGATTTACAGTAAACTTATTTCTTAATTTGTTTTTAACTGTAAACTAATAATTGTTTAATTGTTTTCATAATTAGACGTATGCTTTAAGAAATATTTATTTAATTTTAATGTCAAGTCAACGTATAAACAAAAATGAATGGAGGAGGTAGCTTAATAGTTTCTGTTTTATATATATCATGGAATATAATGAACGACTTTGATAATTTTTAGAATAAAATAAAATAGAGTAGATAGTCCAGGACGATATTCGAAAAATTAATCTTAAATTTTAACTAGTCTCTTATAATCTCGTTCGTTAGAATTTTAGTTAAAAATATCAAAAAAAAAATGAAGTCGAATGTAACTCCTTTATGTTGGAATTTCCGTTAAAACAAACAAAAAATATCATGTGATTGTACTTCATCCTTTTATTTATTCATTTTTGTTTTATGTTTTAACAAAATTTCTAATAGAATGGAATAAGAGGAACTAATTCAAATTAAGGGGTAAAGTGGAAAATTTTGATAAGGTTTAGGGAGAAAAAATAAAAATAATCCCACATTTTAGGGGACATGTGGAATAGTTATATATATATCGTTTTATGATTTCAATAACAAGATAAAAATTAGTTACACAACTTTAAATCTGAGCTTATTTATGCTATGACATACATAATGATAACGTGTGTTTCTAAATGTTAGACTTAATCAAAATCATATCAAAATAAATTATCTAATTTTATGAACAGGTTTTCTTATTAATACATATAAGTCGTGGTTCCAAAATTTCATTTGTAAAACACAGCAAACAATATCCCTTATTTCTTCCCAAAAAAAGAAAAGGTTTTATGTAATTTTTTTATTTTTTTATTTTTTATTTATTTATATAACTAAAGAAGGTTAACGTATATGTTGGCATATGAATCTGTCATAAATGGATAACATATATATCCCAATTAATTTGATGAGATAATTTAAGTCTTAATATTTAATAAGAATGACGCGCGTCTCGTCAACCGATTTAAAGGATGCCGGCATGGATATCTATATGTACGTACATATGTTTATGTATCATATATGCATGTCAATGTATGTATGTATGTAAGAGAAGTAGCATACCCATAAGTCCACTCACTCTCAATGAAGGGACCGATCCTAAGGCAAACATAGAGCCCTTGTGCCTGGATTTCCTTTATGAATTTGATCAAATCGAATCTGCCGCTGAAGTCGTACTGTCCTTGTATGGAAAAGCAAAAAACGGAAATTAAGAACAAACTACTAGAAGAAGGGTAATCACTCACTAATCAATAAATCTGGTAGCCTGAACTATAAATATTTTTTTATCTTTAAATTTCAATTTTAATAAATTAATCTCTGGATATTTTATTTTTTGACCTTTTTTTTAAGACGGGTGTTCTCGACGGTTCTACTAACAAAAGAATTTTAAAAGGTTTTTTTTATATTGATGTACCTTAAATTTATTATAAAATTATAATTTATACCTTAAATATTTAATTTTAACAATTTACATTATAAATTTATAAATCTGTAGTAATTTATACCCTATTAACAAAAATAATGTTGATTTTTTAATAAAAATTAATAATTCACTTACAAATAGATTGTTTATTAAGAGTATGAAATTTCCTTTTTAATCATTGTTAATCCAAATTTATATTTGAAATAATGTTAATTCAAACTTTTATATTTTGATAAAAGTTAATTAAAGATCTTAACCTTAACATATTTAGATTAACATAGATAAAAATGATTATTTACGTAATGAATTAACAACTTATGTACAAATCACATATCAATTTCTTTTAAAAGATTAATATAATTATCAATGTGGTGCAAATTGATATATATTTGTAAATTCAGAGTATAAATTATCAAAATTAAAAGTTTAGGTGGACAAATTTTCAAAGTATAAATTGTCAAAATTAAAAATCTAGGTGGACAAATTACAACTTTAGGATAAATTTAGGGTGTAAAAAAAAACTTTTAATAATTTATTGGAAAATAATCACATTCCAATTACATAATAGTAAGAAATTTTAAAGAAATTAATTGTTAAATTAAATGAAAAATATTAGTTTTTTTTTTAGCATTTTTAATCATATAATAAAGAGGACATTTTGCATTCAATATAATTATTTTTTAAAATTTCACAAATAATATATGTATATCTTTGTTAAATTTCAAAAATTCTTTATAGATTATAGTATCAAGAATCAATATTAAGAAAAAAAAAATAGTTATTTGTCAAAATTAAAAAGCCAAATATTGAAATAACAAATTATTAATTTATATACTAACAGGATAATTATAGCCAGTGATAATACGAAAGTTGATCGACAAACAAACCTGACCCTGTTTGGGCTCGTGAAGGTTCCAAAACACGTAGGTCTGAATCACATCAATTCCTCCATCCTTGGCTTTTTCTATCAAAGATGGCCACATCTGCAACTCACGATTGCCCCCTCATTATGTTACTTTATCGAATATAATTAAAACAGTGGACAAACTTCACCAAATAGATCATTTTTTTTATAAGTACTTAAAAGTAAATAACATATTTATAAATATTTGAGATGAATAATATATTCAGAGTAAATAATTTATTTACAATAACTTTTTGAGGTAAGCTAAACCTTAAAATATTTATCGTAAATATATTATTTACAAGAATATTTTAAAAATAATTTATCACGAATAATGCTTTGTAAATATATTAGGTTTCACCATCCAAAAAGGTTTCAACCATTTATCATCATCCAAAAGTTTTTTGGCCTATCTCCTTCCTCCTCCAACTTGCAATCTAAAAATGAAAAATTATTTGGTAGAGTTCCTCACCGTTGATGATAGCTGCAACACTTGCTACAACACTTTCTTATACACTACTTTAATTTACTACCACATGTTTATATCTTTTTCATTTCATAAAAGCTGCCAACTCATTTAATAAAGCAACCATTATTTTGATTGAAATTACAAGATTGTCATTGCCTAAATCTGAATGGTAAGGTGGGACCCACAATTGTTTTTTCTTTTCCATCACGTCTTGCAGTTCATTTATGATTTATCTCTTCTGCTCCACAAATTTCTTTAAGCAACAAAATTGTTAAAAAGACTATCAAAGATTGAACCAGAAATGGGTTTCCTACTGTATATATCAGTTCACCTCTAATAACATATCTAAGTTCATTTGGGCCCTCTCCAAAGTCTTCACCCCAAAATTAGTAAGCCCAAGACCTATTTCCTCTTGTGTTCTTCAACCTCCAGGACCATTTCATTGAGCTTCACTGGTTCTTTCATATCTCAACTAGGTGAAAGAAAAAAAAAATAATGATTACTTTGTTAAAAAACTTTGAATTAGAAACCTAAAACCCATTTCCTCTCATGTACGGATTACTTAAACTCAATTTTACATTTTGGTTTAAAGAAAAAAAAAAAAAAAGACTTAAAAAGAAGTGAGAGAAAGACAAAATTCTGCCGAATTCTTCATTTTTAAAAATAAACACTTGTTTTGGTATTTCTAGGCTTTTTGGGGTTATTTAAGATTTGGGATTTGAAAAAGTTTCAAGGATAATTAAACTGTCGCATGGAAAATTTCAATTTTGAGTTTTAAGAACCCTTATGGTCACCTGGGCAACACTGCAATCTGCCTTTGACGGCAAACTTGTAATAACAAAAGAAAATCATGGTATAAAGTTGAGCTTTGTTTCTATGGGAGAGTGAAAGATACGTGGCAAGTGGAGAATATAGAAGGTGGAAAAGAAAGTGGAAATTTAAGTGCATTTAGCATTCCTCTTCCTAAAATAATCAATTAATTTTATTAAGTGATAGATATTATATAATATAGTTATTTTAATTAATCAAATATCGATCATAATCAATTATTAATTTATCATAATTTGATTCTAAAATTTACGGAAAACTACTCATAAGGTAACTTAGGGATAGTTTGGCATCTAAGTTGGAATTGATTTTTTTGAGTTTAGTCCCAACTAAATACGTTTGAGATGTAAGTCTAACCCCAACCTCACTTTGAACCGTTATACAGTAAACCAAACTTGGTTTACTGTGCACCAAACCCATGTGAAACTGTCCTTAGTTTGAACGAGCGCTGTTCACCCACCGCCTTCAGATCCTCCTTCCACACATGCAGGACGAAGGCATCGTTGACTGAGATGCATGCGATGGTGTCGACGTCCTTGGATCTCAGCTCCGTAGACTTCTCCATGAATCTGGGGAGGTGCTTCTGCAAGCAGGTCGGGGTGAAGTCATCGGGGACGGCGAAGAGGACGACCTTCTTCCCCTTGGAGAGGTCCGAGATGGTGACGGTCTGGACATCACCGGCGGAGTCGAGGTAGGAAAGGGTGGACTCCGAAAGCTTGTCGCCGACGGCGATGGTGGCGGAGATTTTGGCGGATTTCGTGGTGGAGAATCTGAGCGGCTTGAGGGAATGGCAGTGCTTGAGGCGAATGGAGGAGGCGAAGGAGAGCTTGGAAGAGAGCGCCACCGTCTTCGGTGGGAGGAGAGTGGTGGAGAGGTAGAGAGAGGGAGGGGAGGCAAGGAGGCGCGAGATGGTTGGAGAGAGAGAGAGAGAGAGAGAAAGAGAGAGAATAGTATGAAGGGAGGGAGTGTGTGTGAAAAAGGGAGAGATTGGTTTGTTTGGTATGGCTTTGTGTTCGATTGAGATTTTGGGTGGAGGGAACAATGAGGTTCTCACATGAATTCTGAGTGAGTTAGAAAGGAGATTTTTCTTTTTTCTTTTTTCTTTTTTCTTTTTTCTTTTTAATTTTTTAATCGATAATTATCATTTTTTTATTAGTATTTTTAGTTAGCTACTGACATTATTCTTGTTGTATGTTATGACGATATAAAAAATATTGTAAAACCTTTGAGGTAGGTTGTTGATGTTCAAATTTTATTTTAGTTTATTTTGTTTTTTCCATTTTTCCATAACAGTACAATGGCATGTTAGCCTCCGTTTGGTAAGTTAGTTGGATATTAAATTTTTAAGTTGAGATTGATTGACTTTTCAAAAACTAGTTATAATTTTTTAAAACATATAAGAAAAATATAAAAAACTGATATGAAAATTTTAACTTGGAACCTAAGTTATAAACACACCTTTTATCAAGTTAAATTTTTTAACTCAAACTTTTTACATCTAAATACTCAACTCAAGTTCAACTTTTTAACTCAAACTTTTTACATCCAAACTTCCAATTCAAGTTAAACTTTTCATCTCAAACTTTTTAACAAACACTCAACTCTCAAACTCAACTTAATTTATCTTCAACTCAACTTCAAAATCTTAACTCAAACTCATATACTAAACTCCCCCTTAGTTGTTGATAAACTTACTTCCAAGATTTTGTGTGACAGTCATCAGTTCTAATAATGAAAAAATAATATGTGCAGTCCATATTATTTGAAAACATATATATATGATGATTCATAACTAAAGAGATCGCTTTTTAATAATATGAGGCCTTTTGAGATAAAACCCAAGAGCAAAAATGTACAAGTACAAAGTTCAAAGTAAACATATCATACCAAATAAAGGCATGGGTCGCTACAATTTAGATCTTAAGGTTTTCTGTTAGTGGTTTATGGCATGGGACTTCATCTAGTCTTTGGTTAACAGGGATATCTATTCTTTTCCCATATTACTGATTTCCATCTCATTAATATTGATGGATTGTTATTTAACTTCTCCTTGACATTTTGTAAATCTCTCTTTTTATTTAATACTGTTGAGATGGGAACTTGATAGGAGATGAGGAGCCCATCCCGTATCAATTTAATTGAGATGTCTTAGTTGGAGTTGATTTTTTTAGGTTAGAATTGTTGACTTAAAAATTAATTAAAATTTTTATTGATTTTTTAAAAAAAGATAAAAATAAGTTAAAATATTTTAGTTTGAATTGGTAAACCAAACGGAATCTGTGTCTTGGATGTTAATTGCTTTCTCTCATATGTGTGTATATATAATTAGTTGGGGAGTTGACAATCATTCCAAGTCCTCTAGTCTCACGCGAGAGTCACAGTTCCAAGACAAAATGACAAAATCAGGAATTTTGTACATGAGTAAGAAATGAACGTAGTGTGAGACAACAGTAGTTTGCAAACAGTTGAGTACACAAAAAAAAATCTTGATCTGCCCGTGACATTATGGACCACCAGTAAATTTTTTTTTTTTTTTTTTTTAAGACATGCCAATATGAATTGTTCTTTGATTGCTTATGTAACATGTATAGACCATCTTTCGGGGTTTTTTTTTTAATTTTTTATAAATTTGATATCAACATATATCAACACCAACATTACAAATTTACGCTCGTCATGAGTGAGAGTAGATCTATCTTGATAATCTTAAATCAGTTGTATAAGAACAGATAGTCATTTAATAAGTGTGAAGAAAAATTCTCACCTGTTGATGTAGCTTTTAAGACAGAGAACACCCAATACAACCTAACAGTTACATATATACATGTGTGTGTATAACCCCTTACTTTAGCAGCCCATAACCAAAAGTAATAACAGAGCCATAACTTAAAAACCAATCTCATCATCTGAAACAAACATATCTATCCTTTATCCTCACAAATGCTCTCATAAACTTGTGTATTCTGAAACTACAACAATTCTGTGCTGAGAGAGAGTCTCTCTCTCTCTAATATGCATATATATAGATATAGATATACACGTCATTGTAATTATGATATAATGATGAGATGAAAGTTATAACATACCTCAGGGGTGCTGCGAGGATAGTGAATTGAGCCAGAGAAGAGGAGCTGTCTCTGGCCATCAATGATGAGAGATCTTCCGTCGAATGTCACATTTCTTGCACTTATCACTTTTATCATCATAAACATCATTAATATGGTCATCGTCACATGCACCGCAAACCATCGTACCCACCACCCATTATTTCCCATCTCTCTTTCTCTCTCTACCCCTTCCTCTCTCTCTCTCTCTCTCTATAATAGTAAAACTTAGATTTGGTACATACATGTATATGTATATATGTAGCAAATTAGAAGCTTCAAGAAGAAGAAGAAGAAGAAGAAGACGACGACAAATAGATCCGAGGCAGTACGGAACTGAAATGTTAGGTATATGTTGTATGTGGCACTGTGTGGAGAGGTGAGTCACGTGTGATGTATTTGAAGAAAGTGCAGACAAATTTAATTTTAAAGGATGAGATTGGTAAAGCCAAGGTGAAGGCGTGCCCGGAATGTCACTCAAGGGCTTCACAAGGCTTTTGTTGAGAGTTAAAGCACGCCAAACTCTTGCTTTAATTTTCCCTTTGTGTTACTTGAAAAGGACCTGTTTGGTAATGCAGTGGCTTTTAAAAAGGTTATTGTTAGCTGTGCTGAAAGAAAAACAGTCGTGGCAAAAAGTTAGTCAAATGTTTGATAAAACTGTAATTTTAAAAGTGCTGATAGTTTCAAAAGTTGTGTAATAATGTTTGGTAAACTGTAAGATTTGAATCTAAAATGACCAATGTAGATCTTTTAAGAGTTTTATCTCTTTTTTGGTGACTTGTACATCACAATAGCCTATGATGCTGGAATAATTTATTTGTCTAAGGCTCAAGGGGTGTTGAAGTTAATGCCTTAGGATCTAACTCACATGCCCTTTTATTTCTATTCTATTTGCATCTCTCTAATAAAATCATGACAAGTGACTTAAAACATACGGGGAGAACTACACTAATACCCTCTACATTTTCTCAAAATTCCATAAACACCCCTTTGACAAAATCTAATGACATCCCCTAATTAGTTTTTTCAAAATCTCATAGACACCTCATCTATTAATTGACCATGAGTTTAATTGTGAGTTTGACCGTTAATTATATTTAAAATATCAAAAATGCTCCTCCTTGCATTAGAAAACTTGTCCAACCATATTTTGATTCATAAAATGGCATTTTTATCCTTATTTAACACAAGAAAAATGAGTTTAATTAACTTTGTACATATTTTTAATCATAAATCTCACTCAAATATATTGAAAACTTTGACTTGCTTTTTCATTTTTACCTGACCTATCTCATTAATAAGTGAAAAATGAGTTTAAATGACTTTTTACTATTTTCATTCTTTGCAGCATTTGTTCTCCCTCTATTCTTCCTTTTTTTGCATCACAGGTTGGGTTTGCACACAGAAACAAAAACGATTGACAAAAAGTTCAAAAAAACCAAATCTCAATTATTCTATACAAAAACATTTCACCCCACTCTCTTAGTTCAATGCCCATCCATTCAACAAATGCGCACAGAAAAATTGCATAATCAAAACAAAAATAGATCCAATACAATACTCTTCCGAAGAAAGACAGGTCGCCCCTCGGGGGGAGGGGTGTCGTCGGAGATTCAGACAGTTGGTGCGTGCGTCGACAACCTTGGAAATGAATGACGGAGATATGGGGACTTGCACACGGTGCACGGTGGGGGACTCGACGGCTCGATCTGGCGCAGACAGTGGAGGTCGACAGACTGGCCGGGTGCGGCCAGATTGTCGACGCGGCGATGGCTGGGACGTAGCAGCTTCTGGCTCGGGTAGCGACAGGTTGGGCGTTGCAGGTACTCTGCGCTGCGGCGACTCCAAATCCGCCGTGGAAAATCGCCAAACGGGAGGTGGGAGTGATGCTATGTTGTTGCCTTTCTTCGGTGTTTGGTTACGTAAATTAAAGAGAGAAAATGGTTTTAAAAGCTGATGTTTGTTTTTGTTTGATGTTTTTTTATTTTTGTTATTTTTATTTTTTCCTAATCAACAATGAATAGATTCACCAAACATGAATGGTGTTGGAAAAATGGTTTTAAACCATTTTGAGGTCCAAATTTAAGTGGGACCTACTTAATAAAATGATGGGTCTTAATGGATTCACATTTTTCATCGCAGAGAGATCGAAATCATATATTCATACGCTCAAAATGATATTCGGATGAATGAAAAATTGATACTCAAAGTATACCAAATGTAATAGAATTTTATTGAAAATTTACTGATAAATGTGAGTCCCATATTGCTTAGGCATAAAAGTTGATGGACTTTATAAGAATTTGTACTTGAAATGGTATTCAGATGAATGAGAAATTGATATTCAAAATGTACCAAATGTAATAGAATTTTATTGGAAAATTGCTTATAAATGTGGAGTCCCACATTGCTTAGGCATAAAAGCTTAATGGACTTTATAAGAATTTATACTTGTGGACTTGGTTAAGATGATGTACTCAGGAGGCTCTCTGGTGAGTAAGAGGAGGTTGTGGATCACCACCTAGGTGGGTTAGGGGCCCAATGTGTACGCCCGCATGACGTGGGCGATCAAGCTTGCCCTTGCACGAGCTTTGTTTTGCAAATTTTGTTTTTGCTCTTTTTAACATAAATTCATATTTTTTTCTCCGGAATGTCAACAGCCATTTGTTGATATTCTATGGCTTTAGTGTGCAATTTAACATGGGCATTAGTGCATGATTAATCTAAAATTAATCAAAAGATTAATGGATTGTATTATCTTTCATTAATCCAGATTAAAAACCTATTGATTTTGGTTTTGTAGCATTTCCTCTTGAAGCCTATAAAAGAAGACCTCCACAAGCATGATGAACACACATAACACAAGTTCTTTGTTCTTTCTTATTTTCTCTATTCTTAGTCATTTTCTCTTGTAGTCGGTTCTTGTAGCTTTTGGTGGTAGAGGGAAGGTTTTGGTTTCAATTCGCCGGAAGCGGTTTTCGATCGTGCTAGACTACTGTTGCTTGTCATTGTATCCTAGGAGACAGACTTCTGTTGAAACCTCGTACACTTACCGGAGTGGATTAATCTGTTTTAAAAAAGTATGTCTCACGTACCTTAACGATCTTCTTCTATGTGTTGTTTCATTCAAGTTAAAGTTAAATTTTGTTATAACAATTTTCTTTATATTATAATTATTCACTTGTTCGTTGTCTATGCTCCATTATTTTCTAACAATCTTAAAACAAATTCGCTCCATAGATGATGGACAAGTTGTTCGAATTCGGGAAGGAATTGCTAACTTTTTTTTTCCTGCATTTTGTGTTTATTATATATATATATATATATATATGTTTAGTACAATTTTTTGGAAAACATTTATATATAACATTATAGATATTTATAAATGTTTTTTTTCCTACAAACGTTTTGGTTCAGATTCTTATATATAACATATATTAATATTTATTATGTTAATTAGCTATATGTATTTATAGCTTTCTTTAATTGGCCTTGGTGTTATAGTATTTATTTGTTATATATATATTGGTAATTAGTTTGGTTCTAATAATTGGCTTGTTTTCAGAAATGGCTGGAAACATAAACATTGTACCAACTGAGAATCCATCCGTGACACTGGAGCCATCACCCGGGGCAGCCTCATGTTCGGCATAGCCTTTGGCAGTCTCAATTCCTGTGAATCATAATGAGAAACTGGAGAAATTCACTGGATTGAACTTTAAGACTTGGCAATAAAAGAAGTTGTTTTATCTGATCACTCTAAATATTACGAGATTCATAAAAAAAGATCCTCCTACTATCAGATAGAATGAGGCACATGCTCAAGTATTGCATGTTTTTGATGTTTGGAAGCATTATGATTTTCTGTGTCGGAATTATGTTCTAAATGACTTGTCTATTTACTTTATAGTGTGTATAGCATGAAGAAATCGACCAAGGAACTATGGAAGTCCTTGGATCATAAGTATAAGTTTGAAGATGCTGGTGCTAAAAAGTTCTTAGTAGGACTATTCATGAACTTTCAGATGGTGGATTCCAAGATTGTCATCAGTTAAGTTCAAAAGCTTCAATTAATCATTCACAAGATTCATGCTGAAAGAATAGTTATTAGTGAGTCTTTTCAGGTAGCGGTAATTATAGAGAAGCTACCCCCTTGAAAGACTTCAAGAACTATTTGAAGCTTAAGAGAAAGGAAATGAACCTCATTGTGAGACTTCGCATCGAAGAGGATAATAGGGGCTCACAGAAGAAGCTCTCCAACAATGTTGTTGTCAATTTCGCTAAGGCTAATATGGTGGAGTATGGTCAAGGCTCGAAGAACAAGAAGTTCAACAAGACGAGGTCCAAACTGGGACCTAAAAGTGGAGTTTCTAAGAAACAAAAATTCTAAGGAAAGTGTTTCAATTGTGACAAAGTGGGTCACAAGTTGGTGGATTGTAGACTGCCAAAAAGAAACAAGAAGAAAGAGGCCAACGTGGTAGACGCCATCGCCCAAGAGGTGTTTGACATTAGTCTTTAAGCTGTGGTTTCTGAAGTCAACATGATGGACTCTAACCCAAATGAGTGGTGACTAGATACTGGTGCCACCCCTCATATCTGTTTTGATAGAGCTACATTTGTTGACCTAGTATATTTGGAAAATGGGGAGAAGCTGCTCAAGGGTAATTCTGCAACTTCTGAGATCAAGGACCAAGGGACTGTATTCCTGAAGATGACATCCGGGAAGAAAGTGAAGCTGCATGACGTATTGTATGTGCCTGATATCCGGAAGAATCTTATTTCTGGAACAATGAAGAGCTTACATGGCTTCAAGATGATCTTTTGAGGCCCAAAAAATAATTTTGTCCAAATATAGAATATATGTGGGGAAGGGTTATGTGAAAGATGGGATGTCGAAAATGAATGTAATTATTGTCAAAGCCCAAATCCATCAATAAGAATAAAAAGTATTCTACTTATATACTTGAGTCTTCTAACTTATAACATGATAGACTATGACATGTTAATTTTGATATATTGCGTAGATTAATTAAATTGGATCACATACCCGCATTTGAAATTGATTCAAAACATAAGTGTGAAACTTGTGTAGAGGCAAAATAAACAAGGTCATCATTTCAAACAATTGAAAGGAATACTGAACCACTTGAATTAATTCATAGCGATGTTTGTGACTTAAAGTCTATTCAAACAAGATATGGTAAGAAGTATTTTATCACCTTTATCGATGATAGCACAGAATATTGCTATGTGTATTTGCTTGAAAACAAGGATGAGGCTATAAAGAAAATTGTTCCTTATAAGCAAGAAGTTGAGAACTAACTTAATAAGCATATTAAGATGGTAAGAAGTGACCGTGGTGGTGAATATGTGAAACTATTTAGTAAATTTTGTGCACAACATGGTGTTATCACGCCACCTTATTCTCCGCAATCAAAGGGTATGGCTGAACGCAAAAAGCGTACCTTAAAAGATATGATGAATGCAATGTTGTTATGTTTTGGTTTGCCACAGAGCATGTGAGGGGAAGTCATTTGTCGACTAACTACCTTTTAAATAAGGTTTCCTAGAAGAAAAAGATCCAATACGAATTATGAAAAGGAATGAAGCCTTCCTATAAATACTTGAGAGTATGGGGATGTCTAGCCAAAATATTGGTAGCCACGGTAAAGAAGATGAGAATAGATTCTAAAATGGTTGATTGCATCTTCAATGGCTATGCCCATAATAATAGTGCATATCGGTTTCTTGTACATGAATCTAAAAACCCTGATATATATAAGAACACGATAATAGAATCTAAAAAGGTATCATTTTTCGAACATATGTTTCTTTGTAATTCCCAAGAAGATGGTCCAAGTTCATCTAAACGAACGTATGAGACTAGTAAAGAGTAGTCAAGACCAAGAGAAAAACTATGAAATTGAAAAGGAGGAAGAAAAGCCTAGATGAAACAAAAGGGCAGAGACATGAAAATCGTTTGGACCAGATTTTTTGACCTATATGCTAGAGGCTGAACCTCAAACTTATAAAGAATCTGTAAGTTTCACTAAAGGTCCTTTATGGAAAGAAGCCATAAAAAATGAAATTGATTCCATCATGTAAAATCATACTTGGGAGTTAGTAGATCTTCCTCCAGGAAGTAAACCATTAGGTTCTAAGTGGATTTTCAAATGGAAAATGAAGGTAAATGATATAGACAACGAGAAGGCCTTGATTACTTTGACACCTATTCTCTTGTGACAAGAATAACCTCTATAAGAATGATTTTGGTGATTGTCGTATTGCGAAATCTTGAAATCCATCAGATAGACATAAAGAGAGCCTTTCTTTATAGAGATATTGAAGAAGAAATTTATATAAAACAACCCGAGGGTTGTATAGCTCCAGGACAAGAAAAGAAAGTCTGCAAACTAGTGAAGTCCTTGTTTGGACTTAAACAAGCCCCAAAATAGTAGCATGATAAATTTGATAGTGTCATAATGACAAATGGGTTCAAAATCAATGAGTGTGACAAGTTTGTTTATGTCCAGAAGATGGATATGTCATACTCTATCTATATGTAGATGACATGCTAATCACAGGTAACAATGAACGGATGATCAAATCTACCAAGAATATGTTGAATTCAAGATTTGACATGAAAGACATGGGACCGACTAATGTAATATTGGGAATTAAAATCAAAATGTCACCTAATGGTCTTATATTAAGTCAGTCATACTATATGGACAAAATACTTGATAAATTCAATAAAGATGACTCTGGTTTGGCCAGAACTCCAACTGATTTAAATCAACATACGTCCAAGAATAGAGGAGAAAGTATATCCCAAGTGGAGTATGCTAGAGTAATAGAGAATCGAATGTACTTAATGAGTTGTATAAGACTGGATATTATTTTCACTGTGAGTAGTTTGAGCAAGTTCACGAGTAATCTGGGGGCTAATCACTGGAAAGCAATTGTTAGAGTACTTAGGTACTTATGATATACTCATGACTATGAGCTGCATTATACTAGATTTCATGCTGTTCTAAAAGGATATTCAGATGCAAGCTGGATATCTGATATACAGGATTTTAAGGCCACCAGTGGATATGTGTTCATCTTGGGATGTGCAGCAGTATCATGGAAATCATCTAAGCAAACGGTAATAACCAGATCCATGATGGAATATGAGTCTGTAGCTTTAGATAAAAGCGGTAAAGAGGCTAAATGGCTACGACAGTTCTTAGAAGATATTCCAAAATGGTCGAAACCTGTACCTGCAATATACATACTTAGTGATAGTCAATCTGCTATTGGTAGGGCACAAAATATCATGTATAACGGTAAGTCAAGACACATTCATTATCGACATAATAACGTTAGATAATTAATCTCAACCGGAGTCATAACAATTGACTATATAAAGTCAAAAGAAAATATTGCGGATCCATTAACCAAAGGATTAAATAGAGATCTAGTTGAGAAATCATCAAGGGGAATAAGACTTAAGCCCATGATGTAATAAGTCGAAACATTGGAAACCTAACCTAGTGGCCTGGAGATCCCAAGATCTAGGTTCACTGGGATAACTAAACTGCATAGACTGAGTATAATCACTGTAAGGGTTACTGTCCAGCCCATTCTTGTAATGAAAACAGTGATACCCGTACGAGATAGGTTAAGTTATGCTTTTAATGATTCTTAAGCTTCGGGAATCTGGATGGAGTAATACGGGATACTCTTGAATAAGAAATCACCAATGTGAGAGAGAAGTGGGGCCGTTTCAAAGGAGAATTGCGAGGGCTCAATTCTTTAAAATCTCTTACAAAACCAGGATGATGTTCACAGCCAAAATGGACACAACTATGAGAACTGAAACAATGTCAGGAAAATATATGTGTGGGGTATATTATCGTTTACACATATGGCAATACAGTTCAAGGCCAACACATCCACTAATCAGCCAGTAAAGTAAATATACTTTCACAAGGGAAAGTTCAAGGGTTAACGCCTACATATCATATGTAGATATTAACCGTAGAACTCTATCACCATGTAATGTATTTTGTTTTCCCTCGTTGTTAGTCAATTTCATTCATATGGGAGACTATTGGAAAAATGGTTTTAAACCATTATGAGCTCCAAATTTGAATAAGACTTACTTAGTAAAAGTAATAGGATTTGCATTCTCTGTCGCGAAGAGATCGAAATCATATATTCATACGCTCAAAATGGTATTCAGGTGAATAAGAAATTGATACTCAAAGTGTGCCCAATGAAATAGAATTTTGTTGGAAAATTGCTTATAAATGTGGAGTCCCACATTGCTTAGGCATAAAGGCTTGATGAATTTTATAAGAATTTGTACTTATAGACTTAGGTAAGATGGTGTATCCATGAGGCTCTCTCAAGCGCAAGGAAGAGTGCAGATCACCGCCCCGGTGGGTTAGAGGCCTAATGTGTGCACCCGCATGACATAGGCGACATGAATGTCGGTCCGTCGAGCTTGCCCTTGCATGGGTTTCATTTTGCAAATTTTTTTTTTTTGCTTTTTTCGACATAAATTCATATTTTTTTTTTCTCTAGAATATCAACAGCCATTTGTTGATATTCAATAGCTTTAGTGTGCAGTTTAACATGGGCATTATTGCATGATTAATCCAAAATTAATCAAAAGATTAATGGATTGCATTTTCTCTCATGAATCCAGATTAAAAACCTATTGATTTTGATTTTGTAATATGTACTTTTGAAGCCTATAAAAGGAAGCCTCCACAAGCATGATGAACATACACTTGAATACACACAACACAAGTTCTTTGTTCCTTCTTATTTTCTCTATTCTTGGGCGTTTTCTCTTGTAGTCGATTCTTATAGTTTTTTTTTTTTTTTTTTTTTTGATAGAGGGAAGGCTTTAGTTTCAAGTTCGCCGAAAGTAGTTTTCGATCGTGCTAAACTACCGTTGCTCGTCGTTGTATACTGAGAGATAGACGTCCGTTGAAACCTTGTATACTTACCGAAGGAGACGAATCTGTTTTAATGAAAGCGTATCTCACGTGCCTCAACGATCTTCTTCTTTGTGATGTTTCATTCAAGTTAAAGTTGAATTTCGGTTGTAACAATTTTCTTTATATTATAATTCTTCACTTATTTATTGTTAATGCTCTATTATTTTCTAACAAATGGATTTAAGCAAACATATATATATATATATATAATACATATATATACTAGTTGCATGTGTGTGTTTTGCACACGTTGATTTAATTTGTTACATATATATGTATATTATTTTTTAAGTTTTTTTTATTTAAATAGAATGTGGATATAAAATTTCTAAATGAAATGAGCAAATCAAAAGTATTTTTTAAAAAGTTACGAGCAAAGGAAGCAAAAAAAGAGAAAAAGAAAAACGAGAAAGAAGGTAAAAAAATAAAAATTAAACAAGTAAAAAATTTTCAGTACAAAAGATAAAGAATAACAGTAAAGAATAATTGTACTAAACAGTAAAAAACATTAAATAATTTCATCTGGAAAAAGGAAAAAAAATTTTGAAAAAAGGTCACAAAATGACAAGATGGAAATACCAAAATTTTAAATACTAAAACAGTTGAGTTTTATCTATTAGTACTAGTTTTTAGGCACGTACTTCACACGTGTGCATTTAATGTGTTGGTTTTTTTTTTTTTTTTTAAAGAATACACAAATGTTAATTTTTTATATAAAAGAATTAATAGATGTTAAATTTTTGAAAAAATCAACTTATTTTCTTAATTTATGTATTGTCTCTTAAAGAATTTAACAAAATCAAGTAACTAATAACAATTTGAATAATTGTAAGAAAACAATTTATTGAGACATATTTGAAAAATGTTATTTTACATAGAGACAAATTGGGGGGAAAAAGTATTTTAAATAAGCTAATTATAAGTCTTCGTTTGGTAAGTTAGTTGGAGATAAAATTTTTAAGTTGGAGTTGGTTAACTTTTTAAAAACTAATAAAATTTTTTTTTGACTTTTTAAAAAAATATAAAATTGAGATGAAAAAAATATAATTTAGTTGGACTTAAATTTAAACCTAAAATAAAGCATAAATATGTAAAATTTTTGAGGAGAAAGGGTAAAAACAAAAAATAAAACAAAAATGAGGTAAGCAACCCAACAGGAAAAGAGAAAGAAAAAGTGAACAAAAAGACAAAATGGAGAGACTAAATTTTTTAATAGTGTCAAAATGCACTCTTCTTTATAATATTTTTACATACACAGATTATATAAGCTCAAGTTATTTACTTTTTAAAATTTTGATATTTCTATTTTGTCTTTTTGTGGACTTTTTTCAATTTTGTTTCTTAATTCTACGTGAAATCTTTTGATATTTTTTATTTTTTAATACAATCATTCTTTTTATTATTATTTATTTTTTGAGCTGAAAAGTTTTTATTTATTTTATTTTTATTTTTTGCCTTTTTTTTTTTTTTTGCCTCTCTTGTCCTTGATTTTTTGAAAAAGACTTTTAATTTACTCATTTTATTTAGAAATTTTATATTTATATTTTTTAATTAAAAACATAAAAAAAATAATATACATGAATATATAATAAACTAAATCCACGTGTTCACACGCACATACAACTAATATAATAGTAATAGACAATATACGCAGCAGCTTAGGTACATAAGCTGTATACAAACTTCCCACACGTGTCAAAAGAAGAGATATGCGGGAGAATGCATTACTTGGTGGAGATTAGCTGCAGAGCATAATGGAGGCTTGGCCCTGTTGTAGCAAGTTGAAAGGCAAGGCAATTACCATATAAAGGAAAATAAAGTAAACGAATAAGGGCAATTTTGTATAAAGGAAAAATCAAAAAATGAAAAAAAAAAAAAAAAATATATATATATATATATAGGTGCAAACTACAAGTTAACTTACTTCAATGAGGGAGTAACTTCATGTTGTCATTCCGGTAATAAAGTGAAAAATGCGATTAATTTTGAAAAGATGATTTAAATTGTGGCAATTAGAGTGTTGCGGTAAAATATTTTTGATTATTTATCTGAACATTTTTTTTATTTTTAAATCAGACATATTTGATTTTGGTGACCGATTACAAACTCTGATCAACGAAATATTCTGGTATAATATTTTTTATAATATATTTATAATATTTGTTGTTTTCAACATAAATAGGTGAATGTCTTCACAATCAGTTTAGTATTATTTAAGTATTCTCGTAGAATGCTTTTTATTATCTACAAACATATATATATTTTTTTCAATATAGATGATCAAACATCTTTAATATTGATCATCATTATGGTAGAATATTTTTTATAATCTACTAGAGAAATTTTAATAAAAAATCTACTAGAATACACCATTGATTTGTGACATTAGGATATCCGATTATCTATGCTGAAAACAAATTATGATAGACTATAAAGAACATTTTTCCAAAAAAAACTCCAGTGAAAGAACCCACAACGACAACCAAACATGTCCAAGTATCTATGTTGAAACAAAAGACATTGTGGTAGATTATCAAAAATATTCTACTAAAATAATATAGTGATCAGTACTAGCGATCGAAATCGAAAACATCTAACCATTTAACACTTAATTGTTTTCCAAATTTCATTTTCAAATTTGCTGTTAAATCGATGCGCTTATGAGAAACGTTTATCTACCTATAAAATTTAACTTAAATGCAATTACATATGTCGATCCCACATTTGTCTATCCCTTATCTCCAAATTCACTTCCTTTTTTTCCTTTATTTTTAATTTAATTAACTGAGTTGTCATTTAATTTAATCATCGATATTACAATTACAGATGGTACTTGTTTTTATTTTTTTATTTTCCTTTCCCCTGTAAGCCCGACAACTTCAAATAGGCACACCAACAGTGCATGTGAATTTTTATTTTCTCTAAACTATTTGTGAGTCATATCTCTAAGTCTCTATTTAGTAAATTAGTTAGAAATTAATTTTTTAAATTGGAGTTGGTTAACTGTTTAAAAACTAATTATAAATTATATTAATTTTTAAAAAAAAATTAAAAATTAAGATAAAAAATATAATTTAATTGAAATTAAACCATATTGGAATTTTGAACGGGACCCGAGATCTATGCTTTTAAGTCGGGGGATTTCGTACAATGTCTTTCAATTGAAGTCAATATACAAAAAGATGTCGCTTTTTCAGTGCAAACGACACTAAACTTTCAGCGTCTAAACTACCCGTCGTTTAGAAAAAAAGAAAAAACTTTTTCCCAAACCACCTTCATGGAATTCTTATAATTCCTATTTTACAAATTTCTCCACCAAACATTTTGCCTTTCCATTTTCTGCCTCTTCTGTGTATTTATTTATTTATTATTATTATATTTTTTTTAATATCTAAGCGAACAAACAACCACAAAGAACAAAGGCAAGCACAGTCGCCCCCCAAAACGAAAAGGAAACAATAACATAAACAAAGGCGAAGGATATAGAGACACATAAGTACTGTCCCCCAAAAAAAAACAGGACCAACTTCAAAATTCGACTTGCTCAACTTATGCGCCAGGACCAGGGCATTTTCTCCCTCTGGAATTACCAATACGTAAATTAAAAACAAATACTGTAATGTATCAATAAGAAATTATCCTAGAAATAATATTATTGCAGGTCCATCATCATCAACAATTCAACTTCTTGTCCTCATCGGAACCATAAATTGGAATTTTTCGCAAACTCTCTTAGTTTACTCGGTTTAAGAAGCTCTTACCCATCAGTTAATTCAACGTATCCTAATACATGGACGGCAAATATCTTGATACAACACCCATCTCCATTTTTCGATTTTTTTAGTCACCGTAGACATCGGTTTGAGAAGCTTGTACCTTGCACTTCTCTCCTCGATCATCACCTCCCCGTGAATGATATTAATCTCTTTGTCACTCCACCTGTAAATCCAGATCCACCACCTCCGGCTTTTTACTGAATTAAAAACCCCAATTCGTAGCCCCCCTTCTACCTTTTATCAGCCATCAACCTTCGACTTACTCCGCCTCAAACCCAGATGAACACATGCTGCATGCTTTTCAGTCCCTAAAAATAACGACTTGTCGTCCCTTCCAAGCTCCACCAACGCTCCCTGTATTACATCCTCCTCCTGCCAAAAACACCTTAAGCTTCTTCTTTTTTTTTTTTTTTTTTTTTCCTCTCTCTCTCTCTCCTCTTTTGTCGGGTTACCTCTTGCGCCAGATACAATTTTAGTCCTTGTCCTCTATTCATTCTCAAGCGTTGGATTTCATACCTACGGCCAAGATTGGAGTGAAGTTTCTATTCTTCAAAATTTGGGGTGTAGGACCTAAGTGATGCCCTGTATGTATGTAATACAAGAAAGTTCTTCCTTTCTCTCTAGCAGGTTGTACCACCCTCTCCTCCGATTGTAACGGTCTACTATGCAGGTTGTATCGCAAGACGGAACGACCTTTATAAAAGAATGAAGGGTCGTGACTAATTTGATAAGATCTGACACTATTAGGGATATTATAATCATTCAAATCTAAATTTAATAAAATTAAGAAGAAAGGGCATTGGTGTTATTACTTTTGGTCAATGAGACATCTCTGTGATTTTAGGAAAACATATAGAGTGTCGATGTAGTTCCGTCGAATACATATTAACTACAATATGATATCACATCATTTAAAAAATCATATTAGTTAAATACATATCATAATATTATTTGAGAAATAAGAATGAAAATATAAATAAGAGGACATATGAACTAAATTAAATGTGTTAAAGTCCTATCTCTGTAATATATAGAGTATTTAATTCTTTGACAACTTAGTAATTTACCCTCCCCCAGTTTATCAATTTACCTCTAAACTTTATATTAATAATTGACCTTTAAACTTTATATTTTTACATTTATGTCCTATTTTGTTAACTTCTCATTAAATTGAATATATTTGCATTAGGTTTGTACTAGATTAGGAATTTTTTTTGTCGAAAATGGGGTTTTTATATTTTAAAAAAAAAAAAGTGTACATGAACTTTACATGACTAATTAACGGAAAGTTAAGCTAATAGAGCATATTGTAATAATCTAAAAAGTTGAAGAAGTGAACTGTAAAAATAAAAGTTTGGCGCGAAATTACTAAACGGTGACAAGTGCTAAATGCCCTAATATATATGTGAATGCCATTTTTGTTTTTTTAAACATCATTCTTTAATCTTTTTCCTTTGCTGTAGAACTAATATTTTCCTAATTGATAACTAGTTTTTGTTTACAAGTGTACATACACACGTTGTAACAATTGTCTATTGAAACAAAAGTAGATGATTATACTAGAACGGTATGAAAGAGAAACAAATACATTGGTGTCAAATAGATTAGTAGGTGTAAAGAAAAGATAAGTAGACTAAGAGACATAGAAATAATCAACAATCTTAATTTTAGACTAATTCACCACTTAGACATACAGAAAATACCATCCTAAGATATAGAATTAGTGGATGAAATCCACCAAAGAGATAATAATTTGGGGATAAAATTGAAAACAATTCAGATTTATTGAAAACAATTCAGATTTACTCTTAATTGATCAACTCACTTCGTTCTTTTTTATTGAAAGATTACAAGCTCATTTATAGGCCTCCAAACCCATATGTATTCATGATTCAACATTAAAACCAAAAAAACCTTCAAATTTTCAAAACCCCAAAATATACGAAAATAACAACTAACTTTTAGACTTCACAAACTCTTCAAAATAAATACAAATACTTGAAAACTCCCAAATAAATACTAACTTTTGGACTTCTGAATTCCGAGACATAAATTATAGGCTTTTAACTTCTCCCTTATCAAGAAAAAACCTTTAAGATTCTACCAACCCCTCAATTAATAAATATTACCAATTAATTTAAGAGTGATTTTATCTTTTGACGTTTCCAATATAACCATAACATTATTATCTGTGTCAAATGAAATCTAAGCGATCATAATCTATCTTTTCTAGTGTTTTGTCTCTTGCAATGTAAAATGACATCTGTTTTCTATAAACTTAAAATGGAAGCTTAAAAAAAAAAAAGATAATGTATGAAACACGTGAGAGCCTATATACGTACATGTTGTTGTCTAATGAGTGCAATATAATGTTACAGGCCAACAAAATGGCCTGTCCACAATTTCATGAGGATCAAATCAAACTGACACCAAAGTCATAACCCAATTTTTCTTACCCAAATTTCTTTTAAGATTAACTTTAATAGTTTCCCTTGAACCATAGGACTTCTAATGTTATGTGCCTTGAATTTTGGAATCTCAAACTTCCAAAACTTCTTCATTTTTTTCTATAAAGTTTTAGACGGAAAATACAACCAAGATGAATAAAGAAGTACGACATATAATTCCATTAAATTGTATCGCATCAATCTTTGTGGTTTATTTGGATTTCGTGACAACCGCCGTTATTGGTGTGATGCAATACTAAAATTTTTGATGATGACTAGTGACTCTAACGATGCTAGTCTTTTGATCAGTCATTTTAAGAGGTCTAAATATCATAAATATATATATATATATATATATATATATCCTCTCACCTTCTAATTTTGTATCATCATTTGGGCATATATCATCTCAGAATAGAGCAATTAGGAACTCAATAATGAATAGTTTGTGCTGCGAAAATGATGGGAAATTAATTGATCACTGATACAATAAGATTTCAGTGTAATTAGATCACATTCATGTAGACATACATTTCGTGTTATATGCATATTATGCAAGATAAAAGCCCGTGTGAAACGACCAAGCAAATTGAAAAGGAAAATTTGACAAGTACTATCATAACCTTCTATATATTATCAGTTCATCTGTACAATCAAAGAAAGACTACACAAATATATGAAATAAATATGAGTATAAATGACAAAACATTAAAAAAGAAGTGTGTATAGCAATAACAATTCATTAATTTAATTGTGCGGATGATGCATAACTAACGTCTCTCGGCATACTCAACTCAGTGCAACAAGGTCGTGAACGCCAATTTGCTAGGATTGTTAATTTCAGCAAAGCAATCATTAAAGATATTTCAACTGTAAGATGATATAACATTTTGACCATAGTATAAAGATTTTGGAAACTGTGGAAAATTAACGTTAAGGTAGCATAATCTCTTTGTTTGGTGCATAGATTTGTATTGTAGAATTTGAATTTGAATCAAGTTATGCGTTTAGTGAGACGTTTGAATTAGTGAAGTTAAAAAATATAAGAACTTGAAATGTGTTTAGAAAATATATATATATATATATATAGTTTGTTTCGTTCGTCTCAAAATTCTATGTAATTAAAAAAAAATCAACTCATTTAGATTTATACATGTAAAGTTATGGACTTTTAAAGTTTGAGTTAAAAAATTGTGAGTAACTGTAAATAGTAAAACTAATGTTGACTTTTTAATAATTTTATGATCCTTTAGGTCCAAACACTTGCTTAAATATTTTTTTCTAAAAATTTAGAGAAAAAACTCATGTCACTTTTTACAATAATAATATATGAAAAAAATTAATCGACCTTGACATGACACTTTTTTTGAATCAGTGTGTGGACAATACGTATGTTCTAGCATTCTTAGATTCTTTAATCACCTTCAAGAATTTAGTACCCCTCTGATGGGGCTTTGAAAATATGGGATTAAAATGGGTATCATGTTACAACACTAGACCTCAAAGAGAAAACTTTGTAAGGCTAGTCTCATTCATTAATAAATGTTTTGTTTTCTCCAAAATACCCTTTACAATTAAAAAATAAAAATAAAGGGAAAAAAATAAAAGGGATCCAATAAAAGGACTATCTTCTCTTAAATTTTTTTTTTTTTGAAGAAACCCACTCCTGTCAAAGAAAAGAAAATGTATCCTATCTCCTTCACTATCATTTTTCATCTCCATCATCCCCCTCAAAATGACCATCCTTGTATTCGGGTTAACATCTTGTACCGTTTTCACATTCCGGGCATCGATTTCTAGCCACAAGGAGATGAGAGGAAGTACTAAACGTTTGTAAAATCTCTAAAATTTTTGGTAAGTTCATCTCAAACCCTCTAATTTTTTGTTTAAATCGTTTTCGAAGTTGTTCAAAGGTTGGGCATTCATAGTCAGGGAGCTTCATAGAAAAAAATAACAATAATTCAATCTATTTTGCATTAATTTTCAACTTGTAAAATCTGTAAATTTACGAATCCTATCATAAGAACAGTACAGTGACCAGACCGGATCAGCTTGACCAACCGGACCTACCTGATCGGTGGGACCAACTTGATTGGTCTGGTGGTTTTGGGGACCGTCTGGTAGTTTTTAATTATTTTTTTTAATTCTTTCATAACAATCTTTTTTGTTTTTCTTAATTTTATTTTAAAGGAAAATGAGTGAGATTGTCATTTATTTTCGATATGATGGAGAATGGAAGGAGAAAGATGACGGGTCATATGAATGATATAGAATGAATAAGGAAATCAAGAGCATAGTACTATTAGATGATCCGGATAAGGTGAAATATTCTGAAGTTATTGATTGCATATTTAAAAGGCTTCATGGACCAAAAAAGTATGGAATTAAAAATAAGTTACATATCTTTGTGTGCAATATCGTCAGGTCCTAAAATTATTTTGGATGATTTTGATGCTCAGTGTTATCTTTTAGACTTTTGTAAAACGATACAACGTAGAAGTATGCTATACATTGAGCTCATGAAAAAGGTTGAAAGTAGTGATAACAATGATAAAATATCACTTGAAGTTGAAGGAGATGGAGGATGCAATATGGAAAATGATGGAAATATTCGAGATGATTACTTCGACGTTAACATGGAGGCACAAAGGGTCTATGATGTTACTTCTGTACCAGGCCGCGAATGTGATGTTTTAGACGTGCCTACCTTGGGCATTTGCCCCAACTCCGAAACGACAACGTTTATGCATAGAAGTAGACCCGGTCATGGATCATTGTGAACTATTAGCTCTCTTGCATACTTGTCTGTCTATAAATGGTAAGTGGATGGGCGAAAAGTATGCTTTCTTGGTCTCTATATCAATACTCTGTCCCTTTTATTTATGATATTTTCATAGGTTGAATATGACGTTTTCTCAATAGTAACCCCCGCTTACTCTAGAAGTGATTATCAAGAGATCAAGAATCAATCTATAGTATACGCTAATTGAGACTCACATATAAAATCGTCCCAATGCATACATATATATAAATATATATATATATATTATATACATATTTAATAATGAATTGTACGTATGTCAAAGAAGAATTACTTGTACGCATATGTAAATTAGCATATTATTAATGGATAATTATCAGTTAGTCAAGAATATCTCCAGGCATCATACATTTCTAATTACCCTAAGAACTGCAAAAGCAGATCTGTAACATGCATCGAATCTAATAAAAATACTTTCACTCTAACCTATATCAATGCGCAGGTTCAAAATCTGCTCCATATTTTGAGATAAAATGCTTAGTCAGATTGCTTTTGCTAATTATATTTTGACTAATTTATCTTAATCATCATCAGATGCATTCTTATTAGTAATTTCTACTTGGTCTGTCATGATTGAGGAAACAAAATTAGGCCTACTTGTGTCTAATAAGAGCAATTGTAATATGCGATTCACGACAAAAGAATTTAAAAATTTCAGTCCATAAGAACCTATTATCACCGGCTAAACAAAAACTAATTAACAAACTTGACGGATATTCAACAAACTTTTTTTTTTTTTTTTGATGGGGATCTTGTGTTAGGTCCCCTTTGTCAATTATAAGAGAAACTGAAGGGGCTTCCCTTTTGCTGTCTTTGAGTGAGACAGAGATAGGGAGAGAGTGAGATGGGTGGGTGGTGTTGGGTGCCCTTTGCCGGCTGGGTGAAAGGGAGATAAGAGGAGAATGAGTTAGTAGGGCAATTGGGGCTTCTTTTGGGATCTTTTGGGCGAGGAGGGCTTCAGTGAGAGATAGATATGGGGATGATAGGGATTTTGATTGCTCTTTGCAAGTATTTTTTTTTTTTTTAATTAAAGATAACCTGAAGGAGTTTTTAGTCTTTTTGTTTAAAAATTGAATTAAAATAAAAATAAAAAAGCAATCAAAACGGAGATTATATTTGCAATGGTGGTTCAATTTTGGATTATATATGCAAAAGATCCTCCTCTGCCAACTATAAGTGCTCGATAGTTTTCATGTGCTAAAGGTGAGTGCTTAAAAACTATTTCTCAAGTGCAGCACAAGAAGTTAAACCTTTATTTTAACCACCAACTTCAACAACTGTCAAAACTTTTCTTTTCTTTTCTTTTTTTTTCTTTTTTTTTTTAAGGATAATGACAAGTGATTTTTAAAATGTATGATGTGCTAGTCAATCAATTTTAGATTTTGTTTGAAACAATATTGTAACTAAAATTTTCAACTCATTTTTGTCTTTTTGGAAAAATTAACAAAAATTTTAACTAGATTTTTAAAAAGTCAAATAACTTCAACCCAAAAAAATTTAGTTTCAATTGGTTAATTAAACGAAAACTTAATTAATCATTGACCACCAAATAAATTAATGATTGATTGACAAATTACTGATTAATATTGATTCAACATATAACTATTATTGATATAATTAGTATTTGATCAACAAGTGGTTAATTAACCATTTTTTAAGCATTTTTCTATTTTAATTAAATTTGAGTCATTTAGCATGCGTTTGATGTACAAGTTGGAGTTGAAATTTTGGATTCGAATAGTTTGACTTTTCAAAAATTAGTTAAGATTTTGTTTACTTTTCAGAGAAAGATAAAAATACATTTAGTTTTTTGGGTTGGAGTTATTGCTCCAAACTAGGTCTTGCAATTCGGGTCACGACACGAACTCGACACGAAAAATGGCAGGTCAAGGTTGGTTTTGGTCGAACCCGCATGACACGATAGAAAAATAGGTTGGTTTCATGTCAATCTGATAGACACGAAATCAACCCGTAACAACCCATTCAAAATTTTTGTACAATTCAGGTTAACTGGATGGTGGATTTTTGGATAAATTAATTATGGGTTTATATAGTTTTGTGTTTTGGATTGACCTTTTGTGATGAAATAATTATAGATTTATATGATTTTGTCTTTTATATTGATATTATGCGATGGTATATTACTTAATTTGCTTAAAATCTTAATTGTATGGTAAAATATATATATTTTTTATTTTTTTTCCTTATTCTGGTGGGTTGGTGGGTTGACGGGTCGCAAGCCAATGGGTCATGCTGTGTTAATCAACTCAAAATAGTGTATTAGTAGGTTGGTTGAGTCGGGTCAACCTGCCAACCCAACGGATTGAGTTAGTGTTTATATTTTTTTTTTTACCCAGCAGGTCATAAGTCAAGTCCAAGTTAGAGTTTTGATAATTCATATTAATTTTAACCCGACATGAATCCGACCTATTGACATGAATTGTCAGCCCTACTCCAAACACCTCATTAGTAAAACATTGTTTTAAAAATATAATTTCCCCATATTATCCCAAATTTCCTATATAAAAAAAATAAAAAAGATATCTTGAGAAATATATGTTGTTACTTCAAGTTAAAATTTGAAAATAGATTGTTATTTTTAACGATTGAACCAAATCTATTTAAAAAAACCGATGTCTTTTAGGTAGGTTGATAGTGCATTTGTCCTCCTTACTAAATATTTAGGTTTGAATAGTTCTCACTGTATTAGTCGAGATACATAAACAATCCACTTCATTAAACATCTATTTATCATGTGGTGAGACATCAATCTAAAAATTATCTAAGGACGTCAATCTTTACCCTTATTACCCTATTCACTTTATCTAACTTGACTTTTTTTTTTTTTTTGGAGTAAATTTATCTAACTTCAGTTGAATGCATAGAGTTTGAATATCCACTCTTAAATTCAAAAACAAATTTATTATAAAGTTCAAACTTCCAAATATATCGTATTGTGGTGGCCTAGATCTAGTATGTTCTACTGACTTTTCCTCAATGCCCCCACAACAGAAATCGTTTTTAGGCTACTCAGAAGCGGTAATTACCTAAATTTGAGAATCAAATGAGGATCATCTTGTAATTTCAAAAAGTTGAAAGAGATAATAAAAGAAGAAAAAAGGGTTTACTTGCGAGTTGAAAGCGGGTGACTCAGTGTGTTGCGAAAATGAGGGAGCGAAAGCTTAAACCTCTCCCTTCCCATAGTCATGGAGCTGTGAAGCTTCTCTTTCTGCTTCTGACTTTTCGCTCTGCTTTCTCCGAGATTTTCTTTGAGGAGCGATTCGAAGGTAAAGTGATTTTCTTTCTCTTCTCAGAGTTATTCTTAGCAAGCAAACAGTCCTTTTTTTTTTTTTTTTGGGAGCTTTTAGTGGTCCAGGAATCATTGCATTGTTATGCTGAATATTTGATCGCGACAAGCTCTAACTTGGATATTGTTTTGTTCTTAAGAAAATTAAATGGAAAAATTATAGAAGTTAGTACTTTTGGTGTTTGAGCGGATTGATTTTGTTTCCAAGATTTTCTTTAATTAGCGATTTGGAGGCTTGGGGGGGGGGGGGGGGGGGGGGGGGGGGGGGGGGTGGGGGGCGCGCGGGGCGTGTGGGGTGGGTGGGGTTGTTGGGGGCTGGGAAGGAATATCAAATTTATCATTCTAACTTGTAAGCTAGAAGAATCGCCTAATATTTAAACTGTTATTGATCTAAGATTGGATTGAATTTTTTTTTTTTTCTTTGAAGAATAATGTTGCTGGATATTTGGCTTGGCCAAGCGGTGACTTTCATCATTGTGTTTAGTTTTGAAGAAAATCGAAAGGAAAATGAAAAATAGAAGACTAGAAATAAGAAATTGATCCATTGGTTCAGTTGGACTCTGTTTGGTTTTGATTAAAACGCTTTTGGTGTGATTTACTGAATGCTGATTCTTCTGTAAGATGGCTGGAAGAGTCGGTGGGTGTTGTCGGACTGGAAAAGGAGTGAAGGAAAAGCAGGGACCTTCAAGTACACGGCTGGAAAATGGCCTGGCGACCCCGACGACAAAGGTATCCTATTGACTTGGATTTTTTTTTTTTTCTCTTTATCACTCCGGAAGTAACCATGCTTAGCTAGATTTAATCTTAATCTGACATCAAAGATGCGGTTTTTATCTCCTCATGACTACGCTGTTTTGTGGTAGGATCCATTACTAAAGTAGGTATATTGATAAGGCGTAATGATGATTTGCAAGATGGATTTGACTTGATCTAGTTTGTTTGGGAGTTGGATAAGACTTGATATGGATTTTAATAGATGAGTTTGTGGGATATGTTGGAAGTGTTAAAATGTTAATGCATAGTTGGCATGCTAGAAATGTCATTCAAAGTGTTAGCAAATTAGAATAGTAAGTTTATGTGTTGATTTCTTTTGCCCTTGTAACCGTTCTTTTCTTTTTTTTTTTTTTTTTTTTTTTTTTGTGGGAGTGGTAGTTAGTCTTAACTCTTTAAGTCAAGTGCTTGCTATCTCTTAGTTGTGAGGGCAGTGTTCATGAGTACCTTGTATCTTTGAATCTGATATTATGTTTTTCAGGTCCCAAGTTTAAACAGAAAGCTATTCTTTATAATGTAACCTCGAGTTGACCCTCAGCGTGTTGGTTCAAAAATGTTTTTGACAAATTGTTGTTAAGTGTTTCTTGTAATTAGACATAAATTAGAAAGTAATTTTCTTTTTCTTCTTCCTTTTCAAAAGAAGTAAACTGACATGTGAACAAAAAAGAAGGGTCCCCTGGAAGGAGCATAAGAATTGTGTATTTTAGAGAGAGGACAGAGTATGGGCTAACAAAGAAACTATGGGTTGAAGCCAGGCCATGTCTCCTGGTTAGATACGGTCCATGTTTCTTAGACATAAAAGAGGGATAGAGAAACAAAGAGACACAGAGAAGAGAAGAGTAGAAGAATTAGGGAAAGGAATAATGATAGAAATAATTTCAAAGGTGTTTATTTATTCAGTCAAAGTATTCTATGCTTTCCATAATCAAGCCTACGTATAGGCTGCAGTTCAGTAGCTCCAGTGATACAATATAAACGGGTGAGAAATTCTGTTTATATATATACACACACATATATTAAGACTACTAATTATTACTACAGTAATGGATTTTTTTTTTTTTCCTCAATAGATGTCACGTGCAATCCCCGATCTATTTGTCCCTTAGATTGCTGCAGTTTGTGCACTAGATTCACTAAAGATTGGAAATTATTGGACATCATCTAATTCCTGATGATTATGCAGGTATTCAGACATACAATGATGCCAAGCATTTTGCAATATCTGCAAAGATACCAGAGTTCAGCAACAAGGATAGAACACTAGTTGTCCAGTATTCTATTAAATTTGAGAAAGATATTGAATGTGGCGGTGGCTATATCAAACTTCTTTCTGGATATGTCAATCAGAAGAAATTTGGTGGTGATACTCCATATAGGTCTGTCATTTATCCTCTTGTCTTCTCTCTCTCTCTCTCTCTCTCTCTCTCTCTCTCTCTGAAACTATCATCTTGGGTAGATTTTGTTGATTCAGAAGTAGTGAGAGTTCATCTCGATGTATTAGCACGCATTTGCTAGTATCTGGTTTCCATAAACATTTTTCTGTTTTTGTATATGCTGCCTCGCAAACTATCTAATCAGACTCAAGTTCCTCCTCCAGTGGATTCCTCCTTTTGATCCTCACCTTACTGGTCCTAGCAGTCGTTTCCAGCTATTGCTCCCATCCAAGGGCATGTTCTTATTCGTTACTCACCCGTCCACCATTCCCCAACTGAGCCTTCTTCTTGGTCCAAAAATTTAGGACAAAATGCCTAAAACATTAAGATTTCTATTATGTTACTTGATAAATCTTTCCCTAGGGATTATGAATTCAATTTTCAGATCCACAATATGAGGCTATCGTGCCAGAATCGGTTTTGTTACTGCATATTTAGTGCGGTTTAACCAGAAATACTCTTTTAACATGTAAACTAGCATACCCGAATGTAGATTCTGACATTGCAGCGCCTAGTAAGGATCTTAAGCAACAAAATAGGAGATATTTAGCAACAAATTAGGAGATATTTATTTTTAAAAAAAGTAGGAGATGGACATGAGATGCTATATCTTTCTGCTAGGTGACAAGGAAAACTGATCAGAATATTGAATTTCCCGTTAAATCTGATAATCATCTGTTATATAGCCACTATTTTTCTTCGAAGGAAAGAAGAGGAAAAATATAAATGTTGCTCTTAAAATCAAACATGCTGTCCTTCATTTTGAAAAGTTAGAGCCCCTTTGAATACGAAGATATAGAGATTGCTCTTAAATCAAGCACACTATCCTTCGTTTTGAGAAGTTAGAGTCCTTTTGTTTTGTTCAAGTTGATGTGCATGATTTTTACGTAATAGGTAGGGTATCAGCTTTAAGTTTCACAAGTATGGTTTTGAATACCTCTTTAAATTATTATCGAGTCATGACCACATCACAGAATATTAGAGAAAATTTTGCTTACCATTTGCATTAAATTTTGCAGTTTGATGTTTGGACCAGATATATGTGGCTCACAAACAAAGAAGCTCCATGTTATACTTTCGTATCAGGGCCAGAATTATCCCATAAAAAAGGATCTTCAATGTGAAACAGACAAATTAACTCATTTCTACACATTTATCCTAAGGACTGATGCCACTTACAGTGTCTTGGTTGATAATCGAGAAAGAGATTCTGGAAGCATGTATACAGATTGGGATATCCTTCCTCCACGAAAAATCAAGGATGTCAACACAAAAAAGGTATGTTGTTGTGTTTTAAATTAGCAGATCCATTGAGAGAGATTGTTCTGGGTTTCAAGACTGAAGTGTCTATGTTTGCTCCTCACCTATTAACTTGCCTTCTCCTTCAGCCAAAGGACTGGGATGATAGAGAGTACATTGATGACCCGAATGATGTCAAACCGGAGGTATTATAATTGGCTTCAATAAGTGACTGAGAGTCTGACCAAGGTTTTTTTGAACTCATAAAATTTTGTTTTGATGTTATAGGGATATAATTCAATTCCTGCTGAAATTCCTGATCCAAAAGCCAAAGAGGTTTGTAGTTTATCATATAACAGTGTTTTCCCTTCATATAAGCCGTCTCATGAGTTCATACTATCAGAAGCATATATTTCTGTTTATCTCGTGTATGATGCAGAATCATCAAGTTAAATTATTGCCTAAAATCTGAATGAAACTAAACTCACCTTCTAACCGCTGATCCAAGGTTCTGCTAGGGGTATATCTTCAATAAACATCCTTATGTGCAATTTTCTGTCACTCTCGTTTTTCTTGATGGTATAATGAAATGATTTGTCCAGAAGCATTAATGTCTATCAGTCCGGTTTGATTGGATGACAAAATTCTTTGAAGGGATTTTTCCAGGATATGACTTCTCTTTTTTATTATTATTATTTTTTTGCAAACGGTTTTATGCATAGCCTGATGACTGGGATGATGAAGAGGATGGAATATGGAGGCCACCAAAAATCCCAAATCCAGCATATAAAGGTCCATGGAAGCGAAAGGTGCTTTAACCTTGGCACTACAAATTTGAGAACTTAATCTTTCTCTAAAGTTTCTAATCATATGAACTTATGTGTACGACAGAAAATCAAGAACCCCAACTATAAGGGAAAGTGGAAGACTCCATGGATTGATAACCCGGGTAAGTTTGTGTACTTAGCAACTCTTTGTGGCTCGATTTTATCACTCATTTGAAACCTAAAATTAGCTTTGAGCCAATCATCCTGCAAAGGAGAAGGACGAATGAAAAGAAGTATTTTTGGTAAGCTAGTAGTGTTTTTGTTTTTCTCAATACAAGAATGCATGTGCTTATCAATATGTACACGGTTATCTGATCTCGCACGCCCACTAAACTAGACCAGTAGCTATTTATCTATACGATTGAACATTTTGCCCATCTTTTTCCTCATATCACATGCAGAGTTTGAAGATGACCCTGACCTTTATGTGCTGAAGCCAATAAAATATGTGGGCATTGAAGTTTGGCAGGTAGGTCTTGTGAAGATCACAATTATAGATTTTAGCATCTAGATAAATGCAAAACCATCCTCTGCACTCAACAAGCTGAAATCACTTCCTGTTTAAAAAGTTGTTGTCAATTTATCGAACTCTGGAGACAATTAATACGTTCATATGATTACAAAAATTTGATCAGTTTCTCAGTCTAGTTCTCATCCTTGCCATGGCAAGTTCCTGGCATCTCCCATTGAGAAACAATGCATTTCAGCCCAAGTTGAACTTTCATGTGCTGTTGTTCTATTCTACTTTTAATGGACCCCCCACCCCCAAAATGCCTTGTCCCAATATCCTCATCCTTGTTATCTTCAAATTAAAACAGAAAAAATTTAAAGGCAATGTTCTATGTCCTCGGGACGGGGTCATCCAAAAATGTTCCAGCTCCTCAGTTTTTCTTTTTTCTGTATCTTAATCCTCACCAATTGCATTTCAGGTGAAGGCAGGTTCAATTTTCGACAACATTTTGATATGTGATGATCCACAGTATGCGAAGCAAGTAGTTGAAGAAGTATTTGCCCATAGGGAGGTTGGTAGTCTGTTCTTTCAAAACCTTATGTTTGCCACTTAGGTCACTACAATTGGCTAACTCGGTTGTCTACAATGCATGAAACTTCAGGCTGAGAAAGAAGCCTTCGAGGAAGCTGAGAAGGAGAGAAGAGCTCACGAAGAAGAGGTGATTAACAAGATGTTTTGTTACTTATTCTCATTTTGGTTCTGAGTTCATAACTAACCTGTTAGGGAATTTCATTTTGTTGATCACGCAGGAGGCTAGAAGGGCACGGGAGGTAGGTGAAAAGAGGAAGAGAGAAAGGGATCATCGTTATGGCGGTGACAGAAGACGCCATAGAAGGGTATTTTATCCATGAATTCATTGCATGCATAGTTCCTTAATGTACAACTTGAAATCTTTACCAGGTCTAAGTTGAATAAGAGTAGTAAATAATTTAGGAGGCACCAATAGAACTCTGTAGAATAAGATTTACCAGACGGAAAAAAAAAAAAAAAAAAAAAAAACCTGCAAAAAAGTTTCAGAGAATGCAGACGAATGGTGGCGGTTTTGATGATTGAGGACAAATCTTAGGTAGCATGAGGATGTGGCATGACGATAATATGTTCTCAAATCTTGTAAAATCTAATGAAAGAACCCTGTTTTGCAGCATGATCCACACGATTACTTGGATGATTACCATGTAAGGAAGAACTTCTCCTCCTTTCAGCATTTTATCTCTTTTTGTGTCCAATATTCTTTCACTGTCCTATTTATTCCCCTAGGTTACAGTCGGTTTTATTAAAAAAAACATTTTTTGTTTTGATTTTCATATCTTATTGTTATTCACTTAAAAATCAATGGCAAGAAAATATGGTGTATTCTACAGCCCGGCCAAGCGTTATGATCATTTTGCATTTTTAAGGCGATTGCGGTCTAAAGTTCTTTTTAATGATCCTTTTTTTTTCCCCCCCCGGCCTTGCAGGATGAGCTATGAAGAAGGGAAAAGCTACTTCCTCTGAAGAATTAAATTATGGTAGAAGGAAGAGCATCGTACAACGGTAGAGAAATTTTTCCTTCTTTTTTTTTTTTTTGGTCCAGAGGATGTACCAAATGCACTTAATTGTTGTTGTTGTTTGTAACATTCCCAAAATTAGGTCAAATTGAGACACTGAACGTCAGGTCAGCTCAACGGTTCCACCATGTATTTGTGTTATAACTACACTCGATCCGTGGTCTAGACATTGACAATTGTTCATTACAGGATGTATCATGTAAGCATGATTATGTGATACGTTCATTTTATTGAATAATTCATCGGACTTTTATCCACCAACGGTTATGAATACATGATGGGTGAGAACCAATTCAGTATGCAGGATCTATCACTTGTGTTAGCATTCGTCCACCCGTCCTAGCCTCGATACTCTTCAAAAAATGGACCCCAAACTATTCCTAGGAGTCCTTTTTTTTTTTTTAATAAATAAAAAAAATGAATCATTTTCAAGCGTGTCCTTAAAATTTTGTATCTTTAAAAAAAATATAATAAAAACCAAAATTCGTATTAAGTTAAGATTAAATTACATATTAATAACTACTAATGTCATTAATTAACAACTTATATCGGTGAATAAAAACAAATTTGCGGCGTTACTAACTTGCATTTCGTAGTATCGTGGATTTAGAGCATGGTGAAGATTCTTGAGAGAAAAATGAGCTTCAGCCAAACAAAGTGAAACAGATTATTAGATCATCAATGTTTAAAATTTAAGTTACAATTTTCAAGCAATTATTGACTCAATGGAGTCCACTTGATTACTCCTCATGAAGGCCTTTGTGGTCATTCTATCATGTGAAAAATTGTGTGTGCTTGTTATATATTAAAAAAAATGCTAAGGACACCAACTTTTGAGTATCAATCTATGTGGTATATGAGTTATCAGTTTTTTATTGATAAGTGCTTAAAGTATTGTCACATCAATTGATTGCATTTACCAATAGAAATATGACATATGAGTTGGTACTCGAAAAGTTGATATTGCAATTGGTGTCTCTAGTATTACTAAAAAAAAAAAAGTTCAAGATGCAAGTTTTTTTATTTTTTATTTTTGGTTAAAGATGTAAAAGGAGTACATGATCGTGACGTTTTTTTGGGACGAATAAAAATTTGATTTAGAAATAAGAAAAGAGCTATTAATTATTATTATTATTATTGTTTAAATTCTTGTATCCACAGTTTAGATATTTTTCAAATTATTCGTATGATATTAAGTTAATTGCATTGTTCCTATTTAGGAAGGATGAGTTGGAATCAAGCTATATCTCAAGGCAATAATTCAATTATGAAAGGAAAGAGCTATATGCTTATAGCACTCAAGCAAAATTATTAAAGAAAATTAGATGAAAGTATATATATAAATTAAGAAACAATGATTAAAATACTCAAAAAAACCAAAAAAAAAAAAAGCATATGATGTGGGAGACTTGTTGACTGTGACTTACAAATTGGAAGACCTCCAGTTTGTGGTAGGCCGGCCGGGATGAAAAATTTCACATTTATTTTGTTAATAAAATTAACGATTAGAAAGAAATGAAGAAAATATGGGTACATGTATTGCATTTTCTCCATTTAAAAAATATAGTTTATTGATAATTACACCTAAGGGGTTTAAAGTTCGAATGGATAAATAAAATAAAATGCCACTTTATATATATATATATATATATATATATATGTTTGGAATGGAGGGAAGAAAAGGTTAAAAAAATAAAAGGTGAGGAAAATGACAAGAAAATGAAATAAAATCTGATTAAGTTGGGTGTGGAAAATCAATGATGGGAAATAAGCTTTTATTTACCGAAGCTAATGGACCCAGAAAAATTCTATAATAGAAAAGGATAAAAGTTTTATAATGGTGCATGAAATTGAGAAATTAGGTCAAATGACAATTTATAATTAAGAAAAATAGTTGATGATCAGTGAAATACTGACTAATTATGATAAGTTAGAGTTGGTCAAACAATAACAAACAAATGTGACATATAAAAACGAATACTTATATTTTTATTCAGTAATTGATTATTTGATAATGGTCAATCACATTTTTTTTTAGAAACCATGTATTTCAAATTTAAAAATTCAATACGTTTTTTTTAAGAGTAAAAAGTCATCGTTTTCCTCTAAGTTCTTATAAAAATAAAAATAAAAATAAAAGTTAATTTTTTTTGTTAAATAAAAATACTTTGGTGGTGATCCCCTCATCATCTCATTTTCAATCTCATGGACGAGATTCACTTCTCTGAAAATGATATGAAAGAAATGAGTTTTTAACCTAAATTCTTATAGTTATAAACTGAAATCCTATCCAGAATATCATCATCCCAATACATCAATAGTCAAAGCTGGAACAAGAAAAATACAAAGTAATTGATAATATTATATTTAGACTGTTAGATTTATATCATATT
>CM046368.1:21468222-21549169 GCA_025413025.1 Ficus hispida | reverse complement strand
TTGTTAAATTTCCCCTTCTTACAGCCGCGGCAGCCGATCAGTTTGAGTACGCTGTCACTAACAATGCCATCCAAATATGGATCGTTAATATGAGCCAAAAGACATGTACATGTAGACGATTTCAAGTCTATCAAATTCCTTGCCCTCATGCCATGGCCGTGTGTAACCACCGACGGATAGATCCATACAATTATTGCTCGCCATACTACACGAAAGATTATCTTTATGGTTGTTATTCGTCTGTAGTCCATCCTATTGGCAACTCTGATGGCTGGGATGTGCCTGAATCAATCAGGTCGCAAATCGTCAATCCTCCCAAAACGAAGCGTGGTCCCGGAAGGCCACGAGTTCGAAGGATTTTGTCCCAAGGTGAAGATCATGAGTCCGTTCGTTGTGGTAGATGTAATGGCTATGAACACAACCGACAAACGTGTACCAATTCAGTACCCTTAAGGACCCGGCCAACAAAGCCAACTCCGTCGTTATGACTAGGGGGCAAATCTGTGTAATATGGCTTTTACCATAGTCACAATGGTTATGACCACCCAGTCACAACCATAGTGACCGAACTCCGTGGTTATCGGTTTAAAAAAAAATTAACTGTAAATTTTTCCCTTAAATAAATTCCTCCTCATTTTATTGTATTCATATTTGAAAAGCGTGACATTAACTTTTGGGGAAGGGCATTAAAATGGCGGTCAAATTCGTTGTGATCGGCTGGTCAATATGGTTGTGACTATTGTGAGCCGCTATATAAAGCTTATTTTACCATGGTCACAATGGTTGTGACCGGGAGGTCGTAACCGTTATGACCGAATTCGGTGGTTATTATCGGTTTGAAAAGCAACTATAAAAAGATGAACATAAATTAATTATATTATTATTAGGGGTAAATTTACACGCAAACTGAGACATTAAATGCTAGCAGGGAAATCACATCATTACCTTTTGGGAAACTTATCTGTTTAGGCGGTCAACTTCGTTGTGACACCCTGGTAACTATGGTTATGACTAGGGTGAGATGCCGTGTAACAGGAGGTTTTACCCTGGTCACAATGGTTGTGACGCCCGGTACATGTTGTGACCGCCGGTCACAACCATTATGACCGAATACTTTTGTGTAGATCTGTTTGAAAAAAAAGTAGCCAAAAAAACCTAAGTAAAATAATTTTGTAGACCTTCGAATATTTTTATTATATTATTAATAGTGATAACTTTACACGCAAACCGAGGTATTAAATGCTAGCAGGAAAATCATATCATTACCTTTTGGGAAACTTATCTGTTTAGGCGGTCAACTTCGTTGTGACACCCTGGTAACTATGGTTATGACTAGGGTGAGATGCCGTGTAACAGGAGGTTTTACCCTGGTCACAATGGTTGTGACCGCCCGATCACAACCATTATGATTTAATACTTTTGTGTAGATCTGTTTGAAAAAAAAAAGTAGCCAAAAAAAACTTAAGTAAAATAATTTTGTAAACCTTCAAATATTTTTATTATATTATTATTAGTAGTAACTTTGCACGCAAACCGAAGGGATAAATGCCTGCAGGAAAATGACGTCAGTAACTTTTGGGGAAGCGTATCGAAGAAGGCGGTGAACTTCGTTGTGACACGTCAGTAACTATGGTGATGACTAGAGTGAGAGGCTGTGTGTACATCGCATTTACCCTGGTCACTCTAGTTGTGACCACCCGGTCACAACCATTATGACCGATATTTTAGGAATACCAACAATCTTTTGTACGACTCTGAGTGACTAAATACCATATTTGCCCTCATCTCCTCCACGCGTAAAAGTGACTCTCCCTATGCCGCTATTGTGTTAAAATTTTTAAAAAAGATTTTACAGTTGTTAGATAGGGAAAACTCTGTGTAGAGAGAGAAAATGGTAATCGTATCATTTTCTACCAGGCGTCTCCTGCATAACCGTCGTAAACCACCTATTATAGCCGTATACACACCGCGGTTATATCCATAGCATGGTGACTATTACAGATTTTGAGAGAAATAAGGGAGAAATGGCTGTACACGAATCGAGTATCACTCCATCCAAGATATCGAAAGAGGAAGAGGTAAAATCTATGATCTCTGTTTGTTTAAGTCAAGTGCAGTTTGCGGTACATCCATACATCTAAATATCTAATCTGACTATTTTCTTTTTTTGTTATTATCCAATCACACAGAGTCAATATGTCCGACTGGTACCAGACAGTGAGATAACCCGGGCCAAAATAAATACTTTCATAAACATTAACGAGACATGGAAGAAACTGAGCCAGTGGTTATCTCCACGACAGTTGGAGTCCGTCAAAGACCAGCCATGCGTTCAGCCTTTCCTGCATCTAGAGTCTCTAGGTTGGGCTGGCCAGATATTCCATAACATTGTGATGCGCCTTACAAACGACACATCAATGGGGGACGCACTGTGGTTCGAGATTGGAAAAGACATGGCCAGATTCTCCATAATGGAGTTCTACCTAATTACCGGACTAAAATGTGCAGGGTCAACGCATCTACCGGTCGTCGAAAGCAGGATAATGTCAAGATATTTTTCGACTGTTAAGGGCGTATCGAGGGAAAATTTGGAGCTGCAACTGTCCAATGCTAAGTTTGACAACAACGAAGATGCCGTAAAGGTTAGCCTGCTGTACATTATATTCTCGATCCCTTTGTCAAATGCTATCCCGGTGAAAATAGATCCCAAATTTTTCGGGTTGGCAGACAACTTGGATGCCTTTAACGATTTTCCTTGGGGTGTACTATCATGGGAGGCAACCCGTGCTGCAATCTGTGCTACAGTGGAGAATATGATTTCTTCGAAGAGACGACAAAAAAAACCTGTTAACACAGTTCATTACAGCATTCCTGGTTTCCCATATGCCATACTCGTATGGGCATATGAGATACTTCCAACGATGGCGAAGAAGTTCACAACCAACTACTTGCAAGCCGTTCCGCGTATGGCGTCCTGGACCACTGCGGAGATTGTGAAATTTGATGACGTTCAATGGGCGTTCATGGAGGTTGGCGAATCACAGGTAATTCACAGTTCGCTACCATAAACAAGGGGTCAAAATCGTAATGACCGTGTTGGTCATAAACGATCAGACGAATACAGGTCACAACCGTTATGACCGTCTGGTCAAAATCGTTATGACCAAACACGGTCATACCATAATAAGATTCACAACTTCGTTATGGGATATTATAATATAATAATAATAATACATTCTGTATAAGAATCGTAATTTTACGTCATGTGTGCAGCCAAATTGTTTTCAATTGATGCCAACCGAGGAGGAGTTGAAGAACGATAATGTTGCGAGCCTTTTTTTGAATAGACCGACCGGCCTGCCTCAATTACCACCTCCGAAGTCGTCAGTCCCCCGGCGGAGCCCGGATATCAATGCCGAGTGGGTGGAGTTCCAGAATGAGATCCGAGGACATGTTACTACTTCGAATAAAAAGTTAAAGGATATAAAAAAGGAACAAACTGTTGAAGAGGGTGCTGAAATTGTTGACGGCGAAGAATGCTGCTGAACAGCACGGTCAGGCACAGCCTGTGCCGAAGGTCGCGAGCAGCGAAGTTCTTAATGTTAAGAGGAAGACGTCGGAAGCTTTGAAAACTCCTTCCCCTGAGTTCGACGTCGTTGCGGATATAGGGCTGCAGGCAGTAATGTAGTTCCTTACTGCCGATAAGGTGATCGATTGGCATACAAATGCCGAGGAGAAGAAACCAAAGGTAGAATTAAACATGACCAATATACCTGATCAGTGTGAATTTCCTTCAATTTTGTATGACATGTTATGAAAATACAATGTACATGAACAGGCGGCCGAGACGAGTGTTAAGGATGAGCGAGTCGTTGGAGCGAGGGAGGGGGCCATGCCTGCAGTGTCAAAATCTATGAAAGAGGGGGCAGAGAGGGAAGACCACATCCCATCACCTGATCTTGTCATGATTGACGAGCACTCCAACAAGGAAATGTTGACGGACGTGGTTGTGACGCATAGCTTAACATCTCAATTTTGCCAATAATGGAACAGTCCATAATGTTAACTCGTTCAACATATGCGCTTTTTAGATCCCTAAGAAGAAGAGGGCCAGACTATCAAGGCTTGACCAACGGCCATCGGGTCGTAAGAATGACGTTGGATCCCCTTCGAAGAAGCCGGCTGACACGAATTATGCACTCCCAGTAGGTCTCGCAGATGAACCTCCTGAACATAGGTTAGAAGAGTTCATGGAGTGGTTCAAACAAGGATTGTTGAAGAAGACACCTCTAGGGTAATGTTGATTAAGTTAACATTGTCTGTGTTTAGGATTATACTTGGAATTGCACTGAAGTTCTTAAAATATGTATGCTTGATGTTCAGTAAACGGCCTCCACGATATAGTGTCAAGCATGAGACGCTTGACAAACCACATGACTTCGAATGCATGGAGGTAGAAAAAAAAAGCTGGTACTATGAATTAGCAACCTCCCCGGTTTGGCTATGGGACGAAGTAAGTACATGACATTTTTTTAAATTCGGCAGTCTGCTATAAATAATTTATCACAACCTTTGTTATATTGTTTGCTGATCGAATATTGTACAATACCCTTAACCCCCTGGTTAGGTTAATGTAGCACGTTGATGTCGCCTTTTATTACTTGAGAAAGAAGATAAGGCAGTTCCCCGAATTGGAGCAACGGAGGGTGACAACGGTTGACACTTATTTTTATTCAAAGGTTCGATCGTTGTGGCGTATATATCAGAGTGATCCGAAAAAGTTCGATTGGGGAACCTGTGAAACTGTACTAGGGATAATGCTTGGCGTTAATGTCCAGAGTGGGGCATCATGGTTTGACGTGAACACTGTGCTAATACCAGTGCATTTGGCTGACCTTAAACATTGGGTATTAGCGAAGCTCGATCTGACAAGCTGGACCATTGACGTGTACGACTCTCTGCAGCATGAAGGACTACACAATGTCAAGGTCCGAGAAGGCATGGAATGTTTAGCAATATTCATTCAATTGCTGGCTGAACGCTTGGATTTGTTTGCCTTCAAACCAAGAGAACCTGCTGGAATTAACCCATTACCAATCACCATCATAAAAGACATCCCTCAACAATCCAATGGGTGAGTGCAAGAAAAACAACATTTCCAAACGTCTATACTGCATTCAAAAGTTGAAGTGAAAACTAATAATCTTTGTCATTTGTGCAACAGGGGTGACTGTGGAGTGTTTACCATTAAATTTTCTGAATGCTTAATAGAAGGGAGGGACGTCAGTTATTGGGTAATAGCTGGACGGATGAGGCTATTTCGGGAGTGGCTAGCATGTTACTTGTGGATGCATGCCAACCAAAAAATTGAAGGAAATTACAAAAGTGATGACGACGTCGACAAGGACTTCGCCTTACAAACCGCGTTTTATTATTAATAAGAGTATGTATGTATTGCCCCTGTTGCACATTCATGAAAGCAGAACGAGTTCAAATGGATTTCATGAAACTGTTTCACAATGGTTATGACCATTGCTATTCCAATAGTAAAAAAAGTTCGGAAAAAAAAATTTAATTCAAAAAAAAATAAAAAAACTGGTCATAACGGTTATGACCAGGTGGTCATAATGGTTATGACCCTTGCTATTACAATAGTAAAAAAAGTTCGAAAAAAAATTTAATTCTAAAAAAAAAAAAACTTGTCATAACGGTTGTGACCGAGTGGTCATAATGGTTATGACCATCGCTATAAAATAATAAAACAAGTTCGACAAAAATAAAATAAAATAAAATAAAATTTAATACTAAAAAAAAAGGTCATAACGGTTATGACCGGGTGGTCATAATGGTTATGACCATCGCCAAAAAATAATTAAAAAAGTTCGACAAAAAAAATTTAATACTTAAAAAAAATAGTCATAACGGTTATGACCGGGTGGTCATAATGGGTATGACCATCGCTAAAAAATAATAAAAAAAGTTCGACAAAAAAAAATTAATACTAAAAAAAATGGTCATAACGGTTATGACCGGGTGGTCATAATGGTTATGACCATCGCTAAAAAATAATAAAAAAAGTTCGAGAAAAAAAAATTTTAATACTTTAAAAAAAATGGTCATAACGGTTATGACCGGGTGGTCATAACGGTTATGACCATCGCTATAAAATAATAAAAAAAGTTCGACAAAAAAAAAGTTCGAAAAAAAAATTTTAATTCTAAAAAAAAAATGGTCATAACGGTTATGACCGGGTGGTCATAATGGTTATGACCATCGCTAAAAAATAATAAAAAAAGTTTGACAAAAAAATTAAAAAAAAATTAATTCTAAAAAAAAAAACTGGTCATAACGGTTATGACCGGGTGGTCATAATGGTTATGACTATCGCTATAAAATAATAAAAAAAGTTCGACAAAAAAAAATTTAATACTTAAAAAAAAACTGGTCATAATGGTTATGATCGGGTGGTCAAAATGGTTATGACCATTGCTATTCCAATAGTAAAAAAAGTTCGAAAAAAAAAATTTTAATTCTAAAAAAAAAAAACTGGTCATAACGGTTATGACCGGGTGATCATAATGGTTATGACCATTGCTATTCCAATAGTAAAAAAAGTTCGAAAAAAAATTTAATTCTAAAAAAAAAAAAACATTTTTTGGCCTATTAAATAGTAAAGGTCATAACCATTATGACCAACCGGGACCAATTTTTTTTTTTTTTTATAAATCATCGAAAGTTTTAATTTTTTTTTTAAGATAACATTTTTGGCCTATTAAATAGTAAAAGTCATAACGGTTATGACCATCCGGTCATAATTGTTATGACCAAATTTTTTTTTAGTTTTTTTTTTTTATAAATCATCGAAAGTTTTTTTTTTTTAAGATAACATTTTTGGCCGATTAAATAGTAAAGGTCATAACCATTATGACCATCCGGTCATAATGGTTATGACCAAATTTTTTTTTTTTTTTATAAATAATCGAAAGTTTTTTTTTTTGTCATAATGGTTATGACCAAATTTTTTTTTTTTTTTATAAATCATCGAAAGTTTTTTTTTTTTTTTTAAGATAACATTTTTTGCCTATTAAATAGTAAAGGTCATAACCATTATGACCATTCAGCCATAATGGTTATGACCAATTTTTTTTTTTTTTTAAATCCATCGAAAGAAATTTTTTTTTAAGATAACATTTTTGGTCATTTTTAAACATAGGTCATAACGGTTATGACCGGGTGGTCATAATAGTTATGACCTTTACTCAAAAATGGCCAAAAATGTTAGATTTAAAAAAAAAAAAACTTTCGATGAAAGTTTCTCTCTCTAAATGGAAGTTTCTCTCTGTAAATGGAAGTTTCTCCCTTTACATGGAAGTTTATATATATTATATGAAGCTTCGGGTTTCAAAATGGGTGGAGGGGGCTAGGCGGAAAAGTGAAAAAAGAAATAAGTTTCCGTTGGGTGGTGACTCTTTCTCTCTCTAGATTTCAGTTTTCTCTCTCTAAACCACTGTACATGGTGGTTTGAAAAACTTTTTTGGGCCATGCGAGGGAGAGAGATTCTTTAGTGGGTAGGAGATGAGGGTAAACCTGTAATTTGATATACATTAAATGCTACTGGGCCCCACATTAAGTGCTGAAATTGAATGGAACAAAAAGTACTGCTGTTTTTACCATTATTTTTTTCAGATGTGCTAAAAGTGAAATTAACCCTTTTTTTTTTGCCGGAACGATCCTAAATTCTCTAAATATTAACTATTATAGTCATTTCCATTAAATTTCTAATAGTATGAGTATTTTTTATCTAATTTAAAAATGCATTTTAGTAATTTAATAATAACTAATTTTAAAAAAAATAAAAAAATCATAAAAATAATTAAAATTCAACGCCTTCTCTATCTCCAATAGCAAATCCAGATATCTCTCTCTCTCTATTCTCCAATAGCAAAACCCAGATCGAGGGTGGCGGGCGTGACTGGGCAGGCGTGGGGGCGGGGGCTGGGGGGGGGGGGGTAGTGGAACCCAAATCTAGGTTCAGGCAGGGGGGCGACTGAGTGGGCACGGTGTGGGGGGTGGTGGAACCCAGATTTTCGGGAGTGGGGTGGAGGGAGGGGGGTGGTGACAGCAGAACCCAGATCTAGGTTCGTGCACCGAGGGGAGGGGGCAAGAGGGAGGGAGGGGGAAGCGAAGGGAAAGAGACAGGGAAAAGAGGGAAAGAGGGAGGGTACTTTAGTCTTTCTACTACACAACTGATAATTTCAGCAAGATTCCGAGGAGTTCATGCACTGATAATTTCACATATGGGTACGTGCATCGAGGGGAGGGGGCGAGAGGGAGGGATGGGGGAGCGAAGGGAGGGAGGGGGGTGCGAAGGGAGAGAGAGAGAGAGTGACAAGATAAGAGAGGGAAAGAGGGAGTGTACTTTAGTCGTTCTATTACAAAACTGATAATTTCAGCAATATTTTGTTTGAAATTTAACGAAGTTTGACAGAAAAGACTGTATTGACCAAGAAAATAGGAGTTTAGAATTGTCTCGGCCAAAAAAATTGAAATAAAGATAAAACATTCACTTTTTAAAGAGTTCAAGAACTATTTAAGCTAATAACTCAAATAAAAACAAAAACAAAAACAAAACAAAAAAAAACTTTCAAGTTCACCTGTCACATGAATTTTCTCTTAGATTACCATTTGCATCTTTCTCATTTTATATTATATTGGATGGACCTCCTTCCCAAGGAATCATAGAAACTCTATTTTTATATTAGGAAATCTCTATATTTAATAAGATTTGATAATCCAATTATATATCTTTATTAACAGTGTTTTTTGGTGATTAGCTTTGTTAATATTGTTACTTACTAACAAATATCCCATCTCTTTCTAATGCATAAATACAAACATATTGTTAAGGAGGATAGAGCCAAATATCATTTTTGAAGAGAGTAATAATAATTATAGCATAAACATTTTAAACATAAATAGATTTATAACCATACATTAATAAAAAAAAAAAAAAAAACCTTAGACTTTTCTCTCTCCCCCCTTCTCCTCTCTCTTTCTCTCTCTAGTATGAAACAATGTATATATATTTGTTATTAAAAATTTACTGCAAATCTATTATTTACTAGAAAATTCAAGAATTTACCCAAAAATCTAAGAACTACTCGTAAAAATATGCTATAATTTATAGTCTATCAAAAAACCTACTATAAATTTCAAAAATACTTATAAAATAAGATATATGCTACAATTTCCCTATTGTTAAATCGCTTTACACCTTTCTGTTTTTTCCTTTCATTTATTTTCTTATAGTTTTCATCATTTTCTAAAATTATGTATATTTTAATTGAATGTATTTATGTACAAAAGAAATTGTATTTTTTTTATCTATGGGATTTACAAGAAAATGATCTTTTTAAAAGTTATATTTTAATAAATGTCTTATGATTTTTGAATTTGAATAATGGACATTCGAACTTTATATCTTATAATGAGGTCAGGTATGATATTACTATTAAGTCGTTCATTGAATGTGATCATATAAAGTTCCACTGTTTTTTTTTTTTTAATAATCTGGTAAAATTATTGTTTTATTAAAGGATTTATCAATGATGAAATTTAAAGAGATTTGGTGATCACTTATAAACTGATATCTTAATAAGTGATTAACTTATGTCAATTAGCCATAAATCATCAACAATAAACTACAAAGTTTATATCTTAAGACCCAGCTAAAAAAGAAAAAACAACATTTTAGTTAAAAAAAAAAAAATCGGCCATTTTTTTTTTTATAATTTCTTTTCTTGTTATTATAATGGATCTTCTCTGGGGTCACATCTCTACAAAATCGTTGTAAAATTTAGTTTATTTAAAAGCAAATTTAATTTTTATAATCCAAATATTAAAAAAGAAAAAACTGTAATGTTAATACTCCGAAAAAAAAAAAAAGTTATGAAATCAACGATTATCAATCATCAAAAGATTTTGCAGCAAGAGAAAATAGGGAAGATAGAGAGGAGCTAGAGAGAGGAATTAGTTTGTCGTCGTCTTCTTCTTCTTCTTCTTCTTCTTCTGAAATGAGAATGTACAAGATCCGATGATGCTCAAGAAACGAGGATGGTGGAGAACGTACGACGATCTGTGGGGGAGATGAAAGTGGAAGAAGATCCGAGATCGTCGTCTGTCCAGTAATAACAGCCCAATAGGCACAAACAAGCCTGCCTTCCTCTCTGCTGCGACTTCTCCCAACTGTTTTGTATGCTGAAAGTCGTCTCCAAGAGGGAGAGCTGCCTTGCCTGTCAACCAGTAGATGGGTCTGCTGTTATTCTCTGATTGTGTTTTCATAACTAAAAATACACCTTTCCAAATTCGCTCTTTGTTTGACACATGGCATTTTCATTTAATTAATATAGGAGATGGATTAAATTTGAAAAAAAAAAAAAAAAAAAAAATTTTGTGATGATGCGTAAAATTAAAGAGAAAAAAATAGATCATTTATTCATGAAAAGATCTATTAACTCATTTATTTATTTTTCACACACTTATACTTAAATCACCTGTCACTAAAATTTAAATATGTAATTATTACTTGTTTCATCTTTTGTTTTTATTTATTTAAAAAAGCCAATCCAAAAACTCTATCTAGTCTCTAATTCTCTCATTAAAAAGAAGAAAAAAAGGCCTTAGCAAGACCACATATAAAATACACGTGTAGGCTCTGGAAGCCACTCTGACTCACCTGCGTTTGAGTGCATCTTCACCACTAAAAGAAAATTAATTACCCATTTAAAACTTAAGGAAAAAAAAAAAAAAAAAAGGTTGAACGCGTAGTGTCAGTGTGGTGGGGAAAAATGAAAGCAAAAAGTCGTTTACTTTTTCATTTATTGTTGCATTCAGGATAGAAGTACAGTAAAATCATTTTTATATGTGGTAATGATACAATTTATTTTTAAATTATTTTGATATAATCATATAATTAAGATATTACTGTGTATAATAATTTTTATATATTTTATCTTATAATAATATTTGATAAATAAATTTAAAAAATAATTTAAAAAAAATCCAACATCTTTTCTCGACATCGATAACTTTCCCGTCAATGTCGGTGATGGACCCCACCAACCCCCCTCCGTCGACGTCAACCCAGTCCCTCCCCACCCCCAAATGCTGACGATGGACCCCCGCTCCCCTCCCCTCGCCCCCCCCCCCCCCCGCCCCCCGATGTTGACCAGCCTAGGCGGCCCCCCCCCCCAAACCCCCACCACCACCCCCAACCAAATCTAACCCCCCTCCCCCAATGCTAACCAACCCACTCCCTCCTTCCCGACCCTGGCAATGGAAAACCTCCCTTCTCCCCCTCCTCCCAACCTTCCATTGTCAGTAGATTTTTTTTAAATTATTTTTTTATTTATTAATTTATTAATTAAATATTATTATAAGTTAAAGTGAATGATAATTATCGTATACAAATAATATTTTGACCATTTAATTATATTTAAATGGTTTAAAAATAAATTTCATGGATAGCATGTACAAAAGGAACTTTATGGTAATTTTACCCTATTAATTTCCATTTATTTATTTTTTTAATTTGTTTTTAGTTAAACGCAAAAAAATTTCTCTCGGGTGCTCAACAGCCAAAGTGCCAATCCACAAGCATTTCTTCTCTCTCTCGCTCTCTCTCTCTCTCTAATTAGTCATTGCGGAAAAGGGAAGAAAAAGGTGAGGGAAGGTGGTGGTGGTGGTGGGAGGTGATGCAGATGCTCAACAAAGCCTCCTGTGCAGTGGCCTCCCTTCCTTGCTCCAGGGTCTGGGTTCTTTTTCTCTCTCTCTCTCCTTTCTTTTTTTTTTTTTCCCTTCTTTTATTTCCTTTTCTGATTTACCTAAGTTGTTTTTTCGGTTGGATTATGATTTAATGTAATTCAATTAATGCCGGTGGGTATCCTGGATTTCACTTTTTTTTTTTCCTTTTCTTTTGCATGTCTGTATATAGAGATATTTGGCTTGTTCATCTCTGTTTTGCTGATTTATTTATTCCAATGTGTTTTATGGTTGTTAATTTTGGGTGGGTTTTTGTTTTTTCTTTTTCTTTTTCTTTTTCTTGTCTGTCTTTGCTTTTCGATCTTTTTAATACTTGTTAAATGAATTTTGTAAACTAATCAATATAAATGTGTAATTATTTTTTAGATATAAACAAGAGCCACAGTTGATATAGGAGTCTTTTTCCCACTGCAAAACCTTTTTTTCTTTTACTTTCATATAACTAATTATTTATTTTCTGAACTAATCTTGAAATTTATTATTTTTGAAAACCTAGCACTTTGGGTGAACTTGTTGATTTTTTCTTTTTTCGCTCTTTGTAGTACTAGTAAGGTGTACTTTTGGAGAGCTGTTTGACTTTAGATTTAGCTGTGAATTTCAAAGCTTGAAATTTCAATTTTTTGATTCTCTTTGGTCTCAAAATCTTTAATGAAGAGTTTCTACAAACTTATGACACTGTCGTTTGTTATGAAGAAGGTAGGGACTTGGTTAGTTTATTAACTTATTTTAGTTTCAATTTTAACATTAGTATCTATAGCTGAATAATTGGTTACCACATGAATATTGCATTACTTCTTCGAAAGGCGATGCTTCAAATTTCGGTGACCGGAATCTCAATGCATTTCTTATGTTTTAGGTGAGGAGTGGGCTGTGTGTATGGCCGGGGATGAGACAACTTTGCCTCAGAAAGGGATTGTTGTATGGATTTATGCGGTTGCTCTCTTCGCCGTTAAAGACCTTACGTGGAGCTAGTCGGTCTCTTCGTGTTGATCAATTTTGCAGTGTTGTTAATATGTCATCCACATTGCAAATTGAATTGGTGAGCTCTCGTATTTATTTTTCTAGATTTCAAACCGTTCACTGCTTTGACACTGCTCTTTTAAGAATATGATTTTGGATGCTTATCTATCTTTTTGTTAGTTGGCACACCAACGATTTTTTTTTTTTTTGGCCATGATACAGTGTGGTTGCGGGTATTTCATGGGTTGGTTTGACTTTAAGTTGCTTGAGCGTGATTAAACACACTGTTTTTGCCTTCGCATTTGAACTTTGGACTTGTTTCATAAGTCCTTATTGCAAATTTTAGGTATTTTCTGGGGCATTTTAGAGAATGAGTTGAAGGTATCGTACTTTGTGGATCTAGTAAACCATTAAACAATGAGTACTTGACAGTTTATTATTGGTTTCACGAGGTTGTTACTAGTGAATGATTCTCAGGTATGACACTTATGATATATGCCTGCATATTTGGGGTACTCTTAGTTGAATGTATTTGCAAATGTGAGTGTTATCCAAAATTGAAATTTTAATTAGTCCATAAGGTGAAAAACAACAATACTATTTAATATCGTGAGCTTGTCTTTTTCAGGTACCATGCCTTGTGGATAATTATGCATATCTTTTACATGACGTGGATACTGGCACTGTTGGTGTTGTTGATCCTTCTGAAGCCGTGCCAGTTATTGATGCCTTGAGTAAGAAAAATAGAAATTTAACATATATACTAAACACTCATCATCATCACGATCATACTGGTGGTAATGCGGAGTTGAAAGCAAGGTACGGAGCTAAGGTATGATGACATTAGTTACGGTCTAGACTTTTTCCCCCTTGTCCTGCATGTTTTATCTCTATTTCTTTTTTGCATTTTTTAACAACAGCCTACCAAGGATTTGACCAAGTCCAGACAATTGATGGTGCTTTTTTTTTTTTGTCTCCATGTCTTCAGCTTATAGTTAGAATGGATCTTAAAATTATGCTACTATTTCCATTTCATAAGGGTCCAAGGTTTTGAATTTCAATTTTTTCCTTTCTGTTTACTAGTCCGAATTTTCTGTGTCGATAAGTTTTATGAATGATTCTATCTTCGTTTGTTTCCTGTAGGTAATTGGCTCAGGAATAGACAAAGAAAGGATTCCAGGTATCGATATTGTTCTGAATGATGGTGACAAGTGGATGTTTGCAGGCCATGAGGTGCATGTTATGGAGACTCCTGGTCATACAAGAGGTTATATCATCATTACATGACTAGATCCTTTATATATATATATATATATATGTATATATATATATATATATATTTTTTTTTTTTTTAATTTTCAGTTTAAATAACTTCTAAAACCAGCCCATTGCTATGACTGTAATTGCTAATTTTTTGCTTTCTTTTCCAGGGTGTTAATGGAATCCAAAAATAATTCTATCAAAAACGCCATCCATGCCCTTTGTTTCTAGCTTGTCTCTATTTCTTCAGTCTTGTCAATGTTTATCTTGGAACTTCCCTTGTTGGGAATGCTTTCCTCCCAATCTCCCGAATCATGATTGGTGGAAACTAGTTTACGAGTAATTACATCTTACTGCAAGAAAGAGCATACTCCAAAGTTTTTTTCTTTTTTAAACCAGAATCCTTGGTAAAGATGCCCTTTATAATATTCAACATGCCTTGAGAGAAATTGGAGGATTTTTTAGAACATTTCTTAAGATGAAGCCTTTCTTTAAGAAAGGACTCAATTTCGGGCTTCTTTGTGGGCGTCTTTGTCTACTGATTTTAGAGACTTTCCCGTGTTTCGATTTTTAGGCACGGAGCAGTTATTAACAAAACTTTTCCCTGCGAGGACTTCTTGTCCTTTGCTTTTCTTCTTTTCTCCCCCCTCTTTTTAATAAAATTCAGTTTCCTTAAACCCCTAATCTCGTTATTTATTGGAACTAATATTTCCTTTTGGCTATTTCTGACTTTTTTGTTACATTTTTTAACCAGGTCATATCAGCTTTTATTTTCCGGGATCAGGGGCAATTTTCACTGGCGACACGTTGTTCAGCTTATCATGTGGCAAGCTATTTGAAGGAACTCCTGAACAGGTAGATCTTAGCTTTCGTTATTGTGTTTCTGTCGTGTAGATGATCTCTGCTAAAGGTTCATAGTATTTTTGAATGCATACATTTCTATCCCAAGTCTCATTACTTTGGGTGTTAAAATTCGGACGCAACTTGTTAAAATTATGAGGTAGATTTGTTGCAAGTGCCTTTAAATGTTTATGTTATCTCAAGTCTCAATAGAATATTGAGCAGTATGTTGCCTTTCGAAACTATTTTCTGTACCACTTATTTGGTTACGTTGCAGTATGCGATTTTCTGATTTTTTATTTATTTATTTTTTTTACGTGTATTTTGACAGCTAGTTTATCTATGTTGCAGATGCTATCTTCTCTTAAAAAGATCATGGCTTTGCCAGATGACACAAATATATACTGTGGTCATGAGTATACCCTGGTAAGCCAACTTGTCTTTCCTGATTTTGTGTACAGATAATCTCGATATACTTATATCCAAAAGCAATGTTCTAATCACAAGACTTCCGCTTTATAGAGTAATGCAAAGTTCGCGTTGTCAATAGAGCCTGAGAATGAGGCACTCCAATCATACGCTGCACATGTAGCTCATCTTCGCAGCAAGAGCTTACCTACGGTACCTTCTTGCAATTCGTATTCTTTCAACTAATTTTTCCGTGGTACTGTTCACATTTCAAATTTGGCAGATGTTTCACATCTCAATGGGGTCGAGTCGGATGTGAAATATGTGTGGGTCCCACGTGGAGGAAACCTACTCATATTTCACATCCTGACTCAACCCAGGTTGGGATGTTTAGAACCACTCCTTAAACTGATTATCCGATGTAAGAATTGACAGCAGTAACTATGAAAAGTGATTTTTTTAAGGTATAAATGTGGTGGAAACTTTGAAAAGAGGATTACAAGAAAGACATTTCTCTGGAGAAATAGTCAATTAATTTACTTTTAGGGTTATTAACTACGTTACCCCTGCATTTTATGTTTATGGAAAGGTATGTACATCTAACTCAACAAGGTACCCTTAGATTTCAATTTCGTATTAAATTCTTGCCTACTCTTGGTCAAGTGCTGATTTTGACGACTTAAATGACCTCTTTTACTCTGGACAATTCGACTTTACTTGTTGAAGGACAAGGTGAACGAGTTGATGACAATACTGAAAGGATAAAATCGTCATTTAAGTGATCAAAAGTAATAGTTTACCGAAGAAAAGGCATGAGTTTAAATGGAAAATAAAAAATTTAAGAGGTACAATCTTGAGAACATCGATAATGCATGGTATATATTTTTTATGAGCTTAAAAATGCAGGGTATAGATGTAACGACCAACACCTCCACAAAATTTCACATAAATTGGAGTTTGTTTAGCCTTTTAAAATCATAATACAATTTCTAAAACTCCTGTTTGCTATTCTTGGATCATGGGCAGTCGGGAATAGAAATTCAGTATAAAATTATAGGCTGCCCAGAAAAACGTGAAAATTTTAGTATAATCCAAAAAGGCAAGGCCTCAGATTTAAGCCTAAAGCGGACAATTTTATATCAAGAGGAGGCATGGGTCGTTGGAACAAAATAGTATACCAAATAAATTTAGGAATCTGTCTCTCTTAACTCTATTTTTGGTTTTGTGTCCTCTTGGAACTGTCCTTTAAGTTGATATGTAATGGGAGAAAGTGAGGACATAATCGCTCTAATGATGACAGGGCATTTCTTTTTTTCTCTTGTAAATAATCCTTTTTACAACAAATGGAAAGCACAAGCTAAGTTGGGATGTTCTTTGCGCGTCTTTTGCATTGGTTTTAGTGTTTTTTTTTTTTTTTTTGGGGAAATAATTTAATGGATGTCTTTTAATTTTGCTGTTGTGGACTTGTACTTGGCATCTTTTTGGTTGGGATGTTCTTTGTGCATCTTTTGCTTTGGTTTTAGTTTTAGTTTTCGTTGTATTTTTCTTTACGAGAAATAATTTTATGGGTGCCGTCTAATTTTGCTGTTGGGGACTTGTACTTGCCATCTCTCTGTGTTTTTATCCCTAGTCAATTGACAATTTATGTGATGCAATCAGATTCCAACTACACTTAAACTGGAGAAGGCATGCAATCCATTTCTTCGCACTTCAAGTCTAGAAATTCGACAGTCGTTGAACATTCCTCCCGCAGCAAATGATGCAGAAGCTTTGGGTGTCATCCGTCAGGCAAAGGATAGTTTTTGAGTTGTGTATTATAGATTTATCTTATTCATCTGTCAAATAAAAACCACCAAGGTCTTTTTGTTTCATTTTATTATTATTATTATTATTATTGAGGGAAAAATCATCAAGATCTTTAACTGTTTATGTCTAAATTAGTTTTTAATCTTTTGATATATTATATAATCTAGGGAAATGTATGCTGTCCGGCAGCCGGACATCCGACAGTACAACATGAGTGAGAGAGAGACAGCCGGGAGAGATGGCCGGGTACAACCCGAAAGAGAGAGAGATAGAGAGAGAGAGAGAAAGAGGGAGGGAGGGAGGAGGGAGGGAGCTGCGGCGAAGCCACCAGAAGTCATGGCGAAGTCGCCGGATGTTGTGGTGTTACCACCTCCAACTCGCCGGCCTTGAAGCTGTCAGTATGACCAAGCCGGAGAGATTGCAGGTTTGGTTGAGGTGGTGGAGGTCGTCGGATGGATTTCAGGCGTTGATCCATTTGAGCTCCATTTGTTTTGCAGGTAGAGCTCTCTCTCCGGTTGTCTCCCAGCCTATATATGCAAGCTCTCTCCTTCTCGTCATTTCCCTCCATTTTGCATCCAAGGGCTCGGATGAGCCGCCATTCGTGTCCGGCAAAAGATCCATTTGAGCTCCATTTGTTTTGCAGGTGGAGCTCTATCTCGGGTTGTCTCCCAACCCATATATGCAAGCTCTCTCTCCTTCTCCCCTTCTCATCACTTCCCTCCATTTTGCATCCAAGGGCTTGGATAAGCCGCCGTTCGTGTCCGGCAAAAGATGGGTGCTGGACACAAGAACGCTCCTATAATCTAGATGTCTTTTGGTTTAAAAAAAAAGAAAAAAAAGATTGATGATGGAAATACGAGATAGTTTAAAACAACATTAATTTCTAGCGGCCATTTTTTTAATTTATCAAATGGGATCTGGATGATTTATGATTATGAATAACAATACTATAGTTCTTGACGTAGCGGACGCGTATAATAAACACAGAATTTCATCGATTTTCAGAGCATACCCGAAATTATGTACGATAGGTAGCAAATCAAGTGATATCAAGTGATTGAACTCTCAAAATAATAATGATAAAAAATTCTAACAACCAAAAAACAAAGAAGCCTTTAAATAGTAAACCCTAGATTCTAATCTTAATCCAATTCAAATTTAAATATTGATCCCTAGACAATTCAAATAAAAAGATAATCTACTAATAATTCAAATAAAGATAAGATTTTAAAATTAAAGTAATATTTTCTAATTATCCTATCTATATATTGTATCAGTTCTTCAACTAGAATTTGGTTGCGAATTGCACATATTTTTAAGCTTAACACGAGTTTAAAGTAATTCTAACATTTAAAATTTTAAGGTACTAAAATGATTTTTTCTATACAACACTACAAAACATTTTGAAAAAGGTTGTGGGATGACATGAAAAAATATCCGTATGGTAACATATAATTATGATAGATACCATAAGCTTTTCATTAACAACATTATTTTAAGTTTTTATTTGGATTGTCGGTTGGAATTGAAATTTTTAAGTTAGAGTTGGTTGACTTTTCGAAAACTAATTGTAATTTTTGTTTACTTTTCATAAAAAGAAGACAAAAATCTAGTTGAAAAGATACAGTTTAGTTAAAAATAAACCTGTAAACCAAACAAAGGCTAAATGAAATTTGATGAACAGTTCACAATTGTATTGTGTTGCCAGTAGATTCCCCGACCCCCCCCCCCCAACACAAAAAAAGACTAAAAAAACCCCTTAGTAAAAAAATAATTACGAAAAAAAAAGTTGGGTCTTCCTAATTAGGATTTACTGCGAGCGTAAAACAAGTGGCAGTAGCACATAGTTTGAGTGTGATGGGAGCAATGGTTTCAAGGAAGCGAAGTAAAATAAAATAAATAATAATTGACCTAAATAGTTCCTGAATTCTTTTAAAAGTGACGATTTAGTCTTTGTTGTATTATTATTTTTTAGGTTGAAACGACCTTAAATTCTTTAAATGTTGACTATTATAGTTCTTTCCGTTAAATTTCTAATAGAATGAGTATTTTGGTCTAATTTGATAAGGTATTTTAGTAATTTAATAATAACTAATTTTTAAAAAGTAAAAAAATTCATCATTCCCTTTCTCAAATAACAAACCCAAATATATATATATATATATATATATATATATATATATCTCCATTCTCCAATAGCAAACCCAGATAGGGGGAGGGAGGATTTGGTTCGAATCTTCTGTGGGGGGGTGTGGGGGGCTTGGGTTCGTCAATGGTAGGCCGGAACCTAGATATGGGTTCCAGAGGGGGGGGGGGGGGGCGGTTTGAGAAGGAGGGAGGGATGGAGGGTATTTTAATATTTTTACTACAAAACTGATCATTTCAGTAATATTTCGTTAGAAATTTTACGGAGTTTGACAGATGTACTGTATTGGCTAAGAAAATAGGAGTTTATGGTTATCTTGACTAAAAAAATATATAATGTGGATTAAACTGTCACATTTGAAAGAGTTAAATGATTATTTAGATCAATTACTCTAAAATAAAACTTTTTTTTTTGACAAAAAAATTAAATGTTGTCGCACTTTATGAAAATAGTTTTACATTTTAGACCACTTCTAATACTATGTTGGGTAGGGTTTAAAAGTAGAAGGAAGAAAGTTAGATGAAAGAAAAGTGGATGGAAAATGATGTCATTGGTTGTTTGGTAAAATAAGGAAAAGAGGAAGAAAAAGAAAATAGAAGGGATTAAAATTGTTGTGGGGCCTACTAATTTTTATCTTTCCAAACATGGGAGGAAAACACAAATCATCTTAATTATGATTAAAATTATTTTTTTATTATTACTTTTGAAGTAAAAGAAAATGTATAGATAAATATAATAGTAATTATTTTAATTTTTTTTTCTTTTATGATACCAAAAAGGGAAATATTTTTCTTTTCTCTTATTTTCTTACACCTCAATTTTTTTTCCCTTTTATTTTCTTTCTTTCTTACCAAATATAGACTAAGGGGCAGTTTGGCTTACCAATTTGAGTTCAAACTCAACTTAAAACATTTGGAAATGGAGTTTAACTCCAACGCACCTTTGAACCGTTGCACAGTTAACCAAGTTTGGTTTACTGTGCAATAAATCCAAGGCAAACTGTACTTGGTTTCCCTGTTGGCCATCTGATGTTCATCCACCGCCCGACTTCTCCCCCCTCCTCGCCCATCGCCGCGCCTTCCTCACCCTCCTCAGGGCCTTGCCGAGATTGCGACACCCGCAGACGAATGGAGCTCGAAAATCACGCAAGCTCCGGTGTCCTAGGCGAGCTTGGCTTGGTCAACAGCGGTGACCTCGAGAATGGGGCTGCCACGCAGCATTTGGTCCAAACAGGGATGAGGCCGATGACGATGAGGATCCAAATGAGAAGCCCGACATTCTCTCTCTCTCTATCTGCTCTGTTTGTTTGTTTCTCTCTTTAAAACTCTCATTCTTTCTCTCCTCTGTTTGTTTGTTTCTTCCTCCGAGCTCTGGCGGCATCCACGCGACACCCCGTGATCAACGACGAGTCACCGGAGAAGTAGTGGCCGTGGATGTGGCTGTGGCCGTGTCCGCCGCCGAGCAGCGACGACGATCTGAGGTTGGCACCGAACTCGCCCTCTGCTCCGATGACGACGTCGACGGCCATGGCTATGAGGGAGCTCGAAGCTGAGCCGTAGCAAGTCAGACCCGGTGGCTGCGGCGGTGGCGAACCGATCAGCTTTTGAGATGGTGAAGAGGAGGTTGGGGGGTACGAGAGAGAGAGAGAGAGAGAGAGAGAGGTAAATGAACAGAGAAACAAAGTTGGTCTATGAGAGAGAAGGCGAAGAGATAGAGAGAGAGAAAGAGAGTTTTTATTTTATTTTTATTATTCTCATTTATCATATATTATAACCGTAATTTAATATACCATATTAATTTACTTATTATCATCTATTGGATATTACTCTATTGATGAGGTGAAAATTTTTATCATTGTAGAATCTCCAAATAACCATTATGTGATCAATCATTAAATATTTAAGAAAATTGATTAACTATCTTAGAAAAGAAAAAAAAAAGGTATTTAATTAATTTTTAAATGCACTTTAAATTAATGTTAGTTTTATCTATTTAAACCAAATTAGAATTGTAATTATGATGTTTTTTTATTAGCACTTTTAGTTAGCAAGTATGTAATTCTTGTTATTGTATTTTATGACTATGTAAGAAATATTGCAAAAGCTTTTGATCTATGTTGTTGATATGTGTTATTAATTGAGCTTATTTTAATTTTTTCATTTTTCTGATCTGAAACCTACAATGGAATGTTAAGAGGGTGTTTGATAAATGAGTTGAGTTTGAGTTGAGTTGAAATTTTTAAGTTTGAATAGTATTAACTTTTTAAAAAGTAGTTATTATAAACTTTATTGACTTTTCAGAAAAAAAACAAAAATTGAGATGAAAAAGTACAATTTAGTTTTAGTTAAACTTGGATGCCAAACATGCCCTTTTGAATTAAAAATTTTAACCAAAATTTTTAACATCCAAACAGGATCCTAACTCTTTTTAAACTTTTCAACTCAAACTTTTTTACTAAACACTCAACTCAAGTTAAACTTTTTATCTCAAACTTTTAACTAAACATTCAATTTTTAAACTCAACTTAAAAATTTTAACTCAAACTCATTCACCAAACATCCAAGGGAGGAATTCATTGCTGACTCTTCATAAAGAACTTTATTATTTTTTCCTTTTTCTTTTGTAATCATCATCAACAATTATAATTGTGTTTTTTTCTTTTTCTTTTTTGCTGGAATTATAATTGTGTTTTATAATAATAATCACCGATAGTAATAATAATAATTACTTATAAAAATTGCTAATGCGACAACCCAAATTCGCTCTCTATCAAACGAGGATTCAGACCTCACTTCTTCACTTCCTCACGCACTCAGACACTCCCTCTCGTCTTCTCTCCTCTCACTCTGCGCCTCCCCTGAGTTCCCTCCCTGCCCGAGTCCTTCCTCCCTCGCGGCTCGCGGCTCGCGGCTCGCGGCTCACGGCTCACTCCTCACGCCTCACGCACGCCACTCCCAGGCTCCCAGGCTCCGCCCAGTCCGACTCCGTCTCCGCCGAAGCCACGACAGCCACCAACAGGCCCTCACGCCGCCGCGAAAACACCAATCCAAGTCGCCGCCGAAATCCAGGTCAGCTACACTACTACAGTCGCTGCTACTCCGGCAAATTTTTTTTTTTTAAAATCATTTTGCTATTGCTTTTTGCTTGGTAAGTTGGTGATGAAAATTATTATCGTTTTTTCAGTTCTAGACATGCGAAGAAACTTTAAACCGCATCTTCTTCTTCCTAAAAAAAGAGCGTTTGTGAAGTGCCTACTAGGTGTTTGTTAAAATGCCTAGGAAACTGTTTGCTTCATTGTAATTCTGATATCGCATTGGTTTTGGTGATTAACATTGGTTGTTGCTTTTGTGGGTTTGTTTGTTTTGGACGTTTGGATATTTGTTTGTTGGTTCAGTTATGCTGTAACTGTAGCTGTAACTGCAGCTGTAACTGCCTGCTTGGTGTTTGTTCAAATGCCTAGTGAACTCGTTCAGTGTATTACTGTTTTATTTCCTGTTATCTATCATGATACTCAAGTACTTTGTTTGTACGGGATATGTTGTCACGACCTGCTATCGAGCTCTGACTACTACGCGTAGAAAATTTGTGGAAAATTTTGAATATTTGAAAATGTCGTAAACTTTACGTACTTGTGGCCATTAAGAGCTTATATACACATTCCTCCAAGATACAAAACATGCCATTTCGTTTTATTTTGGTTAAATTTTGCAATGATAGTGTTGTGGACATGCTTAGACATTCGCTTATTGTTGTTTCTCTTCTTTCTCATTTGTTTTTTAATGCTCAATGGCAATTTCATAGGCTTGTCTACGATACTTTACATTCTTTTTCATCCGTTTTGCTAATATGTATATTTTAAATCTAATGTATTTTTTTTTTTTTTGAATTTTTAGGTTTTATTTTTCATCATTCTGGAAATCTGTTTCTATACCACTGAATCTGTAGAAAGTACATTTCTTAAAATAATTTACAAAAAAAAAATTCCCAAGCAGAGATCAGAACTTCCATTTCTTAAATTCCAAGGACCCTTTTAAGTCGTGCCAATAACAATGACATTCACTACCTTAAGCCTCAATGGAGCTGTCAATCTCAGACTCCACCACACCAACACTGCTCATCATTCTCTTCTTCACTATTCTAAGTCACGCCTCTTTCAATTACCGCTCCGTTCCATCTCCACCATCCGTTTTTGCAATCTTCCCAACTCTTACCATATCAACAGCTCAAGATCAATTTCCAACTTCAGTTGTTTCGCCAAAAAAGCAGTGGGGTCTATTTCCGGTAACTTATTTCAACTTCTTCATCCTTAAAAAAAGCCCCTGACTTTAAGTATATTTTGATATTTCATTTTTTGTTTGTTTTCTTGATATTGGTGAAGAAGAGAGAGTGGTAGTTCTGGTGATTGGTGGAGGGGGGAGAGAGCACGCACTCTGCCATGCAATGAAACGGTCTCCCTCTTGTGACACCGTTTTTTGTGCACCTGGCAATGCTGGAATATCCAACTCCGGCGATGCCACATGTATTTCCGACCTTGACATTGCTGATAGTGCTGCTGTTATATCATTTTGCCGCAAGTGGAATGTGGACTCGTCGTGGTTGGACCAGAGGCCCCTCTAGTTTCGGGGCTTGTGAATGACTTGACTGAGGCTGCAATCCCCGCTTTTGGACCCACATCGGAGGCCGCTGCTTTGGAAGGCTCAAAGAATTTCATGAAGAGTCTCTGTGACAAGTACAAAATTCCTACTGCTAAGGTTCGTTTCCCTAACTAGAAAATACAAAGTTTTGAGCTTGTCAATTTTGTTTGACACTAATTTTGTGGACACCAAGTTGTTTAGCAAGTTTTATTTTTAATTGATGACATAGAGGTACAAAATATGCATAACAAACTTTAAAAACACTTCTCAATTGTTTATTAATAGTTGGCATCTGAAAATTGGCAAATAACATAGTATTTAAAGTTTTGAGCTTTTCATTATGTTTGTTTAACAGTAATGTTATATTGATACGAATATGTTTACCAAGTTTTTAAGTTTTAATACTCAATGGCTTGATAATTGACTTGTCAGTTTTTAGTTGGTGTTAAGATAAGATATGCGTGATTAAATTTGAATGTAATTTCCCAATTATATCCTAACAAATCAATTCCCATATTAGTTTGTATCTAAATTGTATAAATAACATCATTTGATGCAATATTACTATTTGTTTTATCATTGTGTCAACCGATTGTTTTGGCTTGATGCAGTATCAAACATTCACAGACCCAGCTGCTGCAAAGCATTATATAAAAGAGCAAGGGGCACCAATAGTCATTAAAGCGGATGGGCTGGCTGCAGGGAAAGGAGTTATTGTGGCTACAACAATAGAGGAGGCATATAAAGCTGTTGATTCAATGCTTGTTGAAGCAGTTTTTGGTTCAGCGGGCTGTCGGGTGATTGTTGAGGAATTTTTGGAAGGAGAAGAGGCGTCCTTTTTTGCATTAGTGGATGGGGAGAATGCTATTCCTCTGGAATCTGCTCAAGATCACAAACGAGCTGGGGATGGTGACACAGGGCCTAATACTGGCGGCATGGGAGCATACTCCCCAGCACCTGTCCTGACTAAAGAGCTTCAAGATTTGGTGATGAAGTCTATTATTCTCCCAACAGTGAAGGGAATGTCAGCTGAGGGCTGCAAGTTTGTTGGGGTTCTGTATGCTGGTCTCATGATTGAGAAGAAGTCTGGCTTACCAAAACTAATTGAATACAATGTGCGGTTTGGAGATCCGGAGTGTCAGGTCAGTTGACGTACTTCCTATAAATAGACCTGTATGATGCAATCATGTAGTTTAGATGTTGATTTTAGTGTCTTAAGCTGCAAAAACGGTAGGATTTGTTACTTAATTGTGGAATTGAACATTGCACCGACTTCTCGAAAGTCCCTAGGCACAACTCATGAGGTTAATTGCAGCTATGCCCCTTATTTTTGTCATTTGCACTGGTGCATTCACGTTTGCTCTAGCCTCTTAAAGGATTTTTTTTTTTTTTTTTTTTTTACACAATTTTGTTACTGACGACATAAATTTTGATTACTCTTTTTGTTGGAACTAATTAAAAAAGGTAATAGAACTCTATCTCTTAAGCCATATTCTTCTTTACAGTATAAATATGAAATCCACTTCTTTGGCTGAATATATCTACAGGTGTTGATGGTTCGGTTGGAATCGGATCTAGCACAAGTTTTGCTTGCAGCTTGCAGAGGAGAGCTAAGTGAGGTTTCCCTAAGCTGGTCGTCGGGGTCGGCCATGGTCGTGGTAATGGCAAGCAAAGGCTACCCTGGTTCTTACGAGAAAGGTACTGTCATTCAGAACCTTGAGGAAGCGGAGCATGTTGCTCCTTCGGTCAAGGTGTTTCATGCTGGGACTGCCTTGGATATGGAAGGCAACTTTGTTGCAACTGGAGGGCGTGTTCTTGGGGTCACTGCCCAAGGGAAAGACCTTGAAGAGGCAAGCGACAGAGCATACCAAGCTGTCGAACAAATTAATTGGCCTGGAGGGTTTTACAGGCGGGATATTGGTTGGAGAGCACTTCCTCATAAACTATTTGTAACAAAAAGGTAAAGATTACAAATAATACCAATCTCACCTTAAAACTTTACCAAAGAAGGAAGGTTGTTTTTTGCCCTTCTATGCAAATGTTTCCCAAGTGGGGGTGACAAAAAATTATGGTAAATTGGTTATGGAATAGTAATTTTCGTTTTTAATACAAATTATTGTTTTATCTAGGAGTTAATAAACCTTACTACATAAAAGCAACCGAAGGATAGTAATCCAAACCCAACCCCCCCCCCCCCCCCCCAACCACCACCACCACCACCACCAAAAGAAAATGAAATTCTTCCAAAGATTGAAAACAGTAATCCTATTAATTCCTTAATGAAGAGTCACATGGTCTGCTTGCTTCCTCACAATGCTACACAACTTCGCCTGGACTACTTATATTATATGTTTTTTTTTAATGAAAATTTAAGACATTGTTTTTGTAGTTCGAAAAATTAGTTTGCAACGTATTAGAAGAAAATAAATTCGTTCAAATTAGGGATGACATTTTTACCCATGGGTGTAGTTACCCACCCCTCATGGCGGGTATGGGGGATAGTATATAGGTGTGGGGCGGGTATGGGGGTTAAGATTAACTACTCGCGCAGCTGCAGGGCGGGGGTGGGGGAAACTCCCGTATATCCGCACCCACCCCGCATATATTCCCTTACAATAGAAGAATAATAAAATTAGTATTTTAATATTTTAGTTTGCTCTATAAAGTTTTATGGATTTTTGAAGTTTGGATTTGATTTTAATATTTCAATTTTATTTTCAATTATGATTATGTTGTTAAAATTTATGAAAACTTTAATAGAAATTATTTTAATTTTTTAAAATAATTCTTTATGGGTAAATAGGTAAGGTATGGGTATAGTACCCCTCAATAGGTATTACTTGCCCCTGCACCCGCATTAAATTAGGTGGGTATGAGGAGTAAAAATGGAGAAGGGTATGGGGGTGGGGGAGGCATCCTCGCACCCGCACTTGTCCGTCCCATTGTTATCCCTAGTTTAAATTTGTATTGTGTCTAAGATTTTGTTTTCCTTTTTTTGAACTTGAGGATGAGCAAATTCACACTCTTCATCTCAAGTTGTGTGATTACTGCTAGATCATGTCTATAAAGACAATTTTTAATTTCAGTCCTATTGGAGAGACTTGAATTGGATAAGAGATCACGATTACAAAAGTTTTTTTTTTCCTTTTTAAGATAAATTAAAAAGGTGTAACAGTTATTTTGGGATTTATTGCTTAATAATCTTTTTTTAATAAGTTTTTACTAAATGGCTATAGTTTTTAAAAATTAGTTAAAAAGCCTCCTTATTTTTTTAGATGGTTAATCAATTTTCTTAAATATTCAATCAATGATCGATCACATAATAGTCAATTAGTGATTGACTTAGGATCAATTATTAATTAACCATAACGTAAATGATCAAATTTCAGAATCAATCGCTGATTTACCATTAGTTAATCACCAATTTTCAGAGTCAATTATTGATTAATCAAATCTGAAAAATGACAAACGGTCATTTTCATAAATTAAAAAAAATTGGGCTATCTATTAAATTCGGTGATTAAAAAATATCATACAGAGTTATTTTTTAATTATTTTTAAATAGAAGATGTAAAAATTTCATCAATTTCGTTGTTTGTATCTAAGAGTATATTTGTAAAACAACTTTGTTTTTAGAAATTTTATCAAAGGGCAATTCAATAATAACGAAATTTAATACAAGGTGAGAAAAGTAAATGGAGGGATAACAATAGAACTCTCATGCATTCATAAATCATTATTATTTATTTATTTATGGGTAAAAAAGAAGTCAGGAATTAATTTAAAAAGGTATGGAATACAGTGGGTAGTCATGAAATAGAGTTGGAACTCCTAAACTCGTTCTGGTCCTGTAACATGGGACGGTTAGGTTTTTAATCAATTTATAATGTATTTTTGACTGAGTTATTGGACTACATATAATTTGAATTCATACACATAGATGAATTTATGAATAAAACTACGTATAGACAGATAAATGTAGACATATATACACAGATATATAGATAGATTAATATGTCAAATCAATAATTTCATTGATCCCACCTCTATTTTCCAACCATCCAACTTGCGTACCAACTGAATTAGAAGCTTCGAATCCATGAGTTTTCAATAGTAAGTATTTTTATAAAATGACCATTTGACTTGCCTCCTTTTAAAACATGAACACTTTTCAATTTATTTTTAAAATTGAACAAGAATTTAATTTAATTCATTATTTATTTTAGGTTTATCCTTAATGCTTTTTGGGAATGAAAGTCTCCTTGATTTAAGGAGTAACAATTTACAAGTTTTTATTATTAATTTAGATGTTTTATTTTAGGCTATTTTTGTGCGAGGAAGTTGTTTCCCTTAAATTATGTGATACCACGTGTTAGGTTTTTTTTTTTTTTTTTTTTTTTTTTTTTTTTTTTTTTTTTTTTACATTTGTTATCTGGACATTTAGATTTTTTTAAAAATTTTATTTTTAGTCTTATACAATGGAGGGGTAAAATGTCAGCACACTGTAGAAAAAACAGTAACCAAGCCCTCCCTTTTAGTATGTAGACGAGGCTAATGCCCGTGCGTTGCACGGTAGCAGGGAAAAAAAGTTAACAACAAAATTATGAGAATAAATAATGTATATCAAGCGTAGTTAAGTAAGGAAGGTAATATATTTACAGTAACTTTGAGAATTTAGTTATTTTTTTTATTTAAATTTACATTATGATATCTGTATTATATATATCAGTATAGATATATATTTATATTTACAGATACAAAAAGTTTTGAAATAGGCAATTTTTGTTTCGTCGAATGACCTGCTGTCATTCATGTTTAACCTTTTTCATCTTCTCTTCCGATCTGTCATAATAAAAATCTTTCTATATGTTAGTAAGATGATGTTTCTAGTTGATATATAAATTGGAAAAAAAAATTATTAATGTACTGTATAATTATTTAGAAAAAATAATATTACTGGTATCTTTTCATTTTTTTGATGGATCGTTGGAGATACAGCTTCAAGATGTGGTGGAGGAGGTTGATGCGAGGACTACAATAACAATATATAAAATTATATAATAAGTAATAATATATAAGTATGTATGTAGGAAAAAAAATAATGAAATAAACAAAACCCAGTAGAAAAAATAACTCAAAAGTTTTCGGAACAAAAATAATTTCCAAAAAAAAAATTCCAAGAACAATCAACAAAGACCGAACTTCGAAATCTTGAGAGAACAAACACAACCAAACGAAAAAAACATGAACAATACAAACCCAACCAACAAACATAGAATGATCGGCCATCAGTGCAAAAGGAGCCCAAAATGGAGGGTTTGGACGCCAAAAATCCAAGGAAGAAAAACACAAAGAGAAGCAGAGCAGTGGAGAGAGAGAGAAGGAAAATATAAAATACACAAACACAAAATCAAGGAGGAGAATCAGCGGTGAAAGGTAGAAGAGAAAGGGAGAAATAGGGTTTGGAGAGCAAAAGTTTCAAGAACATGAGAGAGAGAGAGAGAGAGAGAGAGAGAGAGAACGGCAGAGAGAGAATGAGGAACGAAAAAAAATAGAGAGAGAAAGGGCAATAGATAATGGGCGGCAGCAGGAAGAAGAAAGGGGAAATAAGGGTTTGGAGGGCAAATAATTGAATTTAATTCAAAAATTTTTAAAACACCCGCCTTAATACCTACCACGATGGTTATTTGGGAAAACCGTCGTGATATGTGAACATACCACGACGGTTTTCCCCAAAAACCGTCGTGGTAGGGTCCAAAAATAAAAAAAAAAATTTGGACCCACCACGACGGTTGACAAAAACCGTCGTGGAAGCTCAACCGTCGTGAACATACCACACGGTTTTCCGTAAAAACCGTCATGGTAGGTTCCAAAAATTAAAAAAAAAATTTTGGACCCTACATACCACGACGGTTTTCCAAAAAACCGTCGTGGTAGGGTCCAAAAATTAAAAAAAAAAATTTTGACCCTACCACGACGGTTGACAAAAACCGTCGTGGAAGCTCAACCGTCGTGAACATACCACGACGGTTTTCCCTAAAAACCGTCGTGGTAAGGTCCAAAAATTAAAAAAAAAAAATTGGACCCTACATACCACGACGGTTTTCCCCAAAAACCATCGTGGTAGGGTCCAAAAGTTAAAAAAAAAAAATTTTGGACCCTACCACGACGGTTGACAAAAACCGTCGTGGAAGCTCCACAGTCGTGAAATACCACAACGGTTTTCCCCAAAAACCGTCGTGGTAGGGTCCAAAAATTAAAACTTACCATGTCGAAAAACCCAGAAGCAAAACTCATTCAAAAATTTCTAGAAGAAAAAACATTTGGGAAAGGAAAAAAAAAAAAAAAAAGCAAGAACAGTGGACAAAAATCAAACTTCCAACCAAACGAAAAAAAAAATCAACAATACAAACCCAAACCAACAAAAAGAAAATGATCGGCCAACACTACAAAACAACCCCAAAATCTAGGGTTTGAACAGCAAAAACACAATGAATGATTGGAAGAACAAAATGAGTAGGCAAAGGAACAAAAAAACCCAAAAATCTAACATTCAAAACCCAAAAATCCGAAATAGATGGAGAGAGAGGTAGAGCAGTAGAGAGAGAAAGTCAAGAGATGAAAGATAGAGAGAGAAAATCGATACGGAAAAGGATTGGCGAAAGAAAGAATTAGGGCATGGAATTCACAAAAAGATCCAAAAAAAAAAAACTGAAACAAAAACAACAGTGAAAAGAACAAAAAATACCAAAAAAAAAAACATTTTATAGCCTTCGAAAACAACCACAAAAAAAAATTAAAAAAATTTTAACAAAAAAATGCAAGAACAATGAATAAAAACCAAACTTGCAAATATGGAGAGAAAAAACACAACCAAACGAAAAAAACCATCAACAATACAAACCGAAACCAAGAAAGAGAAAATGACCGGCCGAGAGTGCAAAAGAAACCCAAAATCTAGCGTTTGAATGCCAAAAATCCGAAGAAGAAGAAGAAGAGAGAGAGAGAAACAGAGCGGTAGAGAGAGAGAAAATGGAGAAATATAATCGGCGATGAAAGAAAGAAAAGAAAAGGGAAAATGGGGTTTGAAACTCAAAAATGCAAAGAAGAACAAAAGAGAGAGAAATAGAGCTGTAGAGAGAGAAAGGCAGAATGAAAAAATTACAGAGAGCAAATGTAGGATATGATGGGCGGTGGACGAGGAAAAGACAAAGGGAAAAAAGAGTTTCGAGCGCAATTTCATCCATCCATTATGGGATAACCAAAAGGCCGGCAAACGGAGGAGGGTAACAGCGTAATTTTACTGTTCTATACTGTTTGGGACTGTAGATTAAACGCCGAAAACCAAAAAAAAAAAGGGAAAAGCACTGTTCAAAACTGTAGAAAAGAACAGTGATTTTCCCCTTTCCTTTAGTATATAGTAATAATGTAGTAATAATATTATAAAAAGGAAACTTTTCTTTCCTTTTCTTTTTTTTTTTTCTTTATTACTTTTATTATTTTTTTAATTTTTATATTTTTGATGTTATGATCATTATAATAATTACTCTATCATTTTAACGATTATGTTTTTACATATGATATTTATAATATAATGATCAATGGTAATATGATTATGATCTATATTATAATGATTATTTTACTTTTATGGAAGAATTTGATCAGTAATAATACAGTTACGATTTATATAATAGTAATCGGATTACTATGTAGAAAATTTTCAAATAGCATATTTCAGATTTTCTCGTTTTTCAGATGACTTCCTTATGAGAAAAAAAAAATCACAAAAAATAGTTTTATAATATTTAGATAAAAATATGATTTTCAAATAAAGATGTTTAAATTTAAATCAGCAATCCTCATCTGATACAAATTGCACACCTAGGGATTATCTCTGTGGTGTAGGTGTATTTTGTTGAATGGTTGACTACGCTGTAATATCCAATTAAGATTATTTAAATAATCACACAAGCAATTCCAAATTTAATAATACATACAAAGTGAATATGTTTTAAATTAATCAATCCAACTAAACACATATGCCCAAGCAGTATTCGAGATGACACAAGGAAACTATAGATTTTTATTTCAAAACTCCAATAAATTTGATAATTAATTAAAATATTTAATTGATATATCTATTTTATTAATTTAAATGTTACTCCACTAAGCGCTTGGAAATTGTACTCTTAGAAATTATAAAGATAATTTGTTCAAAGAATTTGAATCGTCCATTGATATAATTATTACAATCAATCATCCATAAATAATTCACAAATAGAGTTAGGTCCGTTTCTAATTGTATTTTTCTCTTAGGTACTATTGATTCTCTAATGAATAATATATTTATGATTTATCATAAATTGAGCTCTTTATAATACAAGTCCCCGATCAACACTTAAGGAAATTGCTCATCTACTTCGTAATGAAAGAATTGGTTCTATCTTATCGATTAACATTTTCAATTACTTACTTCGTTACATCTGCAATACATAGATAATTAGATTCAATATATTGTGAATGTGAACCCGGTATGTAAAAAAATATAACTCCATAAATAAGAGCTTGCTAATATTTAAGAATTAAGAACTTTCAATATATGTTCATGTTGATTAAATTCTCCTTATGCTAACAGATATTATAAGATATTCAAATTAATCGTGGTACTATATACTATATAATCACATTATACAAAACATTTTCATCCTGATGATACCTTAACAATTATTCGGATAAGATTGTCTCATTTGTAATAAAGATGAACAGCGTTAGTACAATTAATTAAAGATATCAAATTAAATTATTTATTACGGATAATTTTATATTAGTATCTCTAAATATTATCCTCTTATAAACAATGCTTATATACAATGCTTAAAATCACATTGATAATTACATAATTTTATAATATTTATTAAGCATTAATATACATGCAAATAAAAGTATTATGAAAAATGAAACTGATTTATTTAAGAGAGAGTCTGTGGTAGAGACCCTTTGAGGGTCTCTACTGATACATCCTTTTTTTAGACCGTTCAGATTTAATCAAACAATTGAAATATTGTTGGAGTACCATACTTATCATACATCTTACCTCACATAATCCTTCCCACCCAAAGTCTTCTCCGTCGCTGACCGACCCCGACGACTCATCCCCGATGCCGGCGGCCCCCTCTCTCTCTTCCCCTTTCTCTCTCTTCCTTTCTCTCTTCTATTCTCTCTCTTCCTTCCCTTTCTCTCTCTTCTCTTCTCTCTCCCGCGGCCCTCCCCCGCCGGGCCCTAGCCCGGTGCCCCCCACCCCAGGCCCCCCTCCCCCGGCCTCCCCCCACCCCCCCTCGACGACCCCCCCGGCCCCCTCTTTCTCTTCCCCTTTCTCTCTCTTTTCCTCTCTTCCCTTCTCTCTCTCGTCCCGACCCTCGTCCCCCCACCCCTGGCCGCCCGGCACCCCCGGCCCCCACCCCCACCCGCGACTCCCCCACCCTACCCCCGATGTGAGAAGAGAGAGAGAAAGAGAGAAGAGAGAGAGAGAAAGAGAGGGGGAGTTGCGAGTGGGTGTAGGGGGTGGGGGCACCGGGCGGCCATGGGTGGGGGGGCCGAGGGTTGGGAAGAGAGAGAGATAAGAGATGAAAAGAGAGAGAAAAGGGAAGAAAAAAGGGGGGTCGGGGGGTCGTCCGGGGGGGGGTGCCAGAGGGGGGGGGGAGGCCGTGGAGGGGGGTGCCGGAGGGGCGAGGGGTGGGGGGAGGCTGTGGGAAGGGGGCGTGGGGTGGGGGGCGCACCGGGCTGGGGGCTAGCGGGGGAGGCTACGGGAAAGAGAAGAGAAGAGATAGAAAGGGGAAGGAAGAGAGAGAAAGGGGGAGAGAGAGAGGGGGGGTCAACAGCCGGCCGGTGGTAGGGACCAGAGGTGGGTCGTCGGTGTCGGGGGTAGGTCGCCGGCGTCGGTCGTCGATGGCGGAAAGGTCGCTGGCGACGGAGAAGACTTTGGATGGGAAAGATTATGTGAGGTAAGGTTTGTGATAAGTATGATACTCCAACAACGTTTCAACCGTTCGATTAAATTTGAACGGCCTAAAAAAGGATGTATCGGTTGAGATCCTGAAAGGGTCTCTATCACAGACTCTCCCTTTATTTAAATAATAATAAAGTCATAAACATCATGTTAGGGCCCGTTTGGTTGCGCTGAAGGAATGCTAATGAGAATGGAATAGAATAGGAATGTAAGAGAAAGGAAAAATTATTCTTTTGTTTGTTTGGAGTTATGGAAGGACTATAAACAGAATGATAATTATTTGTATCTTGACAAAAATACTCTTAATTTTGAAATAATTATTTAATAAATAAAAAAAAGAAAAATAACATATTGAAATCGACTTTAAACAAGAACCCATTGATTCACAAATTCATTTTAATTAAATTATATTTTTTTATCTTAATTTTTATTTTTTATAAAAATTAATAAATTATAATTATATTTAAAAATTTATTATTTAAATTTAAAATTTAATTTAATTCAAACTCAATTATTCGAGAATTAACAGGATATGTAACTTTTTTTTTTTCCCCTTATCTTTCACGAATGTCCTCAGATGTTTAACTTTTTTTCTAATTCTATTTCACCATTAACCGAAGTCTTTTTAAAACATATTTATGAATCACGATGAACAACTTCATATATGAAAATGGCCGAAGTTTACCCCAAATCTGCTTCCCGAAAAAAAAAAGAAAGGAAAAAAAAAAAAACCTCCAGATCTGGGGGAAAAAAAATCATCATCTAAAACCAATTACGAACAAGAAAACCATCAGGGCAAACTCATATCAACATTCCTCTTGAAGAAAGAAACTCAGATCTAGAAAAACCCAGATCTGAAAGAGAAAACCCATTAGTTTCAGTTTAAAGGGAAGAACGCCGGCGTCGGCGGTAGCATGGTTGTGGTGGAGCGGCAACAATGGAGTTTGGAGCTGGGATTTTGTTTTACTGTTTTGCTTCTCTCAATCATGTAAAGTGAAGGGAAATTTAAATTAAAACATTCCGATGATGACCGGCGATGACGTCCGAAGATGATCGATGCAAGCTCCGGAGGTGGAGCTTCGACGTCGACTTTTGTTGGATCTCGTATGACAAAGGAGGCTTCTTGGCCTTTTGATTTGGGTGTTCAGTCTTCAGAAGTGATGAGGGTAGTATGGGAAAAAATAATTCCATAAACTTCAGAATGACAATTCCACCCTACCTTTGGATGAATGGCCTTTCCACCAACCTTTGGATGAATGGCCTTTCCACGGTGAATGGGCTTTCCGTTGGAAAGACCATTCTGGTCCGAATTTCCCAACCAACTTTGACAACGAAATTGTCTTTTCTTTTCTTTCTATCACCCCCAGCCAAACGGGGCCTCAGGGTATTAACTCCAACGTAATAAACATTGAAAAAAAAAAAAAATCAATTCAAAGAAAAAAATTAAAAATGGTTCCTGCTTAATTAATGATATATTTTTTAATTAATAAAATATTAAAATGGAGTTTATCCTTCAAGTCAAATGAAAACGACATCTATTTTTTAAAATTAAAATATTTACTATGGTTAATTTGAAGAATGTTAACAACTTACAAATTGTATATTTGGTGTTCGGGTTGAATGTGAGGTGGAATGAAATTTTTATTTTAAAGTTGGTTGACTTTTCAAAAACTTATTATAATTTTTGTTGATTTTTTCAAAAAAGATAAAAAACTAGCAGTAAAACTCAATATGTATTCCAAACATAGGCAAAATGTTTGTTTTTTCCCCTTCAAAAATGTCTTCTACGATCATAATCATTTGTTGTTATGAATACATTATGTAAATTGTTTTTAAGAAAAATGCTAGTAAAATTAACTCTAATATTAATTTTTAAGTATTAATTTATATATGTGATTTGTCGTTCTTTTGTTATATGTGTTTAAGGAATTGTTACATTAGTTGATTATTTCTATAAATAAAAAGATGACTATCTACCATCTTATGAGTATATATCTAAAATTTAAGATTAGAATTGATGTTAGCAACATTTATGTATATGTTGTATAAGATAATAAGCTTAAACTCAAATGTATATATTTATCACAATATAAATCTTAACTTTAGAATTTATATTTCTTTAATCAAAATTTGAAGATATAGAGTTCAATTTTATTGTACCATAAAAAAGTAAAAAATGTTCCAATTTATGGACCCAAGGGGGCCTAAAGACAAGTTGTTTCCAACAACCCCTGACCTTCGATCTAAAATCCTAATCCTGGTTTTGAAACCCAATCAGGACTCCGACCCTAGTCCGGAATCTGACCTTGGCCAAATCCCAATGAATCCGACTCTGGTTTTGAAATCTGACCCTAACTCGACCTTATTCTTCAGAACTCGATCCCGACTCCTGTCTTGAAACCCAGCCTCGATCTCGATTTCAGAACCAGACGTCAATCACAAAACCTAACTCGACATCGCTCTCAAACCGACCATTTCCGGGAACTTGACACTAATCTTGAAACCCGACCTTGACTTTGACCCTGGTATTAAAACCTGAACTCGATCTTGGAATTCGTCCTCGACCCCGACCTTCAAGCCCAAACCCGACTTTAATCCCGAACCTACTCCCAAATTCCAACTCTAGCATCGTATTTTTATATATTCGACATGTTTATTAGTCATTTACTTTTGGGTAAATTACATAATCTGGTCTAATACAAAGAAAATTAAGGATGAGATGATTCAAGTTTATACGTTTTAGTAAAGTTAAGTGTGAAATTATCATTAAATTCTACCGGTTAGCAATTAGGTGTTAAAGTAAAACTAGTATTATATGAAAAATGCTAGTGATATCAACTTTAATCATAATTTTTAAATAATAACTTATGTGATATATAAATAATTTTTTTATTGTTAAGTGTTTAAAATATTATCATATTAATTAATTATATTTATCAATAAAAATATAATATATGAGTTGATACTAAAAAAATTAATATTAGAATTGATATTTCTAGCATTAGTCGTGATGTATTTGGAGCCATTTGTGAAATCAGAAACCGAATCTTTAAAAAGGGCATGGCTGTGGTAGAGATCCTCTGAAGGTCTCTACCGGTAAAGCCCTTTTTTAGACTGTTAAGATTTAATCGAACAGCGTCCGTCGATTTAGAGATCCCCACATAATCATTCCCACCTAAAGTCTTCTCCGTCGCCGGCGATCTTCTCACCGCAGGCGACGGATGCCGGCGACTCATCCTCGACACCGGTGACCCAACTCTGACCACCTTCGGCACCTAGCCTCAGACACCGACGGTCGGCCGCCGGCGACCCCATTTTCTCTCTCTTCCCTTTTCTCTCTCTCTCTTCCCCTTTCTCTCTTTCCCCTCCCTCCCGCAGCGTCCGTCGCCGGCGACGGAGAAGACTTTAGGTGGGAATGATTATATGAGGTTAGGTGTATGATAAATATCATACACCATCAACATTTAAACCGTTCGATTAAATCTTATCGGTCTAAAAAAAGACTTTACTGATAGAGACCATCTCTACCACAGTCACGCCCCTTCAAAAATAGATGAGGAAAAACTCGACGCTATGAAAGCTTATTTGAGGGCACTCCAACAGGCGAAAAACGAGAGGGAAAACTTTGCACCATTGCTGCCCTATAATTTTTCAAACCATTTCTCATTTTTCTTTCTCGGTTCCCAAACACTCTGTTTGCTAGAAAGAAAGAGCGATAATTCTCTCTCTCACTTCTCACCAAAATCGAAGTCTTCTTCAACATTGATTCTTCCCCTGCTCTGATTCCTCTCCCCTGATTCTTCTTCTATCTCTGCGAAATCCTTAAACGAGACAAATGTGGAGCAGCAGAATGGGATCCACTAGAAGTATCTCACTGAAGCTAGGGTTAGGGTTGGCGAGAAGATGGCTATGGAGTAGCAGCGAGACGGGACAGAGGTTCGCAGCGGTTTGGGGGAACGGCGATTACGGCAGGCTTGGTCTGCGGAGCCTCGACTCCCATTGGAGGCCTGCTCCGCTTCTTTCTTCGACCTTCCGAGACCAAGGCCTTCGAGCCATCGCTTGTGGTGGCGCTCACACTCTCTTCCTAACTGGTTTGTGATTTTTTATCCGATTCTTTGCAGTTTTTCTTCATTTATCTTTTTGTCGGATTGAAAGAGCGTGAAGAATATCATAAAAAATGAAAGTAGAGTAGAGGTTTTTAATGTTTGGGAAGTTTAACCACTTTTCAATGTTGGAGCAAAAATAAAAAATATGGAAATTTATTTTGATCTATGCGATTCTGGTATATATATAAATATGTATATATATATATAAATATGTATATATATATCGTGGTGTTTTTATCATTTCGGTACGCTAGGAAGCCCATAATAGTTGTGTAATTTATGCTACCTTTTGCATCGAAAAAGTGTTAAAAGAGCAGTGGTTGGAGATCAAATGAGGAGAAGAAAGATAATATGGGAAGTTCGTAATAGTTTTAGCGGTATAATCTTTTCGGTGAAAATACTGTGGAGGAGTTTGAAGCACAAGCAAACACGGATTCCGAAGATGAATTCTTCTAAGTACTATGGCATGTGCATATTATAGCATGATTGCAGAGAACAAATGGACTTATTTATTTAGAGATGACTACAATGAGGTATAATAACAAAAGCCTCTCGCTCTATCGCATTTTGTCAAAATACTCTTGTTCTCCCCTATGTTCTGGGAGTTCTGTGCTTGTTCCCCTACATTTTGGAATTTGTATTATAAATATTGTGAAAAATATACAAGGGATATTCTTACATTGATAATGTGGATGAAAAACCTTTCCAATCCCATTCCCAACTTTTATATATAATAATAACGAAAGTTGCTTATGCAGTTAGATGCATTGTGTCTGCACTCAAATTTTATCTGGCTCAAAGCATCTCTACCGGTCAAATAGAGAGAGAAGTGGAGTTGGGAATAAGAAAAATTAAAAGGAATAAAAGTTTTTGCTGATAGCATGATAATACTCGGGGAACCAGTCGTCAAATGTACTACTTTTTTGTGGGTTTCTACTTCTAATCAATTTAGAGATATTCCTTTTCTTCTGATTAACTTGAGTTTGAAGGATGCAATTTTCGGGGTAAAAATATTAGTGACCAAGAATTTCAGGCTTCTATAGTTATAAGCTGATTTATTTTGATGCTTTTGGAACAATGGAAGACAACCAATTGCTTTGTATTAGATCGGTCGAGTGATTCAGATTGGAGTGGATCCTACATATCCTTGTTTTACAACCAATTGCTTTGTATTACACTCGTTGTTAGATAAATCACTGGATGTATGCTTTACATATCTTCATGGCTAGGCTCTTATTAGGCAGTGATGAATTTTACGAGACATTTGGAAAACAGAAAAAGGAAAAGAACAAAAAAGGAGAGCAAACAAATTAGAAAAATACAAGTTTGCTTTGGATTCGACATGATTATATATATATGCATATGTATACAAGACATGCAAGTTAAGTTGTAATATTACGAAAAATTTGAGTTGTCTTCCTCAAATTTGATTAGTTTTGAGATTTGTTTGCTCACTTCTTATAATTAAATGTCCTTAAATTTTTAATTGCTTGTTTAGCCTCATCTCAAAATTTTTTTAGCCTTATCAAATTTCTTTTTATTGTGGTTTTTGTTTTTGGTGGATTTCTTTTCCCCCCTTTTTTCTATATTATTTTTATCAATATAGAGCTGTTTCTCATAAAAAAAAGCATATGATTTAGTTATTGCAAAAAACATTTTCTGGCTGACAAAAATTCTTTTATTTTAATAGAAACTGGATGCGTCTACGCCACCGGTCTCAATGATTTTGGACAGCTTGGGCTATCTGATGATACAACTTACACTACCGTATGATATCATAATCCTTTCCTTATTTTTAGTTGTCTATTCATTTCTTATACTAGGCATTTTTTTAATAGTCTTTTAATGCTGTGTTCCTGCCCCGCCCCCCACCCAACATCCCCCCCCCCCAACCCGGTACTTTTCCCCATCTTTCTTATTCACTTGTTCTTTTTCTTCTCCTTTTTATGCTTGGCAGCGATATCTTTTGGTGAAATTAATTTGATAATCATTTATGAATATTTTTTTTCCAGCTTTTTAGATACACTAGTTAAAAAATGTGCTCAGCACAGTATGTGTTCTTTTTATTTAGTTTCTAATAAATTCCTTACGAATGTGATCAAAGGACTTTGTTGAGTTTTGTTTGCATTTCTAAGTTGATTTTTGTTTGTATTTTCAATTGATTTCTGGAAATCTAAATTACATGTTCAATTTGAAAGATTTGACAGTTTGTTACTATGAATTGATAAACATTTACAAAAAAATAAAATAACATATTCTTAAGAATTTATAAATTTTTTAAAAATGTTTTAAAACTTGACTAAATAGATAGCATTTTGCATTTTGAGAGAAATAGATAGCATTTGATTCCTCTTAAGTTAACAAATTAAAGAAAATAATTCACCAAAAAATAAAAAATAAAGAAGAAAATACTCAACTGATCGTCTTCTCGTCAATATCTTACATACATTGTTAATGGCAATTTTTTGAGAATTGATCATCTGGACTGAGAGCTAAAACTTCAAACTTTAGATACTGGTATAACAAAGGATTCCAACTGAGTAACGTGATTATACTTCTACACCCATGCACATGACCAATCTCAAAGCTTCAAAATTGGCACATGATATATTCAAATAGTTCACAATGTTGCTGATTGTTTATTAACTCTTGATTGAATATTTAGAAAGTTTTATAAACTTGAATATACACCAAAATGAAAAGCCTTAATTTGTTTTACTAACAAGGTATTTAGAAAGTAATAGATCAGATATTCTAAAACATTAGTTACGAGCTAAGGTTGAGGTATGATAAAATATGGTAGAGCTATTTCACAGCGATCCATCAGCATGAAATTTTAGCAAAAGAATTTGTGCCATTCTTAGCGATCTGTTGGTTTGAAATAGATCCAAAACAACAAAACACCAGACCTGTACTAAACACCAAAAATAAGATAAATTTAAGAGTAACTCGGACATTATTTATCATAAACTTTTCTTTATTAGACAATGAGGAATATTACATTTTGTCAAGGATTGAACCACTTAAAACCCAGGAAGTTCATAAAACTAACAAATAAGTTCCATTAGTTTCTAAAAATAATTTTTGAAAAATAGCATCATTGTGTCATTATATCAAACTATTAACCTAAGGCCCCGTTTGGATCATAGGTTTGAACCTAAAATTAAAATTTTTTTGTACAATATTTTCTCTTATGAAAATTTGAATTTATTTTTCAAACCTATGAACCAAACAGACCAAGAGTTAATGTTAAATAAAAAATAATTCAAACTAATAGTGATATTGCAATAAATTTAATATACTATTTCTTGCTATGTAATTGGAACTCTATGATAGTCATATTGTAGCAGTTCAGTTTATGATAGCATTTGACAATCAAAAATAGGAAAAAGATTGAATCTCTTTAACGAAAGAGAAATAGCAGTGAAAATAGATTTTCAGGCAATATATGTAACCGAAAAGAAGACATAAGTTTCAGTTTAATTTGTTGATAAATCCTTAAAGAGAAAAAAAAAAAAAAAACAACATGAAGAAAATATTCTTCAACGTGTAAAAAAATAAAACAAAGCATATACCACTAACTTTTGGTTGTATAGTTGAAGAAAATATTCTTCCCTTTTTTTTTATTGTGTGTTTTTACTGAATACAACGTGAGCCTATATATACAAGTTGGATACCTAATTTAAGCCGTGTAAAATGTACAATCACTATCTCTAGGCACTAAAGAAGGAAACAATAACTAATTAGGAGAGATTCACTCATCCATAAAAATAGAAATCTATCGTAACTGAATCGCTCTAATCTTGGCACTTAATTACAAATCATAATTCCATATTTACACACTCCCCCTTAAGTTGGTTTGTAGATATCTAGCATTCCCAACTTGCTCTTCATGTTTTCGTAGCTGGCCTTTGGAAGTGCCTTTGTCAGAATGTGTGCTGTTTGACGACTTGAAGGAGTATACATGAGTCTGACTATTCCTCCAATTTTCTCCTTGATGAAGTGACGGTCTATCTCTACGTGCTTGGTTCTGTTGTGTTGAACTGGATTCTTCGCAATACTTATGGCAGCCTTGTTATTGCACAAAACTATCATAGTTGAGTTTAATCTAATTCCAAGTTCCTTGATTATTCTTTGGAGCCACATTCCTTCACATATCCCATGAGCCATTGCCCTGAATTCTGCCTCTGCACTGCTTCTAGCCACTACGGACTGCTTCTTGCTTCTCCAAGTCACCAAGTTTCCCCACACATAGGAACAATACCCAGTAGTTGACCTCCGATCTGTCATCAGTGAATACCTCAACTTCCCTACTTGAGGTTATCTTGAAGTAGAGGCCTCTACCCGGGCTCTTCTTGATGAACTGTAAAATTCTGTATGCGGCTTTCACGTGTCTCTTAGTGGGGTTGTTCATATAGTGGCTCACCATGCTCATAGAGAAACCAATATTGAGCCTTGTGTGAGTTAAGTAGATTAACTTTCCTTGCTAGCAGCTTCTTAAGATTCACTATCCCTTCTTCATCGTCTCCTGTAATTATAATATCATCAACATAGACAATGAATAGAGTCATTTCACCTTCCTTAGTGTGCTTCACGAACAGCGTGTGATAAGCTTGACCTTGGATGAATCCATGCTTTTTTAACAACTCTGGTCAATCGATCAAGCCAGGCCCTAGGTGACTGTTTCAAATCGTATAGGGACTTTCTCAGCTTGTACACTTTTCCTAAGTTTTCTGGAGTTTCCAAACTAGGTGGAATCTTCATGTAGACCTCCTCTTCTAGTTCTGTGTTGAGAAATGCATTTTTGACGACAAGTTGGTGCAGATTCTAGTCCAAATTTACTGCAACTGATAGTAACACTCTGATGGAGTTGAGCTTTGCTACTGGTGCAAATGTTTCTTCATAATCAATGCCATACTAGTGAGTGAACCCTTTAGCTACTAGTCGAGCCTTGAACCTGTTTATACTTCCATCCGGACTGTGCTTCACGGTGAATATCCACTTGCATCCAATAGGCCTCTTACCCTTTGGTAGTTTGAAATTTCCCATGTCCCATTTCTCCAAGGCTTGTGTTTCTTCCTGAACAGTAGTCTTCCATTCAGGTTGTTGAAGTGCTTCTTCGATGTTGGATGGGATTCGATCATCTTCAAGGGAAGTGATGAATACTTGGAAATTTTGTAAAAGCTTTCCATAAGACACGTGATTACTGATTGGATGCTTAGTGCAAGATCTTACACCTTTCCTTAAAGTAATAGGTTGATCAAGATCATCAGTGTTGTTATTGGAATCTAGATCATAAATTGTGTTACCTAGTTGTGAGTTTGGGTCGCTTGGATCTTGGTTCAATTCTTGGTTCTGCTAAGGTGGAGTGCTGTCCTCTTGCTCCTTTTGAGGAGGTTTCTCGAGCTTTTAGTTTTAAACAGTTTCTGAAATAAACCATTACCTCTTTACTGCCTTGTGTAGTTGACTTAGGCATGACAGAAGGGACATCCGAGGAATTGTTTTCAAGGATAGGAAGAGTAGTGTTTTCAGGGATAGGAAGAGTAGTGGTTTTAGGGATAGGAAGAGTACTAATTGTTTGTGAAGGCAGTGATGAACTCAAGGGAGAAGTAGTGCTAATTTCAGTTTCCCAAAATTGGAATTCATCTGTGGACCAGTTCTCCCCCTGAGTTGAAGTTTTGGGGTAGAAGGGTTGATTTTCGAAGAAAGTGACATCCATGGAAGTGTATAATTTCTTGGTTGTAGGAGAGTAGCACTTGTATCCTTTTTGGTTTGGTGAGTACCCCAAAAAGATGCATTTAGTGGCTTTTGGATCAAGTTTACTACATTAGGACTTATGGATGGGAACGAAGGCAGTACAATGAAATACTTTGATTGGGATAGATGAGATGATTCAAGTGGATGGATATGCAGCGAGGAGGATTTGACACGGGGTTTTAAATTTGAGGATCCTAGAAGGCATTTGGTTGATCAAGAAGGTTGCTGTGAGTGCTGCTTCACCCTAGAATTGTTTAGGCACGTTTGAAGCTATCATGAGTGAACGTGCAACTTCCATCAAATGTCTCTTTTTCCTTTCTGCAACTCCATTTTGCTCTGGAGTATCAATGCACGAGCTTTGATGTACAATGCCATTCTCCAGGAGATATGACCCAAGGATGTTATGATAGTATTCTCGAGCATTATCTGTTCGAAGGACTTGAATTTTTGCCTGAAAGGAAAAGAAAATGAAACGAAAAAAATCATGGACTGACACGTGTTGCAAGTAGGAGAGATCAACATTGACTCTTTTATATATGTTAGGATTATAGATTTTATTTCTTTTCCAAAATGGACCAAAATAGCATTCACGAATGCGAGTCTTACGTGTTGTTTCTATGCATTATTTACGTGTGTTTGTGTGTGTACCTACTCTTGCTTCTATGGAACAATTAGTGAGGAAGTACTTGAGAATTCTTATGTGAAGTAGGATATAGGAACAATTACTTTTGCAGTTGTCCTATGCAGTATGTCTTTGTAACTGTGCTTATTTATTTGATTCTTGTTTGTTTAGGGAATCTTATAAACATACAATGCCCGTCAAGTTTTGTTCTTTACAACAATAATATCTTTTCTACATGCGTTCCCTTTTTTCTTCCTCGATTTGCTTTTTATTTTGGGTTATTTACATAAATGTCTAAATTGGAGGTATTTATTTGAAATATGTCCATTTTTCTTTTTATTTACATAAACGTATAAAAGAGTATTATAAAGGCAATTTTACTCTTAATAAAAAATGGAGAATTAACAAATAAAGAAATTACGAAAAAGGAAAAAAAAAAGGAATCTAAAATGTTTACCAAGTAGGGCTAAAGTTGATTTAATGAAATTGCAAAAAGAATTGATAGAAAATAAAATTTTGAATTTTTTTTTATTGTAAAGAAGGTTTAAATATTCATAATGAACTAAAAAAGAGAATATTTTCTCAAAATCAGATTTTCACAATAATGAGAAAGAGCTAAATAAAAAAAATCTCAAAAAAATATTTCGTATAATGAATCTATCTTTATCATAAAGATATGTTTGATTTCATTTTTACTAATTTATATAAATAATAGTATTTTTTTCATAAGAATTTGATTCCATTTATTGTGTTAAAGAGAATATTTTCTCAAAATTAGATTTTCACATTAATGAGAAAAAGCTAAATAAAGAAAAAGAAAATCTCAAAAAAATATTTCATATGATGAATCTGTCTTTATCATAAAGATATGGTTGATTTCATTTCTACTAATTTATATAAATAACAGTTTTTTTCATAAAGAATTTGATTCCATTTACTATGTTATTCTTCAATTTGTTTAGTTAAGACATAAATGACAACCCATTGATTTATTGTGGATTACATAAACAAATAGGTTTTTTCATAAATAATTCATTGGTTTTTTATATGAAAAGTATGAATGTTCATCAACTTTTATCGTTAATATTTTGTGTTATGTTTATTATTTAGTATGAACCATCATCTTTATAATAAATATTTTATATTTATTATAATTACTTTGATGTTTATAACTAATTTTGGTTTATTAAAAGTAATCCACATTTATCAACAAAAAATACTCATCATTAAAATCAAAAAACAAAAAAAGGAAAAATAAGAGAATCTGTATAAAAATAAAATGATGTCAATTATTGTAAAAGGGTAAAATAGGTACTACAGACAATTATTTCTTAAAAAATAGACATATATGTAATCTTGTTGAAAAAGGGATATATTTCAAAATGGGACTCTAGAAATGGACCTTTTGTGTAATTATTTCTTTTATTTTTCATTTCTATTGAGTAGACTTTCATGCTTATTTTGTTTAGTTTGTTTATTTTTAAAGTTGTTTTTGGGGCAAGAAACAAAAGATTTTACTGAAGAAAAGGAAATAAAGCTAAAAACCAGAGAGGACCAAGGATCCTTCTAAAACCAACACCTATGGATGGAGAATTTAAACAAGATCATCATTATTACAATAGGTTGTCAAAAGAAAAAAAGTTCCTAAATTCCTTAGCAGAATGAACCCGTAGTGAAGTCCAAAACTGAACTCTAAACCAACAAAAAGTTGTTATCTCTGACCTATCTTAAAAATTGAGGGGATCTCTAGCCACAAGGCCTAAAAGCTAGTCAATTCAAAACCGAGCTCTTGCATTAAGCTTTGCCTCTGCTGCCCTCACCAAAGGCCGGAAATATCTTCCAAGCAAAGAAACTGGGCCCATAGATCCAGTATTATATTTTGTATTATGTTTTCATTTATCCGGTATTTTCATTGCAGCAATGTTAGCCCATAGATCCAGGGTCTAAGATGATTGTATCTGAAGAAAAAAAATTATATGGTTTTACTCAAATTGTTCCAATATCTTATTTTTCTTTGTCCAAAGAGGTAAGGCAAGGCAAGCCTCAAGGCATAATAAGGCAAATCAAGCCTCAATTGGTGACAATACATCAGCATCAACATAAAAGGCCATCTAGCTAGTCATTTCTTTTTTCCCAGTCCCCTTCTCTTGTTTCCTTCTCTGGTTTTTCTTGATTCTTTTACAGGTGGGTGCAGTGAATGTCGATTTTACTTGTATAGCAGTTTCTGATTCTAAGCTGTGTTTGTTAAGCAACAAAACAACACATTGTTTGCAACTAAATAACTAGTTTCGTTAGTTACCTGGTTGTTCTGCTGCAGGAGCCAAATGAAGTTTCTGGACTTTCGAAAGAAATTGTTCAAATCTCAGCTGGTTATTATCACTCTGGTGCTGTTACAGGTTTGGCCTTGCTGCAGAGTGATACTTCATTGGAATTATCTTTATCCAAATTTCATTTTCTTTTATTTATAGCACTATAATTCTTGGATGCTTGAATTGCATAAAAATCATTACGACAACTGTTTTAACTTGGCTAGGATGAAGAAAACTTCTTTTTCTTTTTATTGATAACAAGAAAATGTTTATAAACGTCGAGGGATTCTTAACTGCTATCCCACCACAATCTAGAGCTGGAAGAAGTCGAAAAAACTAGCTCCCTATGAAAATGAAGGAGGCCTAAGAGAATATTTGTGTAGGAAAATCAGGAAACTTTCCGTATTGCTGTAGATCCTGTATAGCTGTGATTAGTATGTCAAATATGTATTTTAGGAAAGTGTTATTAGTTTCCTAGAATTAGTATTCTTTCTAAGTATTCTTTCTTTCTTTTCTTGTTAGCCTGTAATTGTATAAAAGGTGATTATGTGAATGAAGAAAATTATTCCCCAATTTTCTATTTCTTCTCTGTATTTTTCAACTTGGTATCAGAGACATTCTTGGCTATTCCGCTTCATTCTTCCCTCTCTCCTTTCTCTGCCTTTTTTTCTACCTTCAAGCCATTATGTCTACCGAATCCACCACTAGTCAAAATAACACTAGTTCAAAAAGATTAGCCGACCCTATCAAGGCTAATGGAGAGTCTCACTCGGTTCAAATTACTACCATTCGTTTGAATGGTGATAATTTTTTGCGCTGGTCACAGGCAGTTCGAATGTACATTAAAGGCCGTGGAATGATGGGATACTTGACAGGAGGAACGGAAGCCCCACCAGAAACAGATCCGACCTATGCGACATGGGATGCTGGAAATTCTATGGTGATGACGTGGCTCGTGAATTCTATGGAGGAAGATATCAGCTCTAATTACATGTGCTACTCAACGGCACAAGAGCTGTGGGAGAATGTCAATCAGATGTATTCTGATTTGGGGAATCAATCTCAGATTTTTGAATTGACTCTCAAACTTGGTGAGATGCGGCAAGGAGAGGATAACGTCACTAAGTACTTCAACTCATTGAAGCGTGTTTGGCAAGATCTTGATCTTTTCAACAATTATGAGTGGAAGTCGTCTGCAGATGCAAACCACCACAAGAAAACTGTTGAAGATAGCCGAATCTTCAAATTCTTGGCTGGCCTAAATGTTGAGTTTGATGAAGTCAGGGGGAGAATCATTGGGAGACAGCCACTTCCTTCGATTGGTGAGGTTTTTTCTGAAGTAAGGAGGGAAGAAAGCAGGAGGAATGTTATGTTGGGCAAAAAGGGACCTGGAGTAGCAATGGAAGGCTCGGCTTTGGTGACCTCTGGAGGAGACTTATCTAGGCCTCAACAATATCCTCAGAAATCTGGTGAGAAACCACGTGTATGGTGTGACTATTGCCACAAGCCACGCCACATTCGTGAAACTTGCTGGAAGCTTCATGGGAAACTTGCAAATTGGAAGAGCAAGGCTGGAGAAAAAGCTGGACAAAGCTTACCTACTGCTAATGAGGCCGAAACCAGTCCCTTTACCAAAGAACAAATGGAGCATCTTCTTGCATTGCTGAAATCTGGTTCGTTTTCATCCGATTCTCCTAATGCGTCTATGGCACACACAGGTAATGAATCAAAAGCTCTATCTTGCTGCATCACTTCTTCTGCTCCATGGATAATAGATTCAAGAGCATCTGATCATATGACCAATTCTTTTAAACTCTTTCAATCTTATACACCATGTCCTGGAAATAAAAAAGTTAAGATAGCAGATGGTAGTTTTTCCCCCATTGTAGGAAAAGGTTTGATTCCAATTTCAGAAAAATTAACTCTTAAATCTGTCCTCCATGTTCCTAAACTTACTTGTAACCTTTTATCTGTTAGCAAGCTTTCAAAAGATTCTAATTGTTCTGTTACCTTTTTTGAATCTCATTGTATTCTTCAGGACAGGAACTTGGGGACGACGATTGGCAGTGCTAGAATGATCAATGGGCTTTACTATTTTGAGGATAGTTTTCCTAGTTCTAAAATGACTCAAGTGTTTAGTAGTATTAGTTCTATGTCTGCTTATGAACAAATAATGGTTTGGCATTCCAGATTGGGCCATCCGAGTTTTATTTATCTCAAATATTTGTTTCCATCATTGTTTAAGCATATCAATCCTTTTGTGTTAAAGTGTGAAAGCTGTTTACTTGCCAAGAGCCAAAGAAAAAATTATATTCCAAAACCATATCAACCATCGAAACCATTTTATCTTTTTCATAGTGATGTTTGGGGACCTTCAAAGGTTACCACTGCTTCGGGTAAAAAATGGTTTGTAACTTTTATAGATGACCATACTCGTCTATGTTGGGTTTATTTGATGCGGGAAAAATCTGAAGTTGAAAAAATTTTTAAAACTTTTTACACTATGATAGAAACTCAATTTCAGTCAAAAATTAGTATTTTACGTTAGGATAATGGCACCGAATACTACAACAAAGTTTTAGACACTTTTTTACATGAAAGAGGCGTTCTTCATCAATCTTCCTGCCCAGATACTCCAGAACAAAATGGATTAGCTGAGCGGAAGAATAAACATCTTTTAGAAGTTGCTCGTGCTATGATGTTTTATATGAATTTGCCGAAATATTTGTGGGGGGGATGCTGTTTTGACTGCTTCATATTTGATTAATAGGATGCCTTCTAGAGTGTTACAACATATCACTCCTTTGGAGTGTTTTAAAAAGGTTTTTCCACACACTCACATCACCTCGAATTTGCCTTTAAAGGTCTTTGGCTGCACTGCTTATGTGCACATACCAAAGCGCTCTCGGTCTAAATTAGACCCTCGGACAGAAAAATGTGTTTTTCTCGGGTATGCTCCATTTCAAAAGGGTTACAAATTTTTTAATCCTGTTACAAAAAAGTTTCATGTTACTCTAAATGCCACCTTTTTGGAACACTTACCTTTTTTCAGCAAAAATTTAATTCAGGGGGAGAAGTTAGATGACTCAAATTTTTGGGAAACGGAACCTTTACCACATATTGTTCTTGATTCTTTAGATAAAGAAACTAGGATCACCCAATCCAGGAATACTGAATCTGATATTAGTTTGACTGATATGGAAATACTATGAATGGAAAAGAATCGATCAAATCTTGAGCCTGTGGTTTATTCTACGAAAAATATCGAAAAAAGTAAAGATCCATTGATTCTTCCAGCACAAGGCCGTGAGGAATTCCCAAGTGAAGTCCATCCGAATACATCAGGTAACTCATCTTTTTTTCCTTCTTCTATTCCAAATCCTAGCCGAGTAGTTGTCCCTAAGTCTAATCTACACCCTATACCTGTTAATCCTATCCAAGAAACCGACCTTGATCTTCCCATTGCCTTAAGAAAAGGAACCCGAACTTGTACTAGACACCCTATAGCCAAATACATCTCCTATGATAACCTTTCTGCCAAGTATAGAGCTTTTACTATAAAAATTTCAAAACTTGTGTTGCCTAGAAACATTAAGGAAGCTTTGGATGAACCGAATTGGAGATTAGCTGTGTTTGAAGAGATGGAGGCGTTGAGGAAGAATGGTACTTGGGAAGTGGTTAGTTACCGATGAGAAAAAGGTTGTGGGATGTAAATGGGTGTTCACTGTCAAAAGTAGAGCAGATGGGAGTGTAGAAAGATATAAAGCCAGATTGGTTGCAAAAGGCTTCACCCAGACCTATGGGATAGAGTATCAAGAAACTTTTGCTCCTGTTGCGAAGATAAATACAATTCGGGTACTGTTAGCTCTTGCTGTAAATTCTAACTGGCCTTTGTTTCAGCTTGATGTTAAAATGCCTTTCTCAATGGAGATCTGGAAGTAGAGGTGTTTATGAGCCTACCACCGGGTTTTGAGGAAGAACTTGGGATTGGAAGAGTCTGTAGATTGAAGAAATCCTTGTATGGTCTCAAGCAATCTCCACGAGCATGGTTTGAACGTTTTGGTAAGGTTGTGAGGAGGTTTGGTTTTATGCGGAGTCAAGCGGATCATACCATGTTTTACAAACATTCAAGCGAAGGTAAGATTGCCATCTTAATTGTGTATGTTGACGATATTATCTTAACGGGAGATGATTATGATGAGATGAGTAAGCTGAAAGAGAGATTAGCAGAGGAGTTTGAAATTAAGGACCTCGGCGCGTTGAAATACTTCCTTGGAATGGAGTTTGCAAGGTCCAAGGAGGGAATTATTGTTAATCAACGCAAGTATGTCCTTGATTTGCTTGGTGAGACAGGTATGCTAGGCTGTAAACCGGCAGACTCCCTTAGAACCGAATGTGAAGCTGCAACCGGCCAGAACTGAAGATGTAAAGGATAAGGAGCGGTATCAAAGGCTTGTTGGAAGACTTATTTATCTGTCACACACACGTCCTGACATAGCTTTTTCTGTATGTGCAGTGAGCCAGTTTATGCATGCTCCTGGTCCTGAGCATTTTGAGGCTGTTTACAGGATCCTAAGGTATTTAAAAGGAACACCAGGTACGGGACTTCTTTTTAAATCTCGAGGACATCTTCAGATTGAGGCATATACCGATGCAGATTGGGCTGGAAGTATAACTGATAGGAGATCGACCTCAGGCTACTGTACTTATGTTGGTGGTAATTTAGTCACTTGGCGTAGTAAGAAGCAGAATGTTGTTGCAAGAAGTAGTGCGGAAGCTGAATTCAGGGCAGTTGCTCTCGGTATTTGTGAAGCAATGTGGATTAGGAGAATATTGCAAGAGTTGAGGGCTTCAGAAGTACTACCTATGAAGCTATATTGTGATAATAAGGCTGCGATATCTATTGCTCATAATCCGGTTCTTCATGATCGTACGAAGCATGTTGAAGTGGACAAGCACTTTATTAAGGAGAAAATAGAAGATGGGTTGATTTGTATGGTCTATGTTCCATCTGAAGATCAAGTGGCTGACTTACTTACGAAGGGACTACCGACAAAACAGTTTGATTTTCTAGTAAGCAAGCTGGCTTTGAAAGATATTTTCAAACCAGCTTGAGGGGGAGTGTAGGAAAATCAGGAAACTTTCCGTATTGCTGTAGATCCTGTATAGCTGTGATTAGTATGTCAAATATGTATTTTAGGAAAGTTTATTAGTTTCCTAGAATTAGTATTCTTTCTAAGTATTCTTTCTTTCTTTTCTTGTTAGCCTGTAATTGTATAAAAGGTGATTATGTGAATGAAGAAAATTATTCCCCAATTTTCTATTTCTTCTCTGTATTTTTCAACTATTTGCATAGTTAAAATCTTCAAGGTACTGTTACCAACTTCTTTGGTGTTTTGCTAGTATTCTACTAGGCCACAAAGTCCCACTCTCACAAATGGAAGCACATTTTAAATGTTACTCTGACAACGAGTATGCTGTCTGCTTTCCAGTCTCCCGACACCTTGGAAGGGAAGGACTTCAATAGTGCTATTGCATTAGGAGTCAACATAGAGAGAATTTAGGACTATGTTGGTCTGCAGTAACATCAACTTGATTTCTTCTTCCATGTAATTTAGGAACTTGCCTCTTTCTTTGATCTTATTGACTTGAGCTGGGTGGGTAGTTGTGTTCAGTGAGATTTTTGTTTTTGTTTTTGTTTTTTGTTTTTTTGTTTTTTTGTTTTTTTCTTTTGAGGACTTGTGGTCCATTTTCCCTATTTTGTATATTTCTCTACAGTGAAATCAGTTTGCTATTAGTCTTGTTTGCTATTAAACTACTAGCAACTGCACTAATTAAATGTTCTGTTAATTTTAGCGGATGGAGAACTCTTCATGTGGGGAAAGAACTCAAATGGACAACTTGGCCTTGGAAAAAGTACCACTTTACCTCTGGGTTTTAAGTTGTATTTTTGTTTTACATGTCTTATTGATGACATACTCGTCAACTTATGTTCTCGTTCAAAAGTTTTGAACCATTTCAGTGGCTGTTTAGCATCTGTAAAGTAGTTTGCTGAAACATCGATTCAAGTGATTTGACATGATCTACTTATATGCAGGGGCACCAAAAGCAGTTTTTGTACCGACTAAGGTCGAAAGCTTGATTGGAATGGCCATTAAAATGGCAGCATTGGGATCAGAGCATTCAGTTGCTGTTACAGGTATTTAACAGAACTGTCTTATGTATAAATATATATATATATAATTATTCCCTCAATTTGTGATTATGTTTTAAATTTTTTCTCAAGTTGTGACTATGTTATGTGTACTGTACTTTAGATGGGGGTGAGGCCTTGAGTTGGGGGGGAGGGGAGTACGGAAGACTTGGACATGGTCATGATTCAAGTACTTTTGGATTCTTCAAGAATACCAGGTTGTTTATTTGTACAAGTGAACCAACATATTTTTAACTTTTTATTTTTAGCTAAATTTTTGTTTTTAGTAATGTAAGTAAAACAAAAATGTGCAGCATAGAATCAATTGATCATTTTTTTCTCTCTCTCCTGATCTTTGTAGCATGGAATCGAAATCTGTATTTGTATAATTAGTGTATACCGTTATTATTTTCCTTAATGAAATTGCAAGATGTAGTAGGAGGGTGGTGGATCCTTGCTCGTTTCTAGTTGGGGGGTGTCAATAAATCCCATCTTGGGATTTGGCAATCTGTAGCTCCATTTGGAATGCATATTGAGGCAGGATATTTACACTATGGTTTAATTTTTATTACCTAAAAAAAAAAAAAAGGTAATATTAGTAGCCTACCTACATCCTGTCACTGAAGTTTTTAGTTGACTTTTTAACTTAGTCTTCTGTACTGATGAATAAAATAGGATTTCCTTGCTTAATGAATACCATTTGCTACCAATGGGGAATTCTTTCTCATCTTAAATTAAAAGTGTAAGTGATTGGATTTGTACCAATGGCAACCATAAATTACTTTGATACCACAGTACAATAGAAGGTATGATAGATCTTTTTTAGATTTTTATCTATATTTAATTTTTCGTGGACATATAGCTCATGAGTGGCAGATGGGGTTGTGTACGGATTGGGATAGGATGTCACTGTAATTCCTAAGATACCTCCACACTCACTTCTTTTCTTTTTTTTTTTTTTCGTTTTTTTCTTTTTTGTCTTTTTGGGTGTGGTTTTGTTGAAATGTTTGTTAATATTGCAGTGAATATACACCAAGGCTTATAAAGAAACTTGAGGGAGTCACGGTATAATTTATTTTCTTCAGTTTCTGATTGTTGTCTTATCTATCTGGATATTATTCTTTCCACTTTCTATTTGTAACCGTTGGAAAAATAGATTGAATTTTTCAAAAACACAGTGGAATTACGTTTTGACGATTTATGATCTTTCGCAAATACTTCTGACGTTTAATTAATTTTTAAAAGCATTATTTGGTCCTTTAAAAAGAATATTACTAAATTAAATGCATAAATGGTCCTGTGCATATATTCCAATTACGTCAAAATCTCTTCTCGGAGTCTACTAATTTAATGATCAAGATAAAACATTTCCTGATGAAGTGGACCCTCATCCCACCACAGTTTTTTCAAAGCAAAAGCATCCAACTTTGCCTTCCCATTGCAGACTGTTGACCTAGAGTACAACCTTAGAAGTTACCTTTATACTAATTTCAAGCCAAAAAAAAAAAAAAAAAACTTTTATGAATTTCATATACATTGTTCAAGATTTTTAATATGGTCTTGGTCCCTTAATATTTGTGCTCTAGAAACCATTCAATCATCTCATGGATATAATTAAGGAACCATACATCCATGAGATGCATGTAAAGAGAAAAAAAAAAAAAAATAAAGCATTGAATAAATTTTGTTGCCAATAAATTTCAAAACTGTTTGAAAATAAATGGCCACGGGCACCAATTCCAACAGCACTGCGTCACATTTGGCATCATTTTATTTTGTAGCTAGGTAGATGAACATTTCTTCTGGAATTTTCTCTGTTTTTCTGCTCCTTGTTAATTACTATGCCTTTTTTTTTTTTGGCTTGTTAAAATAAATAGGTAAAAAGTGTTGGTGCTGGCTTGCTGCATTCAGCATGTGTTGATGGTATTTCTTATTGTAAATCACTCTCTGTGGCTTCTCGTCTGTTTCCTAAATTAGAATGTACTGATACTTCTCTGTATTTTCCAGAAAATGGCTCTGTCTTCATATTTGGAGAAAGACCGGCAGATAAAGTGGTAGGTAGAGTCATGTTTTAATCTATTTTAGCAATCAGACAGTTTTGTCGCCCTTTTCATACTTTCAAAGTTAAGTATTTACAAAAGTTGCTTACAGCATCTTTATTAATACAAATAGGGCTTCAGAGAGGTGAACAGTGAAAAAATACCATCCATGGTTACCGAACTTCCTTGCTCTGAAGAAGTTGCATGTGGCGGCTATCATACCTGTGTCTTGACAAGTAATTTTCATTTGTCCCTTCCCTACTTTTTTTTTTCCTTGTCCTCATTATAAGAAAAATGTTAATCAACGAAAAGAACAAAGAAAAAAAGTTCTTACAAAAATTAGATTTCCTATTTACTTGATTATGTCCTTAAAAAATAGGAGACATTCTGGAATCAGAGCACGTGCAGGTTTTTAGTATCTCTCTACAATAATAAGATGAAAACAAATAACCACATAAAAGAAAAATGACAAAGTATCACCACCAGTGGTAGTGAGTCGGCAATGTCTACTACCTTATCAACCAATCACTCACGGTCATGTGGTATATAGCATTGCTGATTCCATCTTGTGGGAGGAGAAGAAAATAAAAGGAGAGTGGGAAAACTGATCACGTGTACATTTTGATCGCATGTACATTATGATTGTGTGTACATTTTGGATCACAATATTGTTAAATCAATTAAATTTTTGATCTTTGATTGCATTGTCTACAGAAATGTTGTAGAGGGAGAAAATTTGTGGTCCTCTGAAATGAGCTGATTTGTTTGTTTCTTCTTCCCTAAATGGTTTCTATAGGAGAAGAAGAATGATTTGAAACACTGCCATCTTAGGTCTTTGTTGGGTAATTTGGTCGGAAAGCTATTAGAGGATTTTTGATGCTGTAGAAGGCAACTTCTGCATGCTGTGGGAGAATGGGTTGCATATCTGTTATGTGATGATAAAAAGCAATTTTCAAATTTCAGAAGATATGGTATTTCAGAATGGGTTGCATTTACTCCTTTTTGTGAAGTTTGTCTTAGTTGTTGGGGGTTTTTTTTTGTTGTTTATTTATTTTTGGTTCTTCCAGGCGGACATCCTGTCCTTGATTTGAACTTCACGGGTTGTTTTAATTGAAGTGGCAATTCTTAGCAACAGAAGAAAAAATAAAAAGATTCTGGTGCATTTTGAATTACCTTCCACCATGACTCGTTTCTAAGAAAATTTTTTGATAGAGAAAACCTTTTCATTGATTACAAATCAATTACAAGGAAAGAGGAGGAGAAATCCTCAACAACAAAGAGACAACAGAAAATAAAAATAATCCATACGAAAACTAAACTGACAATCTAGGTCTCTCTAAACAATTCTAATCCTCAGATACCCACTATCTACCAATTACATCCATTCAGTTTAAAATGATCAACGAGAATGGAAAATCCTTGAGCACTTTATCTGTTGAAGCCCATAAGGAAGCTAAATATTTAGCTTTTTTAAAAATATCAATCAATTCCACACTCTTGTCCTCAAAAATCCTAGAATCTCTCCATCCAAATGGTCCATAATAAAGAAAGAACCATACATCTGCACAGAACTTTTGCTTTTTTATTGGACCCCAATCCCACCATGTCCTCCACCATCAACGATTGACAATGTGCTGGAAAGACCCACAAGAATTCCGCTTCCTTTAGCAATGTCAAGGTACTCGCCACTTCACAATGAAGCTATATGTGATCAAATGTTTCGCCATCGTTCCTGCAGAGAGTACACCAAGAGGGAGACAGTGCCGAATGTGGATTTCTCCTCTGGACCATGTCACAAGTGTTAATCTTACCATGAAACTTGCACTAAATTTGAAAAGGAATTTAAAAAGCATGAATATATGTTGCACTAAATCAAACTTGAAGAAGAGCCAAATGCAAGTTTGAAAGAAATTGCTAATAAAGTCAGTTTCTTTGCCATGGAGGAGGGTTATGGTTGGGGGTTGTGAGTTTGAACCCACATAATTGTAATCTTTGGTTATTTGTAGAACTGCATGTCTTATTATTACACATGCATTTTTTTTTTTAATATAAAGTCTGGTTTCTTTGCCAGTGTACTAAGGCCCCAGCTATTTTCTGTCTTTAAACTTTAAAGATAGATTGTTTTCTCTGACACGTTCATCTTAACTTCTACCATCTTTTTCATTTAGGTGGTGGGGAACTGTACACTTGGGGTTCAAATGAAAATGGGTGTCTTGGTATCGGGTATCTTACCTTCCACGATTTTAAATGCATTTTTAGACAGATTTATGCACCAGGCATAATCACAAGAACACTGATATGCTGTTAATCAATTTTGTGTTTTCAGCACCACAACCGTCTTTCATCAACCTGAAAGAGTTCAAGGTCCTTTTTCGGAATCTACCGTTAGCCAGGTTATACTACTGTTTCCCTATGAGCATATTTGAATGGTTGTTTCTTCCACTCCTTATGTTAGTGTTTGTGAACTGAATGAAATTTCTTGCTTTGCTTTTCTTGAAATCTCTAGGTGGTTTCAGTTAGAGGCCTAAAAAATGAATGGGCAGAGGAAAATTATTGTTATTTGATGTAATAATTTATGAAACCACAAGACATAAATGTAGGGATTTGGTTTCAGTAATAATAATGTATGCTTTTTCTTGGATGCATTGATATTAAAGCCATTTTTGTCGTAAACAAAGGCCTAGAAAATCCCAGTCTATGTGATTATAACTTATAGGCTTTTTTTTCCAATCAATCTTTGAACACCATCTTTTCTTCCCTCAGGCTTCGTATTCCTATGCTTATTTAGCTTAAAGTAATACTCAAATTTTGTTTTCTTGAAGTCATCTTTGAATATGAAAGTCTTTCCCTATGAACATCCATTGCCCTTATTGAAATAACTTTACACAAGATATTGTTGAAAGGTGAGGTCACAAATGGGTCTGAACTCTGAAATATTTTACTTGATTTTGCTTCTTTGGAACGAGACAGATAAAGTCACTGGTAATGTTGTTTGCAATTCCATTGTTAACTAACTCTCACAAAACTTTCATCAAATCCTTTTTCTGTCGAGCAATAAGTTTGGATACTAGTAGCGCCCTGCACCACATGAGTGGTGGTGTGGGGGCTACTGATGAGGCCCACACTTTCTCTTTGAACCTGGGATGCACACTTTTTTGTTTTATAGTTCAAACATTTTTCTTTTTATTTCTTCCTTTCCCTTTCCTTCTCCTTTTCTTTTTGTTTTTGTCTTTTTTGTTTTTGTAAGGATAAAATGAAGGATCGAACCCGCGCTCTCCCTAACCCAAACCCAAACCCAAACCCAAGCCCCACCCCACACTACCCCATACTCTTTGACCTAGTGGTCATTGGCTTCTTTCTCAAAAGCCTCAAGTTTCTTGGAAAGAATCGTTAGTTTTATGACGTCTGCAATTTTTTATAAATGTTCATTTACAGGTCTCTTGTGGTTGGAAGCATACAGCAGCACTTTCTGGTATGCAATTTAAAATTATTATTATTTTCTTTTTTATTATTTAGTTACTTATTCTTTTTGGAACAAAATAATTATGAATGACCAGTCAGAATATCTAATTTTGAAATGGTCAGCGAGAGAATTATGAATGTGGTCATAACAGTGATTGTCAGCCTTCTAGCTTATTTGTAGGTACCTCTTTCTGATAATTTTTTTTTTTTTTGATAGAAAAAAACTTTTTCATTGATTATAAATCAATTACAAGGAAAGAGGATGAGAAATCCTCAACAACAAAGTGACAACAGAAGATAACAATAATCCATACAAAAAACTAAACTGTCAATCTAGTTCTCTAAACAATTCTAACCTCAGATACCCACTATCTACCAAATACATCCATCCAGTTTAAAACAATCAATGAGAATGGAAAATCCTTGAACACTTTATCTGTTGAAGCCCATAAGGAAGCTAAATATTTAGCTTTTTCAAAAATATCAATCAATTCCATACTCTTTTCCTCAAAAATCCTAGAATTTCTCGCCATCCAAACGGTCCATGATAAAGAAAGCACCATACGTCTTCACAGAACTTTTGCTTTTTAATTGGACCCCAATCCCATCATGTTATCCACCGTCAACGATTGACAATGCGCTAGAAAGACCCACAAGAATCCTGCTTCCTTTAGCAATGTCTTCCATCAGGTACTCACCACTTCACAATGAAGCAACAGGTGATCTAATGTTTCGCCGTTGTTCCTGCAGAGAGCACACCATGAGGGAGACAGTGCCGAATGAGGATTTCTCCTCTGTACCATGTCACAAGTGTTAATCTTACCGTGAAAAACCGGCCATGCAAAGACTTTGACCCTATAGGGAATGCTAGATTTCCATATGAAACTAAAGGGTTCAAACTTTGGTGTTTCAGGGTTCTCCACTAACGAAAGGAAGGAAGGACTTGCAAGAAAATCCCGATGAATCACACAGCCATGCCCTACGATCCGGCATTGACCCATTTGGTGAGAAAGAATTAATCCTTAACAGCAAGGATTGCATCTCCTCAGCCACCCTATTATTGAGACCTCTCCTAAACCCAAATCCCAACCTAACTCATGATTTATATCAATGGAAAAAATATCGGCTATAAACAGATAATCTAAATAACCGAGGGAATGAAGACTCAAAGGTTGTGCCTCCACACCAAATATCTTTCCAGAACATAATTCTATTTCCCGCTCCCACTCTCAACGAAATATTTTTAAGAAATGCTTGCAAACCCTGAGATATAAATTTCCAAGGATTTCTAAATAATCCCCTTGTCACATTCGAGTCCCAACCATTTGATTGAATGCCATACTTGCTTTTGATTATCTTTGCCCATAAAGATTGTTGTTCCAATGCGAATCTCCATAGCCACAAACCCAAGAGCAACACCTTCTTCTTCTTCTTCAAATTTCCCAAACCCAATCCTCCCTTCCGCTTACTCATAATAATTTCCCATGCCACAAGATTCTTCACTTTCCCGCTTCTTGAACATCCCATAGAAAGCTCTCATCGTTTTCTCCAAAATCTCGGCCACTTGTCCTGGTAACTTGAAAATCGACAAATAATAAATCGGCAAGCTGGGTACCTCTTTCTGATAATGGGAGGTCAAAAATAAGGATAATAGCGTTAGTGTTGACAGGGATGTTGAGGCTTTACTTTTGATTATATTTTGGAATCATGGTTGGAGTTCTTGGAAAATGAACTTCTAAAATAATACACTGCATTGCAGATTCCGTAGAGGAATGTCGGCACTGGTTGGATATTCACAACAATACTTCTAGATGTTTATATATGCACATATATATTTTCAACTAAGCAGTGGCACAGTCAACGTACACATTACTGACATTACCGACATCATCTGACATGGACAATGTCAGAGATAAATGGGAAAAAATGTCTTAACCTCTTTCTCAGTCTCTCCATACTTTGAATACCGTTGGCAATATTAATTTTTTTGATCTAATGGTCACAAGTCATATGTTTTATATAGTAAGGGTGCCTCTCAGTCCTTTTGTAGACTGGAAAATTGATTACTTCATCTGCTTTGTCATTTTTGGGAGTATTCATAACAGACAACCGGTAGTTAAGACATTTTAGATGCAAAGTTCTAACAACTAACAACGTGACATTTCGGGAGCATTTGACAACTAAATCTGCTTTTTGAATTAAAAAAAAAAAAAGGAAAAAAAGAAAAAGGAAAAGGAAAAGAAAAAGAAAAAAAAAACTGGATAGTAGGATTTCACCTCAAAATGTTAGATGCTGTTAATCATCAAATTGCACCACATCTCCGGTATCATGTGCCTCGTCAGTGGAAAGTGTGCCACTTAATCGTTGTTTTTTTTTTCCCCCTCAGCCTTTTTGTTTGACCTGTTTGCGGAAGCTAAAAGAAACCTATGTTATAGTTCTTCTATGTCCTTTTATTTAAAAGATCACTTACTTTTGAATGCATCAGTGATGCATGTTAAATCCTTGTACGAGTATGAGCAACTTTTTTTTGTTCCCTCCTTCCGTCGTTGCTATAGATGTTTTTGGTTTTTACAAAATGTAGATGTGCAACTTTTTATTAACCGATAATTAGAGGACTAATAACTTTAATTTCTTGAACCAGAAGGAAAAGTTTTCACTTGGGGTTGGGGAGGTTCACATGGAACATTTTCTGTAGATGGACATTCTTCAGGGGGGCAATTGGTATGCTTCCACATCTCTTTAACTTAATTTTCTTATGTCTTTTCATTATGGTTTCCTTCAACACAAGAAACTTGCATGATTGGTCCTGGTATTCGCAAAACTGTTCTAATGAAAATGACAAAGAAGCATTATTTTGACTTCTGAAACTGACAGAGACGTTATAAATGCATTGTTTTGTGGAGATATTTGTTTTCCAAAAACCAGATATTTTTCTTTGTTCATATTCATCTGCCTTTCATTTAAGCATGTAAAGACCGTGTACAAGTTTCTCGCAAATAATGCATTACAATTTATATATATCTATGCTGATATCAAATGTGAGCGAAGTATCTATATTTGGAACATATTAAGATATTGATTGCTGTGACATGGTCAGATCTGGAATGACGGACATGAGGAAAACATTTTGTTCTCGTTCTCGAACACAATTATAAGGTCTCTAAATGTTGTTGTAAACGTTTTACCAATATCTGCATTTTCCTGTTGATTGTGCACATTTTTAGCATTTTACATCTTTGCATTGAGTATCCTCGAACGAACAAGATCCATAAATTAAGAACCTTGCTAACATTGTACACATTTCCATCTATTGATGTGGACATCCAATTGGCGGAGATTTGTTGCAGTAACATATAAAACAGCTTTCTGTTCATTGAATTAGAAAGGAATACAGAAACTAGGAGGATTTATCGTCTGCTTTGTACTAATTTCTAATTGTTGATCGTAATAAGCTAGAATTTCATTGTAGACACTAAGATCATTAATAGCAACTATTTAAACTTGTTTCCAAGTCCCATTTTATTAAGATGTACGATTATGATTGCACTGTTACAGATTATGTCTACTGAATTACTTTCTTTCATATAAAAATCCTTTTCCTCAATTTCTCTTTGCGGTGAAGTTTCTAATATTGGATAGTGCAAGTAGGGCCATGGAAGTGATGTTGACTTCATAAAACCTAGAATGATCAATTTTGGGGATAGCATGAGAGCGGTACAAGTATCGTGCGGATTCAATCACACTGGCGCCATACTTGAACACATCTAAAAGCGAAAACCGTTGACTACTGTGGTTTTCTTGATCTTTCTTGCACAGATCTATCATCCTACTATGTTCATTCTTTATTCTTGTTACACATTGTTTATATGTAGTTAGTCGCCGATAACGAATGCAAAAGTACATTTTTATACCTCTCTACAGTAAGTATAACTGTCACCAATGAAGTTGGTGTAATTTACAGGGAATTGTATAATTTGTACAATAAAATTACAGACACAGAAGGTACAAGAAGAGATTGGATGTTTCCAAGTGATGTTTGTAACTGTAATACGTAAATTACTGTAAACTTTATGCCAATAAAATAGAATAACCTACAGGGTCTTAAATTTATTCCCTATTTCTACTTTCAATTTTATTATTTGTTGAATTAGTATAATAAAATTACAAAAAAGTAACAAAAAAAAAAAGTGTTTGCTTTTAGAAAGCGATTAAAAAAAAAAAAAAAAACCTTAAGGGTTTCAAAGTTAAAATAAAAGATCGTCAATGTACAAAAATATTTGCTTTCACACTCGAAAAGTGCAACCAGGATCCCAACACATTTTATTTATTAATTAAAAGAAAAAGAAAAGTACAAGAATCTGAAGAAAACATAAAGTCCTGTTGGCATTGGATTGGAAATGATTTGGCAAGAAATCTTATAGTTTCCGATAAAGATGGTTTTGAAATATTTTTTGTTTCGCAAAAAGTCAGAAAACAGAAGCAAGAAATTGTTTCCCATTTATGTTGCGTTTTCTAAGACTTAAATATCGAATAAATATATTCAGAAACAACTAAATACAATTTTACTTTTTCTTGTATTCTTATCAATTTATCTAGAAACACAATTTCAAAAAATCAAAAAATTATTTTTAAAACATAATCATTCTATTTATAGCAAAACAAAATTATTCCCAAAATACTTCTGAACAGGCCCTAAACAACCCAATAGGTAGAAACAAAATGCTCCAAAACAAGTAGGCAATAGCTGATGCCACGAGGAATAGTTAAAATTATGCCTTTGAAAATCAGTTATTCAATAAACTTGCAAAGAAAACTAAGTGGGAAAAACTTACGGAGGAAAGAAGAGTGTCTGCAAAACCAAAACCTTGAACTAAAACCAAAAGAAGCATCATTTAAATCTATTAAAACGAAGATGAGACATGTCCCTAACCTTTAAGGCTGCTATAAAGTTGGGTGAAGAGGACCAACACTTGGGGAAGTGGTTCATCGAGATTGTGAAGGAGAATAAGTTATCATCGACAGAATTACCTTAACGTTTGAAATTGTGGAACAAGAAAACCTTCAAACGATTCGTAAAATGTTGAGTTTGCAATCATACATCTGTCGGAATTTAAGTTTAACAGATTAACCATATGTAGGGAATCACATTTAATCCACAAATTGTGCCATCTCACTGGCCACAATGACACCCATCAATTCAGCTTCAAAAAAGCAAAAGAAATATATCCATAGACATTGAGAAACAACCCGTGGCAAAGCCCCGATTATTTCTAAAACCACCATCTTCCTGAAGCACCCCAAGCAGAACCATCTTTGTTGACCTTGATCCAATTGACCTCCAACATATGAGGAGCCTTAGGAGGCTTGCCTACCACTTTGAGAAGATGAGAGAGAAGCAAGTCAGATTATTCATTGTTAGGACAAATGTCAAATTAAAACTTATTGCCTTCCTTGACTGCCGCCCAAACAAAACTTCAAGATGAGAACTCTGATGATCCAGTTGTTCATAAACAATGCCCGATTTCGAGCATGCCAAATTGCCCATGCAGTTGCAAAGATCGCAACTCTCCAAAGAGAATATACCTTTATTACTCCAAAGGTTTCATTAACTTTAATTTGGTGATGTTACGCATGATTTATTCTTGCAATTTTGATATTAAACAAAAATTTTACAATAATTTGCTTAAACTCAACATTATCGGTGCAAGCACTCAAAGGTGTATCAAGCTCTTGGACCAAACTTTATGTAGATGGAAAAGAGCTTCAAGACTAGAAGATTCATCTAGACAACATCTACAAAGGTTTATAATTTTTACCTAATCTTGTAACGAGGTTGTGTGCACTCTCACACAAGTGTTGTTTCAAATTTGGTACGAGGTCACAATTCACCGAACATGATCACCCGGGGTGGTGAATAAGAATTGGGGATCAGATGCGGGTGAAATTCCCACCAATAGCTATTACAAAATTTTAATAGCCTAAGTATTTTAAAAGACTAGCGTATTATACTAAGTAACATTTTGTCCCTACAACTAAAATCTTCTAAAGGAAGCCAACTCTTTACTTTCTCATTCTACCATTCCCAAAGAAATTTCTAGAGACATAACGAATCTTGGTTTTTTTAAGGTTTAAAAAATTGGAAATTTGCTTTTATTATTCAAGGTGAGATTTTATTTTATTTTTCTCCTTTTCTTTCTTTCTTCCCTTTATAATCTTTTATTTTTCATCTAGCTATTTCATTGTCTTTTTTTTTTTTTTTTTTTTAACTTTTTAGTTTTTGAGGGGAATAATTCAATGTCTAATTCATGTATTCTAATTCCATCATTTTCATGTTATTGGGTTTAGGAAAGATGCAGTGGAAACGATCTGATATAAGCTGTTGCAAATATACGTGAAGATTTAAAACAATGAAATAATTAGGCCGGAAAAAAAAGAGAGGAAATAATTCTTGAGGTTTAGAACAATGACTGAACTAAATTTGAGGAAAAAGAAAGTAGAGAAACAATTAAGTTTTTCAAAAGAATGAAATGATTCCTTACTGTTTTGCATATAAGAATTTTCTGTTAGGTCTTTGAAAGAGATGCTGGCTAATTTTTGGGTCATTTGGATGGAATAGCAAGGGAGGGATTTTCGAGGAGATAGAACATTGATAATAGTCTTCTTTTATACATTTTGCTTTAAAACTTCTAGTCGTAAAAGTGTTACTTTTTATTGTAACTTTTTCTGTAGCAAAATTTTATTTCTTCTTAAAATAAGTAAAATAATAATAGTGATAATGATAATAATTCGTTTACTAAATTTGAATAATTTTCTATATATTGTAATTTATGAAGTCTTAAAATTTATTTTCAGGTCTGAATTATTATTTTTCATGGGGAAGTTAACAATTGATGCATTTTTTAAAAGCAAAAATATTCAAGATTTACAATTTAGAGAAGATGGTTAATCATGATCTATTCCATATTCTGAAAATTTAGTTCACATGCATCCTAAAAAGGTTCAAAGATATGAAATCGAAAAAATTGATTTTGTCTCTTTGGAGCGTGATCCTGGAAAATGTTCTCCAATGTGAAGACATCCAATTAATCAACAAGATGAAATCCGCCGAGCTTATATTGAAGTCGGGCCATATCAAGTTAAGCTTAAAAACTATCCCTTATCTGGATTGAAGGGACATCTTCGTCATTTTTGTAGCTCTTGGTTTGAATTGTTTCCTTCTTGGCTGGAATACTCTCCATCAATTGATGCTGCTTTTTGTTTGCCTTGCTATCTATTTAGTAAGCCAAATGGACGGATTGAATCAAACAAATTTGTTCTTGGAGGTTTTAAGAATTGGAAGAAAGTCAACGATGGAAAGAATTGTGCTTTCTTACGGCATGTGCGAAAAAAATCTCAACTCATTTCATAGAAATGCTGTAAAAGCATGCAATGATTTGATGAATGATTATCAACACACATTGGATATTTCATTGAAAAACAAACTTCTGAGCAAGTTGAGAATAAACGATTTAAGGCTTCAAGTTGCAATTGATATAGTCCGATGGCTTACACTATGAGCTTGTCTCTATGAAAGATCATCGAATATAACTTATATTTAAGAAAAGAAATTGATATTATGAGGGATATGAATTTAACATTACTATTACTCTTTTATTTAGAAAATAATGTTATTTGTAAGTGTATAATATATTTTTTTTCATTTTTACAAGTAATATATTGGACTTAGAGCTTCAATATGTGAAACTTTAATGGTTATGGTATTATGAAAATATTAGGATCAACACTTAAATTTCAAGTTCTTTCTCGTATTATTTTATTTCTAATTATATATAACAGGCAGTGATATGTTTACCTGTTTAGATGGAATATTAATATATTCATGTGTCAATATGTCATGAATTTAATTAACAAAAACTTAAATAATTATGATATTATGAAAATATTAAGATCAATATTTTAATTTCAAGTTCTTTCTTGTATTATTTTATTTCTAATTATATATAACTGACAGTGTCGTATTTTCCTATTTATATATAATATTGATATATTCACGTATCGATATTGATGCGAACCCGTCAAGAATAACAAGACCTGACAACGAAAAGGAACCCAAGATCGTTCTATGATTAGATTTGGATGGGAGACCTAGACCAGTTGCTTCAACATAAACAAGAACCTTGGTATATTTGACCTCAACCCATTATTTAATGCAAAACAAGAACCTCGGTATAAAGAAGAGGCCACAAATGGTGGTGAAATCCATTTGATAAGTCGATGGTGAAAGTCACGGAAACTTTCAATAAGTTCTAATAGTTCATCAAAGAACCAAAGGGAAAATATTCTCACATTTCTGAATAATTGCCTCCCCCTTTCATTGTTTATCCTAATTAAGGCTAAAATCTGGTAATTAAAAATTCTTACTAGCCTAAAAGAGAAAAAGGAAACAATCTATCCTTTAATTGACTGATCTCACATCTTCACTAAAAAAGGAAAGTTTGACGTTTTTAAATGACTTTATTATCAACCATAAACACCCATAAAAAGTCAGAAATGTCCAAACAAATAAAGGAAAGTAAATATCTTGGCATGCAAGCCTTACAACCCAATTTAACTTACTAAAATTAAACTTAGCCTTTGTTAGATTCTTCTAGAACTTGAATAAGAACCATATTTTATACTTTTGTGCTAGCCATGTCCTCATCAAATATATCATAAATTTAATAAACAAAAACTGTTATATATATATGGATATATATATATATATATATTAGTATAATCTTGAGTAAAATAAAAATTTGACCCTCTATTAATAAACTCTGACTCTGTCGTTGCCTTCACGAAGGAAGGTTTAATGAAAAATCACCTTTCAGAGGCACATGAATTCTTCTTCTTCTTCTTCCTTTTTTTATTTTTTATTTTTTTTATTTTTTTTAAATATATATATATATATATATAAATATGTCACGTGGCTCGTTTTTATGACTAGCTGCGAAGTGGTATGTGGCAACATACAAAGACAACAATATTTGTGGGCCTTTCCTACCCCCCAAAAAAAAAAAGACAATATTTTATTATTTTCTTTGCCAATAGTAACCCTTATTTTTGATGAACATGTATCGATCGTATTAAAATGTGCTAACTATAAAAATATATGATGACATGATCTCAGGTATTTTACATTGAGTTTTAAATTGATATGAAACACGTTTTTTCATATTAACTGAGTACTAAACTTTAATAAAACAGGTTTTCACATATAAGAAGTACTCTTATCTTTTAACTACCAATCCATAACAGATAATTAGTTACAGTAAGATCACCACGTTCAATTTTAGAATATTTATTACTTAGCCTTATATAGAAATGGATTATGACATCCTCTTCTACTCAAAAGAGAGAACAAAATACAATATTGATTGGGATCAAAGAGATTCTAACTCTGAACTTCCACATCACATTGTGCTCCTTCCATTTCTAGTAATTTTTTAAATTACTGGGTGGATTATTTCTAATAAGTTTTAATGAGGACTATTTCAAAAAATTGATTTTCAAATATAATTTCGTCCTAACCTTCTAGTTTCAGTTTCCAAAATTAATGTGATTTTTAGTTCGAGTTGGATTTCCTTTGAGATTGTTGCATCTTTGTTTTCTTGCCTTTGAACTACTCTAATTTGAATCCTTTTTTACCGAAAAAAAAAATTATAATTTTATTTTATTTTATTTTAATGGGAGCATTGTGGTAGAGTCTATCTGAGGGCAATACCTATAGTATTCAGGAGATGCTTGTGTCATAATCCAAACTTTAAAATTACAATCCAATTTTTGTCATTTTCTCTCAGCTTTACTATTTACACAGTTTAATAACTTAAACTTTAAAATTCCATAACTTTATTTAGATAAGTCCAAATGAAATGAATTTTTTTTTTTATAAATTACATATAATTTTGTGACGAGCGAAACAAGCTCCATATTGATTTTTTTTTTTCGAACATATTTCTAGACTCAAGTTATTCAAATACCTCAATAAACACATAATCAATTTAAACCCAAATTCTATAATCCAAACCTTAACACTAAATGCATGCTCAATTTTACAACCAGTCCCACGAAAATATAGGGTCTATGATGGAGGATATGTATGATAAAGAAAAAAGGCACAACCATAGTTGAGTATTTTAACTTTTGAAAAAGTTAAAAAGGTACCCCTCCCCTAGAAAGATGAAGCTTCACGGTTCCAATTCCACCACTATAGTGACAGATCTACAAATTTCTTTTAGTGGAAGCACGCATAAGAAGAAAATTTTTAAAATTAGTAACTTTATATGAGAAAAAGTTTAATATAAGAACAACTTGAGTGTTATAGGCATATTTGAGAAAAAAAAACTTTTAAATGAGGGCAAATTACAAAATTTTAAGAAAAAATAGGGGTATAATTTAAATTTCAAAAAATTGAGGGGGCACGTCCCTCCCCTTGGCCATAATGTAAATCTGTTCCTGTATATATGCCCTTCCACCGAAGGAAAAAAAAAAAAAAAAACCCAGCAATTCTTTTTGGTGAACTATCCTATTAGAATTTGAAGAAAGTAAAAGAGATGGTGGTGAATTACAGAAACAGGAATGTTGGAATACTTCTTTGGGAATTACGCATCTTTCCCACCAAGAATCCCTCGATTCCCATCTCAATCCAATAATATATTTTTATAATTTCTTTTTCACTTTTTTTTTTCATCTCCATTTTTCTGGGTTGGCTAACAAAAGAATTCACAAAAACATCTAGAAAATCACACCTCCAAAGGAAAATCCAAAAGTCAGTTTTTCAACAAGTATCAAATGTAATTGAAACTTTTTGTTTTTTCGGAAAAAAATTATCATAGACCAATTTAATAATATTCACAGAATATAAGACGTGAGTATCCCTAATTTTTTCTTTTTATAAAAATCCATGAGTCTGCACTTTGCCTTCTTCTTGCTCCGTAATCCATATATGCCTTTTTTTTTTTTTTGAAGGTTTCTTCAACTTTTGTGTTTGCCCCATATCTTATTTTTTGAATTGTTATATCTTTTCTATTGAAAAAATGGATTTTTTTTTAAAATCATAAAAGTGTTCAATCCCAAGATTATTATCCAATTCGCCCTTCTATTTGTGATTTTTTTTAATTCTAAAAAGAAAGAGTTCCACCACTATTTTTAATAAATGTTATATATTTCCATTCTAAAAAAAGTGAACAAAAAGACATAAATAACCTCAAAGAAGGACATGATTAAATGCAAACCAACTTAAGCCCACTTTTATATACCACCATTTGATAGTCACAATGCACTTCTTTTTATTCTAAATAACTTTTTATTTTTAATTTTTTTTTGCACATTCAAATACTATTTTATTTTAGGAAAGTTACGGTAGAGACCTCTGAGGGTCTCTACCGGTAAATACCTTTTTGGACCGTTAAGATTTAATCAAACGGTTCAAATGTTGATTGTGTACGATATTTATCATGCACCTAACCTCACACAATCATTCCTACCTAACTCTTTTTCGTCGCCGGCGATCTTTCTGCCGCCGGCGACGGACGCCGGCGACTCATCCCCGACACCGGCGACCCAACTCCGGCCACCTCCGGCCCCAGCCCCGGCCACCGGCCGTCGCCGCCGGCGACCCTATTTTCTCTCTCTTCCCCTTTCTCCTCTTCTCTCTCTCTCTTCCCCTCTCTCTCTTCCCCTCCCTCCCGCCGGCCCCCACCCCGGCCTGCCCCCACCCCGGCCTCCCCCCACCCCGGCCGCCTCCCTCCCCCGGCCGCCACCCTCCCCCGGCACCCCCCCGACGACACACCCTCTCTCTTTCCCTTTCTCTCTCTTCTCTTCTCTCTCTCTCTTCCCCTCTCTCTCTCTTCCCCTCCCTCCCGCCGGCCCCCACCCCCGGCCCCCCAGCCAGCCCCCCGGCCACGCCCCCCTCCCCCGGCCTCCCCCCACCACCGACGACCCCCCCTCCCCCGGCCGTCACCCTCCCCGGCCCCCCCCCGCGCGATTTCGCAAAATCGCGATTTCGCGATTTCACGATTTTGCGAAATCGCGACAGGGGGGGCCGGGGAGGGTGGCGGCCGGGGGGAGGGGGGTCGTGGCCGGGGGGCTGGCTGGGGGCCGGGGGTGGGGGCCGGCGGGAGGGAGGGGAAGAGAGAGAGAGGGGAAGAGAGAGAGAGAAGAGAGAGAAAGGGGAAGAGAGAGGGGGGTAGTCGGGGGGTGCCGGGGGAGGGTGGCGGCCGGGGGAGGGAGGCGGCCGGGGGTGGGGGGAGGCCGGGGGTGGGGGCCGGCCGGGGTGGGGGCCGGCGGGAGGGAGGGGAAGAGAGAGAGGGGAAGAGAGAGAGAGAAGAGGAGAAAGGGGAAGAGAGAGAAAATAGGGTCGCCGGCGGCGACGGCCGGTGGCCGGGGCTGGGGCCGGAGGTGGCCGGAGTTGGGTCGCCGGCGTCAGGGATGAGTCGCCGGCGTCCGTCGCCGGCGGCAGAAAGATCGCCGGCGACGGAAAAGAGTTTAGGTGGGAATGATTGTGTGAGGTTAGGTGCATGATAAATATCGTACACAATCAACATTTGAACCGTTGATTAATCTTAACGGTCCAAAAAGGTATTTACCGGTAGAGACCTCTGAGGGTCTCTACCGTAACCTTTCCTTTATTTTAAAACTGAAAAATCTTTTTCATTTAAAACAAAAAAATTTTCATTTTCGAAAATGGATACATGATCCAAAGTCTAAAAGAAAAAATTAGTGAAATCAATATATCCCAATTTCCAAGCTCTTCTTCGTCTCCATGAATTTCGTTGATGCTTCTCTGATCTTTGGAGTTTCTAAAGCATATCAAAGCTGAAAATAATGAAAAACTGAACTCCTAAATTAACCATAATCTCTGCTATTTATAGGCTTGTTTCCAAAATGAGTATTTCTTAAATTAAACAGCTTGCCAAATTTTGAATTTCCGCGATCGATCCAGCAGTGCAACAGTCATCTCCAGTACACTGCTTTCCGAGGTCAGACTGTATCTTCAGCACGCTGCGCCCTACCGCTTCGAATGTCGCAGCTCTATCTGCAGAGCTACAGTGCCCACTTTTCAAAGTTGCAGCGCTGATTTGCTGTTTCTCCACTTATAGGTCTTTTTTGAGTAAACTTTGTCCTGATCTCCCAAGTTAATTCCACCAATAGCTTTATTAAATGAACAATATTAGAAAATATCAGATATGTTTAACATCATTCTTTAATTGACGATAGGTCTCATAATATGGATCTACTTCTTATTAGTATGACGTTAAATATCACTGATATTCTAAAGCATTTTTCTTATTAAATTTCTAACCTACAAAATAGAACTAGAAACAACTAAAAAGTTTTATCTGCTATTTTTTGATGTAGTTATTAACAATTACAAAATATTATTAATGATGAAATTAAAAAGAAATTTGTTAAATTTCATTTGTTTTATCTTATATATTGTATTAAAAAAATCATTATCAATCTATTATAAGTTTTGTATTTATTAAGAGTAATTGACCCAAATAGACCCCGAACTCTTTCAAAGGTAATGGTTTGATCTCTATTCTTTTTTTTTTTTGATCGAGATAACCTTAAACTCTTATTTATTGGTCGTTATGGTTTTTTTTTGTCCAAAAGCGTTAAATTTTTAACGGAATCTTGCATGAGTCATAATTTTTGTAGTAAAAATACTAAAATACCCCTTGGTTTTCTATTTTCTTACTCATTTACCTTCTCCCTCATTTTTTCTTTCTTTTCCCCTCCCCCCCCCCCAAACTACAAAAAAAAAAAAAAAAAAAAAGCTAGAAAATTAACCCAAATCCAGAACCCAATGTCCCTCCCTCCTTCGGGGTGGTCGATCTCAACTACCCCCAGGCGAACTCAACCTAACCCAAGATCCCCTCCTTCACCATCTCTAAGCCTGAGCCCTTTCTCCTCCAACTTAACCCAGTCCAAGACCCCCTCATTCGCCATCGCCAAGCTTGAGCTCCCTTTCACAGAACTCAAAACCCAGCTCGAGATCCCCTCCTTCACTGTCATCAAGCCCCAGCAGCCCTCCCCCAGCCCCTTTGCCATTGTCGAGCTCAGCCCCAACCCCCACCCATCGAACTCAAAACCAAGCCTGAGTCCGAGCCCAAGCCCCCCTATCCTTCACCATTGCCGAGAAAAGCGTCTCCCTCCCCACCACCGTCGCGGCCAACGAACACAAGCACCACTATAATAACCAAACTTTTTGAGGAACTCGTGATTTCCTTATTTATAAAGAAATTTAAGTCTGTACTATGTGTTTATATGATGTTTCATAGAAATTATGGATATCAATATGAAATTCATAATTTTATTATCACAATATGTTTGGGCACTTATAGTGTAATAAGACTCGATGACAGTTCATCAAATCAAGTAAGAGGCCTTATAGAAAAAAAAGTAAAATCATGATTTATAGTGTTGTTCTGGTCAATGAATGATCATAATAGCTTATAATATGATTAAGGTGGTACTGCAATTTTTTTTAAGTAGTATTGAAATTATTCTGTGACTGACCGTTATTGCGGATACAGAATTAAGAATAAGAATTAGGAACATTCTAGAATAGTATGGAATAAAATTTGGAGTAATAAAAATTAAGTGGCAAATAAGTCCTAAGAAAAACCTATATACGGTCCAGTTATGTACATATAAATTATGGACTGTAATTTAGCATCATCAGACCGTTGGTAGTTAGGACAATATTTGTATTATCATGATCATTAAGAAAATGAACTGCCTATTGTAAGGCCAAACATGACATTACTTGGTGGCTAAGTAATTGAGGATAATTACACAATTATGTGATTTATTGAATTTGTGGAAAGAATTCAACAGATTAACATTAGAAAAATTTTTTGGCTCAAAAACCCTTTATGACCAGATTTTTTTTTTTTTGGGACAAAGGAGTCAAAAAAAATTATGTTGTAAGGCCAATTATGTAAACCAAGGAAATTAGAAGATTAAAATTTAATTATTGAAAAATTTAAAAATTCCACTATAATTAGGTGTAAGTAGCGGAAATTTGGCCATTTGCTATCTTTCTCCTTTCTCTCTAGTTCTTAGGCTCACACAAAAAAAAAAAAAAAAAAAAAAAAAAAAAAAAAAAAAAAAAAAAAAAAAAAAGAAAAAAAAAAGAAGAAGACAAAGCATCATTGGTGGCCAGTATTCATAGAGAAGTAGGACAATGATCTTCTCTCAAATCCAAGACCTAGAACCCCTTTTCTTTAAGTTTTAATGGTATATTTCTTGATTCCATAACTAAAACTTTAATTAGTTTTGGTTTTGTAGAATTTAAGTGTATTTTAAGCTATCAAATGTAAGAGTATAAGCTCATTCAATTATTTTTCTGTTTTATAGTTTCTAATAATTGATTTATGCTCTGATTAGCTTGATTTGCTAGTTCTAAGCTTAGGTTCAATTTTATGCTTTTAGATTAGTTTTGATGATTATGTGCATGTGATTATGCTCTTATATGTTCAAGTTTGGTGACTATGCAAGTTGGCTAAGAGATCAACATAAAACGCAACTTGGTAAATTAGTGTGTTATCAATATTAAGTTTTTCAAGTAAAGTAGACAAATTATTGGTTAAATTTTAAGAATGAGAGTATGATTAATTCAGTTATGAATGAAGCTTAAGACAAACAAGCTGCATGATGATTTAGGCTCACGACTTAGACTGTTTAAGGTAGTGTGTGTGGGCTTTTAAAATAGAACAAAAAAAAAAAAAAAAAGAAAACAAACCTACCAGTTTTCAGAATAATTTGGACAACTGGTGTGCTGTCGCAGGCAACCAAAAATAAAACCTATACTCCTAAAAATATATGTAGTGGTGTGAGTAAGGATCGTTCCCACAGAGAGTTTCTAGTCTAGTTTTATGCTATGTGAATTAGTATAAAGGGCGTTTGAATATAATGAAAAACAAATTTAAGAAAAACAATTAAGGAACAATTCAAATTGAAATATTGAAATCAATCAAAAGAACAACCCTTGGTCTAAGTCAACATCCACCATTGGAATTTTGCAACTGATCATTGATACAAATATATAAATTCACACTTTGAATATTCACCGTTGGAACTATTTTCCTATCTCCCCTTAGTCACAATTAATTAGAAAACATGCGATCTAATCAATCCTAACTACTAAACAACCCAAGACAAGCGTTTAAAGTTTAATCTAGTAGCAGCTGTAAGAATTAGAGAGATCGATGAAGCTAAATAATACAAGCACAAGCGGTTGCATTTAATTTAGTCAAGTATTCTTCCTAAGATCTAATAATTTCTGACGCAGCAAATCATTAAACCTTAGTTGCTTCACAAATTAGAGGGATCAAACAATTACGGATTTGATATCTAACTTAGCAGTAGATTGCAACAAATAAATAACTAGTAGGCCTCCTAGTAATTAAATGAAACAATCATAAACAAAGTATAGAAGAATATTCGATACTCAAAACATGAATAATAAAAAAAATTAGATCTCACAGTTTTATTATTTCCAAGGCTTCTGTTTCCTTTGACCAAGTATCAAAATTTAGCCACACTTAGCCATCATGAAAACTTGAAGGAAGAATTAAAATAAGAGAGAAGAGGGAAGAGAGAGTTCTAAAGTCTGATGACTCCTCTTCTTTTATACACATTAATTCCTTATTGGAAACTTACCAAATCTCCTAAAACATGCTAAACTTTATTCTAAAATAATAATTTTCAAATCTGCTTAATTAAAAATAAAAGAAAGTCTTAATATAACTAGGAAAGTGGTGATTTTGGCTGTAATTTTCGTGGACCAGATCTGGAAACTTTCTGAAAATAAACTGCATCAAATCAGCACACTAGACTTGCAAGCCAAGGAACTTTCCAAAAACGTCAACTGTGCAGGTGCAGCAAATTCAAGCCCAATTTCGACCTCAATGTAGCCGGTATCTCTCAAAACGTAAAACATAAAAGTTATAGATCTTTTTCTTGTCGTTCCGTAGCATCTTGAATCACCTCAATCAGAGCTAGGATGAGAGAGTTATGCCCAGATTACGAAGCAATGTCGAAATAGTTAAAAATCGCCCAATGAGCTATGTTTTGCATTTAATGCCTCCATTTGCACCTAGATCAAAATATAAGAATAGTGAGTACAATTAGGCAACAAATAAATATAAAAGACTAAAAATTATGGGAGAAAAATAGAATATTTTGCATTCTCATCAAATTCCCCCACACTAAACTTTTGCTCGTCCTCGGGCAAAACTCAATTTCACTTCCCCAAAAACTCCAAGGTCGTAATGCCATCAACAAAGAACAGCCAAGCTCTTCAAAAAACTCATAACACATCATGAACAAACATTCTTAAACATATTAGAATTACTTAGTAAGTATTTACACTCGAGAATGTAATAAACTAAATATGTAGACTCTCACAGAAATAAACACTCGACTCTCATGTGTTTGAAAGGTATGTGTTTCGCTCAAATTCATTCCAATGGAAATGATCTACCATAGGCTTGCATATCTTCTCATTCCCACCACTGGGATCACATGCATAACACGAATCAAAAGGACTTTTCAGGGGTTGTACCGGGTTTAGGGTCAAGGTGGGAAATATTTGGGAATGTAGCTCAAAAACCATCGAAACTAATGGAGCAACAATGAATCAACTCAAGCTTGACTATATAAGATTTGTAAAGCCAATCACTCTATTCAGCAACTTCTCCAATTCTGCTTTAAAGCATTTAAACCATGCAAAACTTCTGCATTTGAAAACAGATCACTCAAAAGAATACTTTTCGTTTGCAGCAGGGGACAATCCTTCTCAACAACAACTTTTTTTTTTTTTTTTTTGATACATATATCATGTATAAATAGACCCCTTTCTTGGAATTTTTAGAAGGAATTATGAACATGGAAAGTTTGTAACGTTAAAGGCAATTTCATACGTCACTACTTCCTTCTTTCTTTCTTTCTTTCTTTTTTTTTTTTTTTTTTTTTTTTTTTTTTTTTTTTTTTTTTTAACAAAAACAAACAAACTTTAACAATATAACTCACAAATTGAGAATGAAAACATGTTCCATTTCACCCGTTACTGCCATACCACAAATCCATACACCCCTACACTTATAACTTGCATACCCATTCAAATCATCATGATGAACAATGCTCCACTAGTTCTACGGCTTGGGTAAAGACATTGTTTTTCGTGTTCAAAGTTTTAACATGGGTTCATAATAAATGACAAAGGCCGATAAAGCTCAAAGGGGTTCAAGAAAGGGAAAAATTAATTACAAGGTAGGCTATTTGGCTTATGTAGCTTATAACAAAGAGGGCCTTAATCATGTTCATATATGCATGTGTCAATATGGCCTCAAAGAGAGTCAAGGCAGTTCTAGAAAAACAAATCCATGGACGAATATCTCTCATGAAAGAAAATAATGAGACTGATATGGATGTGTCAGTCTAAAGGCTCAAAATCTCACCAGTTTTTTGTCTACCAAATTTAGTCATTACTATTTTCAAGGAAAATGACTAATTAATTCTAAGTTGAAAGATTATTTATTCAATCATGTTATGAATTATTCAAGCTCAACTGAATCTTGCTCATGACATACACAGCCAAAAATCGTTGAAAACCACACAAACAAAACAAAGAGTAAAAACTTTTACTAAATTATTTTTTATTTTTTATTTTTATTTTTTTTAGTTGAAAAAAATTTTGAAAACACACCTAAGTCCCTTCCCCCACACTTAAAACTTACGTTGTCCCCAATGTAAGGTGAAATGCAAAGAAAAGGCACAAACCAAAATATAAATGCAAATATAAGAAGAAAAAGAAAACAAACTCCCCTTGGGTTGCCTCCCAAGCAACGCCTTTGTTTATTGTCGTTAGCTCGACTTAATGCTTCCTTTTTCAATCAGTATAAATCGGATCCTCAAGGTATAATGTTGCTGCATTCTCTGCTTGGAAACCTTCATAGAAAGGCTTAAGTCTATGGCCATTCACCTTAATTATTTGGAAGTCGCTAAACTTTGAATTTCAACTGCACCATGAGGAAAAACATTAGTAACAACAAAAGGTCCAATCCAACGAGAACGCAACTTACCTGGAAACAAACGAAGCCGTGAATGGTATAAAAGGACTTTTTGACCAACTTTAAACTCTTTTCTAGAGATCATCTTGTCGTGAAAAGCCTTGGTCTTTCCTTGTAAATCCTTGCACTTTCATAGGCATCATTGCGAATTTCCTCTAGCTCTTGTAGTTGCAACTTCCTGTGTTCTCCACTTTCATCCATCATGGGCGGGTTCAATCTTCTTTGTGGTTGACGGGAAGGTTTTGCTCCCTCTTCAAGTAGAATACGATGCATACATGTAGACGGGCTAATTCCCTTAATATCCGCAATTGTCCAACCAATAGCCATCTTATGCTTCTTAAGGACAGGCACAAGCTTTCTTCTTGCGGTGCACTAAGTCTACTGGAAATGATCACTGGTAACGTTCCTCCTTCTCCAAGGAACACGTACTTGAGGTGACTGGGAGAGGCTTCAAATCTGGTATAGGGCCTGCAAAACAGAAGGTAAAAGTCTCTCGTTAGAAACTGGTAACGTAATGTAAGAGACGTTACTTAACTGCTTCAACTGCGGAAAATCATTCATTACTGCAACAGTTTCCTGCAAATCAACACACAAAGTTAACTCGTCATTCTCTTTCTCAAGATGCTTACTAATGACAACTTCCAATCCATCTTTTGCATCAAGTTCAAAAACTTCCTGTGCTAAAGAATCAACCATATCAGTGGAATAAACAGAGTTATCATCACAAGGATATTTCATGGCATCATAAATATTAAACTTGACAATTTTACCATCAAATTCCATAGTAAGTGTGCCATTATGAACATCTATCTTAGTCTTGGATGTCTTTAGAATGGTCTTCCTAACAAAATAGGAGTGGTGTGATCACCATTCTCTATATCAAGCACATAGAAATCAACAGGGAAAACCAAATCATTAACTTGCACAAGAACATCCTCAATTACACCCTTAGGATAAGCATTAGATCTATCAGCCAATTGAATCACAACACCAGTTTTATTCAAAGGTCCAAGTTTCAAAGAAGCATATACTTAATATGGCATGACATTGATAGAAGCACCTAAATCTAACATGGCCTTCTTAAAGCTAATGTTACCGATCGTACAAGGAATAGTAAACATACCTGGATCTTTGCATTTGCTGGGATTTTCTTTGAATAATTGCAGAAACATTCTCACCTACTCTCACTTTCTCGCATCCTTTAATTTCTGTTTCCTCTTAATTGTACATAATTCTTTTAGGAATTTAGCATAACGAGTACTTGTTTAATAGCATCTAAAAGTGGAATATTTACCTCGCATCTACGAAAAGTCTCATATAAATCTTTATTTTGCTCATCTTTTCTAGATTTTGCTAAAGCCTGAGGAAAAGGAAGTATTGGTTTATAATCAGAAAGAGGAGAAACTTAAGCTCAGGTATGTCATCGTGTTTCGGAATGTTCCTGTCTACAGTGATGTTTTCCTCCTTCTCTTGTTGTGACGATGCAGGGACTGCCTTTACAGGAATTTCAATATTTTGCCATTTCTCAACATGATGCATTTGCATTTTCTCTTGGATTTACTACCGTTTGAGAAGGTAACTTCCCCGAACTTTGCGCCTCTAGCCGACTAATTGCGGTTGCCATCTGGCTCATTGATTGTCCAAACTCTGAATGCTGCCCTCGCCTCTTGTTGAAATGTTTCGTCTCCTGTTGAAATTGCAAAGTATTAGTGGCAAGAGACTTAACAATATCGTCTAAAGACATACCAAATTAGAAGTTTGGCCCGGTTGTTGTCGAAGTGGGTATGGCTGCTTATATTGCTGGAAACTTGGCCGGTTTTGAGTTGCGGGCTGATTTACTTGTGGATTCCCATAGCTAAGATTGAGGTGATCTCTCCATCCCGGTTGTACGTACTTGAATAAGGATCATACTTCCTTTGCGGTTGCCCAGGAAAACCACCAGCCACATTCACTTGCTCAATGGGCTCCTCTGAAGAGTTGGGCACATATCAGTTGGATGCCCTTCTACCGAACAAATCCCGCAAGCCTTTGCCGTTTGCATATTACCTACAGCCATTTGACTAACAAGAGAAGTTAAACTCCAATTTGTTGTTCAAGGGAGGACATATTTACCTCATTAACATGTTTCAATGGGTAGTCAAGCCTATGCTAAATTGTTGAGAATTAGCCGCCATATTTGCAATCAAGTTTCTCGCAGCCACAGAGTTTTATCCACCAAAGCCCTCCACTAGCGGCGTCAATCATGCTCCTATCAGTAGGTAGAAGGCCCTCATAAAATACTGGATAAGTAGTTGCTCACTAATTGATGATATGGGCAGCTTGCACATAATTTCTTGAAACGTTCCCAATATTCATGTAGGGACTCTCCATTGTGCTGCCTTACACTACAAATTTCTTTTCGAATGTTTGCCGCTCTCGAAGCTGGGAAGTACTTCTCCAAAAATAACCTTTTCATCTCAGTCCATGTGGTAATACTTCCAGAGGTAGATAATAGAGCCAATCCTTAGCCGAATCCTTTAAAGAAAATGGAAAGGCTCTTAATTTAATTTGCTCCTCAGTCACCCTCGTGGGTTTCATACTCGTGCATACCACATGAAGCTCCTTTAGATGCTTGTGAGGATCTTCACCTGCAAGGCCATGAAAATGGGCAAGAGATGTATTAGTCCATATTTTAATTCAAATAGTAGTATCATCCAAAGTAGGGAACGTTATGCATAAAGGTTGTTGATTCAAATCAGGGCAGCAAGCTCTTTCAAAGTTTGATTTCCAGCATGTCTTCCTCTCTTCAGACTCGCAATCGACTACGGAAGCTAGAGCTGGCCGATCGTTCTCTGCAGACTTTCTATGAGTTTCTCTCCTTAGCTTGCGCAAGGTTCTCTCTATTCCGGATCGTACTTCAAATCACTTGGTTAGAAGATCGAGTTATAGGCAAACAATCAAGGCAATTCTAATAACTTAGAAAACAAATCAGGAAAGTTATAGAATAAACCCACACAAAACGTAAACAATAAAAATAATAATAATAAGAATAAAAACAAATCAGTAGATAAAACAAATAAATTTTTTAATATATAATATATTATATATATATATAACCTGACACGGAAACAAAAAAAAAAAAACAATATCAACTAATTTTTTTCTTTTTATTTTATTATATATATATATATATTAAAAATTTTAAGAATAAGGATCACAAGAAGCACAAAAATTAACTAGAAACTTCCCCGGCAACGGGCCAAAATTTGGTGTGCTGTCGCAGGCAACCAAAAATAAAACCTATACTCCTAAAAATATATGTAGTGGTGTGAGTAAGGATCGTTCCCACAGAGAGTTTTAGTCTAGTTTTATGCTATGTGAATAGTATAAAGGGGTTTGAATATAATGAAAAACAAATTTAAGAAAAACAATTAAGGAACAATTCAAATTGAAATATTGAAATCAATCAAAAGAACAAA